>PVJL010000828.1:0-33097 GCA_004026885.1 Lyroderma lyra
ATAAGGGGATGGAAAGAGGGGTCACATTAGGTGGTGAACTTATTATGCATCAAGTTGACAATGCACTGTGGAATTGTATGCCTGAAACCTATGTAATCCTTGCTAACAGATGTCACCCCAATAAGTCTAACAATAAAAATGAATTAAAAAAAAAAAAAATAAAAAATAGAAAAATAAAACAGCATGGTATTGGCATGAAAACAGACACATAGGTCAATGGAACAGAATAGGAAACTCATAAATCAATCCATGCCTATATGGTCAGTTAATCTATGACAAAGGAAGAAAGAATTTACATTGGGGTAAAGTCTATTCAATGAATGGCGCTGGGAAAACTGGACAGATACATGCAAAAAAAAAAAAAGAAAATGGACCACCTCCTTAAGCTGTATATGAGAATAAACTCAAAATGGATTAAAGACTTCAATGTAAGATCTAAAAACCATAAAACTCCTAGGAGCAAATATAGGAAGTAAACTTTCGGGCATTGCTCTTAGTAATAGTTTTACTGATATATCTCCTAAGCCAAGGGACACAAAAGAAAAAAATAAACAAATGGAACTTTATCAAACTAAAAAGATTTTTTCAAAGCAAAGGAAACAATCAGCAAAATGAAAAGACATCCAACTAAATGAGAGAAGGTATTTGCCAATGATATATCTGATAAACAATTAATATCCAAAATTTATTTTTTTAAAAACTTCATATAGTTCAACACTAAAAAAAACAAAACAAACAAATTAAAAATCCAGTTAAAAAAATGAGCAGAGGACTTGGATAAATATTTCTCCAAGGAGGACACAGAGATGGCCATTACACCTACGAAAAAATGTTCAACATCATTAATCAGAGAAATGCAAATAACGACCACAATGAGAAACTACCTCTTCCTATCAGAATGGCTATCATCAATAAATCATCAAACAACAGCTCTGGGTGAGAGTGTGCGAAAAAGGGAACCTTTGTGTACTCTTGGTGAGATTGCAAATTGGTGTAGTAATCTCAAAAAAAATTAAAAAATAGAACTACCTTATGACCCAGTAATTTCATTTCTGGGCATTTATCCAACAAAATCCAAAACACTTAATTCGAAAGATATATGCACTCTTTTGTTTACTGTGGTGCTATTCACAATAGCTAAGATATGGAAGCAAACTAAGTACCCATCAATAGACAATTGGATAAAGGCAAGATTTCTTCTTTGCCATAAAAGAGTGAAATCTTACCATTTGCAATAATATGCAGGGACCTAGAGGGTATTATGCGAAGTGAAATAAGTCAGACTGAGAAATACAAATACAATATGATCTCTTACATGTGGAATCTAAAGAACAGAATAAACAAACAGTCAAAGTAGAAATAGACTCATAGATACAGAGAACTAACTGATGGTTACTAGATGGGAGGGGGTTGGGTGGCTGGGTGAGAAAGGTCAAGTGATTAGGAAATACAAATTGTAGTTACTGGATAGCAACAGGGATGTGAAATACAGTATAGAGAATATAGTCAATAATGTAAAAACTATGTATAGTGTCAGATGGGTACTAGACTTACCAGGGGATCACTTCATAAATTATACAAATGCCTAACCACTAAGCTGTACACTTGAAACTAATATAAAATAATATCAAATGTCAACTATAATTTTTTATTGTTAAATTTATTGGGGTGACATTGGTTAGTAAAAATTACAGTTTCCAGGTGTACAATTCTATAATATATTGTCCGTGTGTTGTAATATGTATTCAGCACCCAGAATCAGTTCATTTTCCATAACCATATATTTGAGCCCCCTGCCTTCTCCCCCAGCCCCCTTTCCCCTTGTCCTCAGGTAACTGCTAAATTATTGACTGTGTATAAGTTTTTGTTTCTTCATATCAACAATAATTTTAAAAATAGTCACAGGATATGAAATACAGCATAAGGAATATAGTTAGTAATATTATAATAACTATGTACAGTGTTAGGTGGGTAATTGACTTGTGGTTATCACTTTGTAAGGTATATAAATGTCTAATCACTATGTATGTAATTAAAAAAAAAAGTCCGAGCTCTGTAATGTATTAACTGTGAGCTACTGGATAAGATTTTAAAAGTTAATGCTCTTATCTGTAAAATGGGAATAATAGTATCTTTCTTCTAGAACTATTGATAAAATTGCATGAGACCTTTTGCAAAGTACTTAGTAGAATGCTTGGCAACAGTAAGCGTCAAATAAATGATAGCACTGCTACTCTTATGATCATCAGGGCAAGTCCATGATGAAATAATTCTTTCAGAAGCCCTCAAGGAAATGGAGGGGTGACAAGTATGGGAGGAATACAGTATATTGAAAATAATGGTCCCTTCACTGGTAGCCCCAGTGCTGTGTAGAGGTCTCTGCCTTTAGGTCAGCTATAGAGAAGGAAGGAGTGTTTGCTAAGAGACCACCTTCTTAATAAGGCGTACCTTGACTACCCTATTTAATACTAAAACCTGTCCCAAACCCATCTTAGTATTTCCAATTCCTTGACATTATTCTTTTTTTCCTATAGACACTTTAAAATATACTTACTGATTATGTTTACTGTTTGTAATTTTTTTCATATTCCTGGTGCACAAAAGTAATATATTTGAGTTTAAATCTCTTATTTTGTACTTTGCTTGTCCTGCCTGTTGTATTTTGTTTCATTTTCTGTTTCTTATGTGATTGTTTTTATATCATTCCATTCCCTTCCCCATTTAGTTTAGGATTTAGACACTATGTTTCAATTGTTTTAGTGGTTACTCTTAAAATAAGAGCATGTATTATGCACTTACAAGGTGTAATATCAAGTCTCGTTATCCTTACGACAGCTAATGCGAGGATCTTAGTACATTTTAACTTTATCCCTTCTTGATTTATATGTTAATATTTGTCATACATTTTAATTCTCTCTATAGTTGTAATCCCACAAGACATTATTATTGTTTTACACAGTATTTATATAGAGTTATCCCCATATTTATGTCTTACTTTCCTTTCCATTCTTTTCTGCATCTCTGACTTTACATCTGAGATAATTTTCCTCTTGCCTGAAGTGTCCTTTAGAAATTCATTTAGTGTGGGCCTGCTGTGACATACACTTTTAGTTTATGTTTGTCTTTAGTTGCTTTTATTATTGAAGTCCCTGGATATAGAATTTTTGGGGTGGAACTTTATTTCATCTCATTGAATATATTATTATTACGTGTCCTTCTGGTTTCTGTTGTCAGCTGTCAAACTGGCACTTCTTTGGAGATAATCTGTCTTCTTTTACATCTGGCTATTTTAAGGTTTTTCTCTTTGTTTTCTTGTGATGTGTCTAGGTATAATTTCCTTTTATTTATCCTGCTGTGATTCACTAGAAATCTTGAATTTGTAGATAGAAATGTTTGGTGAAAATTCTCTTTAAACATTCTATGAAAAATTTTCAGGTATTTTCTCAAATATTCTTTCTACCTCTTTCTCTTCTCCTGCTAGGACCTCAATTAACATATATTACATCTTCTCATTATTTCATCTAAGTCTTTTACCTTGTCTTCTATGTTTCCTATTTGTTTTTCTCCTTGATGTATTCGAGATCATTTCATCTGACCTATATTACTCTTCACTAACTCTTCAGCTCTTGGTTGCCCCAAAATCCATCCATTAAGTTTTAAATGTTGGCTATTGTATTTTTTTGATTCAATATCTCATGACTTAGTCTTTTTCTTTTGTCTTTTATTCTGATTCTTATTCATACTAAGATGACAGTGTATTTCTCAAGAGAGGATTTGCCTGCCATGTTTATTGGGGAGAGTTTATGGCCAAGACTACCCTAATCCAATTTTAAGATTTGAGATTTCCTGAACTACCATGTGAGAGTAAACCAGGCTGCAAATCCATGCAAGGCTGTATTTGCTTTGGGTTCACCTCCATCCAATCCAGGCACAAAGCCTTTCAGAAGAAATCAGAACAAAATGGGGATTGGTTTATCAGGTAGACTGCAAGTATTCTCTTCACTTAGCTGTTTCTTATGTGGCCCTGTGAGTGCTATGCAGCAGCTGCTTCCCAGCGGTGGAGAATTTGCCGTATAAGCAAAAGTAGCTGTGTATGGCTGAGCTTAATGGCAGTGAATTCCCTTGTTCTAGATCAATTCCCAGGCAGTTGTAGGCGTACTCCCACGGGTACGTGCTGGGCCGTTCATGGGTACATAAAAAATAGTAATGGTGAAAAAACAAGCGAAGTAAAAAAAATGCACAGTGTTAATTATGGAATAATAAATGTTACCTTTGAATGACTGTTAATGGAGACATTTCAGAATTAGATCACATTAGCAAATGGTGATTGGTGAGGGCGTGGCTTCCCCACAAACCCTCTTCCACCAGTCATTACACACAGTTGCAGAACAATCCATTTGCAACATTTCTAGAACTTTCCCAAACATATAAATACATCTGTAGCCAGACTGTTTGATCAGTTTAGTTGTTGACTGAGTAAAAGTAAGTGCATTGTCTTTAATTGTGATTCTTTTCAAGTAGTTTTTTATTAACTTTTAAATACTTGATCATCATTATCAGTATTTAACTGTTACGAATTTTGTAACATTAAACCTGATTTGTACTTTTCATGTAGTAATTTTTTTCCTAACTTATTACCTCATTTGCACTATTTTATATTAAAACAGGCACTGAACAAAAGTGTCAGTATTTAAAAACAACTGTTTTTAAAATGAGGTACAGTTTATACAAATGGGTTTAAAAGGGGTGCACAAGTGAAAAAAGGTTGGGAACCACTGTTCTAGATCTGTAACTGACAAAATTTAAGTACCATATTTTGCCATGTATAGTGCACACTTTTTGTTAATATTCGTGGGGGGGCGGAATAAGGATGCACATTATGCATGGGTAGTACTAATTCTGTATCTATACAAACGTTTTTAACTCTTCTGTTTATGCTTATGAATTAAAATTGTAACTCTAGAAATCAAAAACGTTTCTGTATGCAAAATAATACCATGTAATACAATGATCAGTTTTTTCTGTAAAAACTTTTTTGTACATAAAATTTCCTGTATTTCTATCTGTTCTTGTATTTTGTGATTGTTACGTAAAATTTCTTGAGCCATAATATGTTAAAAAATAAATGCTGGAGTTCCCTGGTGGTGTAGTGGCTTAGGGCCTTGGCGCTGGCGCTGTCAGCGCTGCAGCCTGGGTTCGTTTCCCAGTCAGGGAGCTACCCACATACCAAAAAGCAAAAAAAAAAAAAAAGAAAAAAAAATCTGTTAAAACATAAATGCTAAATTTTTTTATACAAAAAACAAGTACCTAAATATAAATAAGTAAAAATTTGAATAAAATTAAAAATTTTTTTCCCTAAAAATTTGGGCCAAAAAATGTGGGTGCATGTTATACACAGGAGCACATTATACACGGCAAAATACAGTGCCTCATAAGGTATTTATACTTTCAGGAAGATATTTTGTGTATATGTGTTGTTTGTATCCAGGTTTTATTTTGCTCTTCGTAGGAAGGTTGGTCTAGGTTACGTATTTCACTGTTACTGTGTTGCGGAAAGGCTCTGCCTTCCAAATGTTGTGGAAGGCTCCACCCATTCACCTGTTGGAAAGACCAAGTGGCACTCAGAGTACAAGCAACTTCAGGTTGTTTATTTCATGTCTGAGGGCTCAGAGGAGTTGTTTCCAAAGTCTGAGATCCGAACAAAGGAAGGGTGGGGATATTTATAGCATAACATTTCCATAATAATCATGAGTTTCCCACCTGCAGGCTAGAATTGGTGGGAACAGGAATTCAGGGAGAAGAAGAACCAGGAAGTGACTTGGAGCAGGGAGCGGGGCGAAGTCCTGGACTAGGCTATCGGCCATGTTGGGAGGCAATATTTTTCTACAATTGGAAGCAGAACTCTTCCTGCCTCTTTCCTGAGTTTTAGTTTTGATAGTTAAATGGCACCTTTGTAGTATGGGAGACATTTCATATGTTTTAGGGGAGAAGTAGTGAAGGTGTCTCCTCTTCTGCTAGGGCTAGGCACATCCCTTTATGCCTTCTGTTATCTCCTAACAAGCCTTTGAAGTAGCTGTTACCTTCATTTCATAATTTAAGTGAAGTGGAACTCAGAGAGATTAAATAACTGGCCTAATAGCATCATAGTTAGTAATGGGCAGATCCAGGATTCAACCCCACTTCTTTTGAACTCTCACATACTGTGATTACTTTGGTTCATAGAGGAAAAGGTTAAAATCAATCTAAGTTTTAAAGTACCTTCTCTTAAAAGGACTTTTTCATACTTAAGGGATGGTTGCAACTGTGGGTGTTTGTACTTCAGGTTGCTAGGACATGCCAAAAGGTAGGTTGTAAGTTCAGTATGAAATACTAATATACAAGATTCTTGGCTAGTCGAATAATATTTTTCCTTTAAAAATTTCAGTGGTCACTCAGCAGAACTGCTAAAAAATTAAAAATATAAAAACATCTTGTTTTTTTAATATGATTTCAACCCACCTCTTTTGTATCAATGCTAGATATTCTTCATGCTTTATTCCTTAGTTATTTTTTCCTATTGGTTGCTATAAAATAAAGCATTTGGCTAAAGGATAGGAATTAGTAATTGCATATGTATTGATTTTTGTTTGAATTGATGAATAGTCATTGGTTAAAACATTTCTAATTTTATGATCTCATCCTAAGTCTATTTACTGATTTAAGCTTTTGCTTAAAATTGTCAGTCTTCAATCCAGCATTAATTAGGAACTGTAAAGTTTCTTTGTCTTCTAAGTCTTAAATGATTTTATTTACTTGTAATTTCACATAAAAAAAGGGATCCTATGGATAAAATAAGTAGTTTATTTCCATTTCTTATATCTTATGGTGGTAAACTATTGTAATGATTGAGGCCTATAGTTAATCTTCCTAGATCATGCAAACTGAAGTTTATTTTAGTAAACTGAATAAGCATTCAGATAAACAGAAATGTTGAATTAATTTTGAGCCAATCATTGCCCCAACTGATTTTATCAACTTTTAGGTTGAAAAGCTTTCTGAATTTAAGGAGCTATGTTTAATTCTCTGCCATTACAAAATACTATTTTTGTAAAAGATCTCAAATTTAGAAGGCCTGTTTTAAATCATTAAAACAAAGTGTTTAATAACAGATGTTAGTATATGTTAAAAGTAAAAGTCTGCTTTTTGAGTTTTAATTGTGGTAGCATTAAAAGGATTTTGAATTGGCAATCAACATCTCTAGTGAAACAAAGAGCTAATAAACCAGTAGATCCTTGTTAAAAGCTGACTTTCAGTTACACATACACTTATTTATGTAAATACTATAACCCCTAACTTTCTTCATTTTCTGTAATATTTAAGACCAAATAATGAGATTGTTATTTAAAACACTTTTTCCTAACCAATGTGCCATGACTGAAATATGCTAAATACACTCTGGTGTCATAGATCTCCTTTTAGACTCAGGAAGGCTGTCAAGGTGAGTGAGTGAGCGAGTGAGTGTGCGCACAAGGGCTGTCCAGAAAAAAAATCCAGCCATAAATGCCTCTATTTTTCATATTACATGGCTGCATACTTTCTGAACAGCCTTCGTATATGCATGTTCATGTGTACTGACACCTATGTGACACCAGTATCATACTTTGACTAGTTTGATATTATTCAAACTCCAAAACATTGAGAAACATCAATTATTTGTTTGAGACCCTAAAATTCTGAGCCAGGAGTCTTGGAAAACTATATTATGGACCTTATAAGTGTAATGGCTACTATTTTTAACTAGATACATTGGATATAAAAGAACTGTAGCTTGTCCCCTAATTTTGAACGGAGTAGACTCCTAACGCTAGCCAGAATGAAAGAAGTTGAAATTGCACAGAATTCTATTTCTAGGACAAGGTAGTTAGTGTAGACTCACTTTTCCCTGCCCCTCCCCTCTAAATACAACTAAATGGCCTGGAAATTATTCAACTGACAGCAGTAAAAGGACTCTGAAAATTGGCATGTCGAAGTCTAGGAACCTCATCCCTTGAGGAATGACAGGGTGATGAGCTCACTGGTTTTCTTTGTACCTTCTCTTTACTCCTAGATTCGATGCCAGAGAGATCTACCCAGATCCATCAAAGGGCATAGAAAACAAAACAAAAGCCTGCTTTCTTTGGCCAGAGGACCAGGAAAGGGGAAGCCCAACAGAGACCTAGTTAAACTCAACACCAAGGGCCTGGTGGGTCTGATCTGCCCATAGCCTGAGCAGGAGTGGTAAAGCACCTGGCCATCCTACTCTGTGTTCTACAGCCAGGCCCCTGGTAGGTAGTTTGATCTGCCAGTAGCAGCAAAGACCTGACCATTTCTGCTCCTGTGCTACAACCCAGTCCCCAGTTGTCTTGTCTGTCAACATCAGTAAAAATTGCAAAGGCCAGCCTACACCAGCCTCTGCTCTACAACCAGCCCTGATGGGCAGTCTGATCTATAGGGCAATGGTGGTGGTGGTGGTGGTAATGGCAGCAGCAGCAGCAATGGAAATGTGTCTCCTTGCACTCCACACCATGGCAGGAGACCCAGGTCCTATAGCTTCTGACCCCATCTCCCTCAAAGTTCCCCAGAGATAGCAAGTGGCCCCAGGAAGCGCCTTTCATCCCTGCAGATGGTGTCAGGAAGGATTGACTGGGAGCACCCAGTAGCACCAGAAGAGTGAAATAGACCAAAATAGCATTGTAAGGGCTCAGAAAACTGAACTGTCACTGGAACTAAAGCCCACAAAAGTAGTCTAGAACTTACACACTAAACCTAAACAGGGCAACTGCTTGCTAAAACAGAAGATCCTATGATCAAGAGTCTCCTAACAATGACCAAAATACCCAGGCCATTTGGAAACCACTCATCATGCCAAGCATCAGGAAAACCACAATATGAATGAGAGAAGACATTCAACTGAGGCCAGCACCGAGTTGAATCAGGTATTAGAATTAATCTCATGCGAGTTTTAATTCAGCTGTCATAAAATTGCTCCAATAATTGCTCACAAGTTTTCTTGAAACAAATGAAAACCTAGAAGATCTCAGCAAGTAAAGCCAAGAGCACTTCCTAATGAATTGTAATTGGAACGTGAAAGAAAGGAATCTAGAATGGCACCATAATTATTGGCTAAGCAACTGGAAGGAAATACAGACTTGGCCTTCAACTGAGAGAGGGAGATGCGAGATGAGGAGTTCAATTTCAGATGTGCTGAGGGATATGATGGCCCTTTCTCTTCTTGTTCTGCATGCTTTATTGTGTGTCTTATTGTTTGAAAGGAAGTCCTTACATGAGCATTGAAATGTTGATCTATCCTTGGGAAACTGGTTAAAAGTGAGCATTGCAAACTTTCATATACTCTTTGTAATATACAGACTTCAGTTTCTTGCCTAATGTGAAAAATTCTCCAACTGTTTGAATATTCAATTTTACTATCTTGCTTAAACAGTTGTATCCACTTATTTTTATACACTTTATTTTCTGATATTTTTCCGCCGAAGCGATTATTTTCCAGATCATCTACTTTACTTCTTTAGACCTAGAAACTGATTACTACAATTATGATTCAAAACCTATTTGCTGCTGCTCTGCATTGAGCTGGGTAATTGGGTGTAAATACTTATTTCCTTTGTATGCTTTGCCTTTTTGTTAACTGTTTTTCGGTTAAAAGACCAGAGGTTGCATTATTGCCTGCTAAATATGCTTGTATTAACAACTGTAAAGAGTAAATTACTTTGGGGAGTATTAATGAATAGATATTTAAATTGCATAGTTAAATCTTTTCCATACTTCACTAAGCAAACAATTGAATTACCCCCATCTCTGTAAAAATTTAAACAATTTATATGCCACGTTGTTTCAGGAAAAAAAATAGTTGTTTGAAATCAAAATGATACATAGCAATTACAGCTAAATAATTTGTATTTGTATAGTTTGTTACTATAAGTATTAAAATTTAGTTCAATTTAGTTCAAAGTGTTTTTCAGGGAACACTAAAGATTAATAGGTGCTGCATGGGTGGTGGGGGTAGAGTGCGATAGAGAGGAAGGATGTTTTCTTACTTCAAAACTTGGCTGCTAATATGCAATGTGAATATGGGCCAGAGGTGGGGAGTAGGTAACTTACATGATGCTTCCCAAATTAACTTGACAGAGAAACTTTTATTTGTTAAGGACTCCACAAGATATTAATTTGGGAAACCCCGGTTTAGACAGTTAGCTAATTACATTTTTGTTTCTGTGCTACTGTGTAAATTTTGCATAATCCTGATGCACCTAAAATGAAGAATAGAGAAAGTGGTGACTTTGAGATTTCTTTCACTAACATTTAATTAGATAATTTAATTTTGTTGAATTCAGAAATAGGTCTAACTTTATGGAGATCTATAAAACATGGTTGTGAATGGGAAGAGATTAACAATACTCTACAGAAATATTATTAAAGAAAACATGTTAATAAAGACAGAAACTTCTGAACTCAAATATTAATTCCCTCTCCCCCTCTTAAATACAGAGTACTAATTAATGGCAGGCCACAGTACTATTATAATAGGGTACTGTAGCATTTGGAAAACAATCTACGTTAGTGACATTAACAGAACACATTTATTTTATAAATATGGTTTATAATATAATTTCATACTACTAGACTTTCATAATTATTTCAGTTTATAAAGACTAGAGTATGCACACAGAATTTGACAATTGTGATCATGTTAGTACTAATTCAGTTATAAATAATTTTAGTTCATGAACACTAGTAGAAAAGGTCAAGAGTGAGTTTCTAAAAAGTTGTTTCTCTACTAAATATTTCCATTGGGCCAATTTCTGACACATAGTTCCACATTTCAAAAATAACAAAATGTGAATGTATAGCTCTTAATTTTAAAATGAAAATTACATTTCTCTTGTGCAGGCCTTGAAAGCAATAGGGAGAAACCTCTTTGTTCATGTCTAAGGCAGACCCTGCTAATAAGCACTTAGTCTTTGTGTCTTATTTATGCAAGATACTGTGTTCTAAGAACCTGCCTTTAGCACTTTTTTTCTTTCTGGAGGGATGTTTCTGGCAATTCCTTTGGAAGGTATTGGATATGTTCATGTTTTCTGGGTTCTGTCTTCTGTTGTTTTTGGTCTGGATTCTTAAGTACTCTCATTCACATCAATAGTTTCAGTTACCTCCTGTTCACTCATGTTTCCTAGAGAGTATAGAAACTTGAGAACTTAGATTTTAATTTAGGAGTTTGATATGTCTAGACTGCAATCCTCACTGTCCCCATTCAATACTGTTAGGCCATAGGCAACCTGTCTTAGCCTCAGTTTCCTAATCTATAAAGTAGAGGCTAATAATATATTAGCTATTATAATAAGTAATGGTAAATTAACATGCTTGGCACATATCTTGTAAATGGTAGTTGATGCTGTCTTTGTCATCTACATGTTGACCTCTTCCTTGAACTTTATACTCCTATTTGACTGCTGTCTATAAATCTGTTAAGTCTTCTTTAAACTTACCCCCAACCACCCTCTAGCTAATCATGTACTGACTCTGTTTTGACAGTTTTAAGTATCTTTTAGTTGCCTCTGCTGTATTGGTTTAGGTCTTTATCATCTCTTCTTTGGGCTAATGTAGTAACTTTCTGACTGGCCCCCACCCACTTTTCAATCCATCCTTTTTCTCTCACAGTGATCTCTGGCCCCGCTTCTCCTTTTCTAGTTACTTCTCATCCTCCAGTTTTTTATGCCAGCAACACCCAACAACTTGTGGTATCCAGCACATACTATTCTTTGACTTGGCTCTAGGCTATTGCACATACTACCAGTCATTTCTGAAATTTTCTCCTTTCCTTTTTTGGCCTGAAAAACTCTTCTTTCCAAGCCTTCCTAGGTGTCCCTATCTCATAGAGGCCTTCTCTGACTACCTTCCTATCCCTAGATAATAAATTCTTAGTATTGTACTATTTTAATACTTTGTTCTATAACAAGACTCATTGAGTCTGTATTTTAATACAAATACATATAATATTACATATTAGAAACATATACATAATATAAATACACAAATATGTGTGTGTGTACACAGACACATGTACGCACACACACAGTCTGTGCTCATTATTTGCAGTAGTTATGTTCTATAAAGTTGCCAGAATCACTGAGTGAATATTAAACAATTGCTTCTAGGGGAAATACAGGGTTAGTGTCCTATGAGCCTCTGGTCACTTTTCTTCAACCAGTCAACATCTTCAAACATATAACCTGTTTTATGTGCATTTCTGTTAAAGACACCTTATTTTATATATATATATATGTAATTAATTTGTTAACATTAAACTCATGGTCAGTGGCTCTATAATCCATACCTTATCTAAAGCTTATCTAACATGTTATTTTCTCTGTAAGGCACATCATAGCCTTTTTATTTAGGAACACTCAACAGCATTTCAGCACTACACTTGGGGAACATTTCAAATAGTGAAGTCACCAACAAAGAGCACAAAATGCAAAAAAATACACTAAATAGATGGCAGAAAAGTACACTTGTTTACAGTTGGAGAGCTGAAACAAGTAGGCAGTTTCACCTTCCTTATTTGGCCTTAGCGCTGGTCATGGGTGCATCAGGTGATTCATATTTTTCACTGCTATTCACACATCTGTTAACATGTAAGTGCCATGAGTCATTGATTTTGGGTTACAAATTTTAGTAAGTGAATTCACAGGTACTTAATCTGCAAATAATGAGGATTGACTGTATATCAACTCTGTGTGTATGTATATGAATTTGGTTTTAGTCTTCAATACCCCCACCCTTTTCTTTCCTTTCATTAATTCATTGTTCTTGTTCACAGTTTTCCTACATCTCTTATGGTACATTGCACAGTTCATTACAAACATAATGAAGTTTTAAGGACTATGATGTGGACAGGAAGTTCACCCCATTTATCAAAGCTTTCCTGAGACATGTTTTGTTTGTAAACTTCTTAAAATACAGATGTCACCCCAAACTTTATGTGTAACAACTTATTATTTTAAATTTAGTTTCATTAGGTGTAAAATATTCATTAACATAAATCATGTTGACTTCATTTTTTATGAAATCATTTAAAATAATTTGTTTTATACAGATATGTATAAAATTAAGACCTCTTTTGATTAGTGAGATCTTAGGGATGTATCCCTCAGCCATTAAAAATGTTATTTTTAAGTGGGAGATATACAAGGGCTGTCTGGAAAGTATCCAACCATGTAATATGAAAAATAGAGGCACTTATGGCTGGATTTTTTTCTGGACAGCCTTCGCATATATTGGAGGAGTGTATAAATGTGTGTGTGTGTGTGTGTGTGTGTGTGTGTGTACATATATATTTTAAAGAATAAAAAAATGAAAACTCATGTGTCCATCATCCTTGTAAAGAATAGAATATTGCTAGTACCTTTAAAAGCCCCTGTGGGCTTCTTCCCAGTCACAGCCATTACTCTGCAAAACCACTACCCTGGCTTTTGAAGTAATCATTCCTTTTGCTTTTTCTTTTTACCACCTATTTATGTATCTCTAAACAATATATTGTTTATTCTTTTAAAACTGAGTAGCAGGTACAAACTTAGCTATGTAATGAGAAGGCAATATTACCACTATTGTGTGAAGATTTTTCAGAAGAAGGGAAACTGAACAGAAAGTCTTTTTCATAGTGTTGCTTCAGATATACTGAGAGCATATAGAAGCCCCTGCTGGGAAATTGGTTGGCAGGGTACCAAGTAAATCCCAGGACACTGGGCTCTTCACAGGCAGGATGTTGGTCCTGTAGTGCAGAGCTGGGTACTGAGTGTCCACCAGGAATGTGGTCATGGCATGCTTTGCTCTGCATTTTCTGCTTTTTGGCTCCCTGAGACCTACCTCCAGCTCTCAGGAATAGACCAAAGGAGAACACTGCGTTGGAGTGAAATGAGAGTCCTCTGCTGATCCAGGCTGCAGAGAAGAGCAGGCTAGTCAGCAAAAGCAAAACAGAAGAACCTGGTCCTAGTTCACCCAGTTCTTCTGTTTTCAGATTTAAAAGGTTACCAGAGGCAGTTGGAATCTGTGGCAGCTCAGTCTAGACTGGTTAACCTGTTCCAAACACATGGCTGTCAGCCTGAGGTCTCCCTCCCTTGTACTCCTGGGGATTCCACTTAGGTGTCCTCTGTGTTGGATCTCCTATTTACTGTCGCTTGGCATCCTTTTTAATGGTCTACTGTCTGTTTTGTTAAACACATCCTACAATAATTTCTTCAGAAACTGTGCATTGCTAGTTAACTTCAGCTGCATGTGTGAAATATTTTTATGATTATTGATTTTTCTGCTGGATATAGAATTAAAAGTGAAAAATAATTTTCCTTCAGGATTTAAAAGGTGTTGCTTTGTTGCCTCCTTGCTTCTCTAGTGTTGCCATTAGAGATTGGAAGCTATTCTAGTCCCTGATCCATTACATGTGAACAATATCATCCTCCCTCCCAGAGCACCCTTTCCCCCCTTCTGGAAATATGAAAATCTTCTGTTCCACAGTGTTTTTAAATTTCACAGTGGCATGTGCAGACATGGGTCTGTTATCTGTTTTACTGAGTACTTGGTGGGTCTTTTAATTTGAGCAACTAAGGATTTAATTTCTGGGAAATTTCTGGATGATTCCTTCAAATTCCTTCCCTTTATTTTCTTTGTTCTTTTTGCTTGACTTTTTGGGAAATTTCCTCAACTTTATCTGCCAACCCTTCTATTGAGTTTTAAATTTCTTCATCTGTTTATTTTTCAAGAGCCCTTTTTTCCCCTGAATGTTCTGGTTTTGTTTCATAATTATAGTACCTTTCTGAGGACATTAATGGTAGTTTGAAGTTTTCTTCTTGTTTAGTCTCTTTCCTCTAAGTTGCTGTTTGTTTGTTTTGATCTCTGTCTTCCAAATTGGAGACTCTTCTCCAGATATCTTGGGAGTTTGGTTGTCTACTCAGGATTAGGAATAGAGCAGTAGTTCTTGATTGGGGCAGTTTGCCCCCTGCCAGGGGACATTTGACAATGTCTAAAGATATTTTTGGTTGTCAAAACTGGATGAGAGGGTGCTACAGGCATCTAGCAGGTAGAGGCTGGGGATGCTGTTAAGCATCCTATAAAGCACAGGACATCCTCACAACAAACAACTGTCCAGCTCAAAATGTCAATTGTGCCAAGACTGGAAAGCTGCAGTAGAGGAACTGAAAGCTGATTGAGGGCTCTAAACTTATAGGCGGAACTTTGCTGACTTTGACTTTCAAGGGAGCTGGTTGAACGGTTTGAACAACTTCATATCATTATCTTTAGGTCTTTCCTTCTGGAATGTTTGGATATTCAATAGAAAATCTTTCCTCTGCTGCCTGAAAGGTAAAGATCTAGCTGCTAACATCCCCCCACCCCCCGCCCCCGTTAAAGAAGAAAGCAACTGGGGCTGTCTGAATTCAGTTTGTGTGTGATCACATAATCCCCTTGCTTTCCATATAGTACCCACTTCAACTGCCTTGTGTCTCCAGATCTAAAACTCGGTGTTTTACCCTCTCTTAGAGAATGGACCTTTCTGAGGATGAGGGTGGGGTAGGTAACGGCTCTAAGACTTTTAACTGATTTTCTAATAGATTTTATTCAAACCTTGTTATTTTAGCCCCACCCACTCCCTCTAGTTCCACAGTTATCTAGGGCTACCAGTTAAATGTTTCTTGAGGTTTCTGTAGTTTTGGTTCTGAACTTTCCTTATTTTCTCTTTACAGCTTTCTCAAGTATTGTAAGCCAATTACCATTACTCTATCTGTTTTCTTGTTCCCCAAATTTGATTTACTAATGTCGTCTCTCATTCTCCCAGTTCTTTAAAAAAATTTAACCCCTTTGGTATTGTTTTAGTCGGGTTTGAGGAAGGGGAAATACATTAGATACATTATGCTAAATCCTAGTATCTGGAAACCAATATACTATATTCTAGCATAATTTCTTTTAGTTCTAGTCACCTTTTTGATATGTTTACTTTTGGTATCAGAATTATTCATTTCCTAGACTTAACCTTTCTTCACATAAATGAAAAGTAAAGATAATTCTTTGTGTAGAGACACAGCTGCATTCTCTTCAAAATCTTAGAGATGTCATATCAATATTTACTTGTTTAATTTTGGTTTAATTGGCCTTTTATGTAAAAACAGAATTCTGAAAGCAGCCACCTCAAGTAGAACCTTGTGCCATTATGCAGTCAATATTCAGTATTCTTAAAGAGTTGAAGAAAGAAGGTATATTTCATCAAATCTGAAATGCCATCAATTATCTTACTTCATTTTGATTAATATCCCAGCCAGAATTTGTGGAAAATAATAAGAAAGATAGTACTTTATAATGATGGTTTACCACTGTCTCTATTAATATTTTACCCCACATAAATACTCAAGAATTGACAGTGCCATAGACTAAAAAATTTAAGCATGAAATTTCAAGCTTCAATAAAAGTTTAGACCAGACTGAAAACTAGGCCTTCTGAATTCTTCCTGCTCCTTAAACTGTCATTCAAGTGTATTTAATAAGTTTAGCACAGTAGATGTTTTGTATATAATTTATAACATGCCCCCTCCCTTTTAAAATGGAACACCAACCCAGATTTTCTCATAGCTGGCCTCTGTAACATACTGACCAAATAAAGTCCTGCTGAAATTATACACACTACATACTCATTTAAATGTTTATCAGCTTCCATTGAGTTTCTAGTTGATGGTTTAAATCATAAAAAACTTGAAGTATATTTCAGTTGCTTTCTAATGTTCTTAATTTGGTTCACCTTTGCTAACCCCCTGGATGTTACTGAGGGACCGAAGACTCTTAAAAAATGCTTTACTTGTGACCTGTCTTCAGCTCATCAAGTAGTTCATAGATAAACTCATTTTCTTTTCCTCACATTATAAAATTAACCTAAAGAATTGAGGATTTGATTCAATTTTTATTCATAGATTTAAATACGTTTTTTTGTCTTAGTATTCCCTTTTCTCTCCCTTCCCCCTATCATTTTCACTTTACTATGTATTATTAAAAGAGTGAGAGGGAAAGCTATGCTTTCTTCTTCACCTTTGTTCAAACAGGAAAAAGTAAAGAATTGACTCAATTGACCATGAACAATCCCACATACCGATCTTGGAAAGTTTCCAAAATGATGGAGTGAATTGAAACAGACTACACAAATGTATATATAGAGTTCCAAGGGTTTATGTGTGGACAAAAAACAATTATGTTATGCGTTTTTTTAAATTGCTATTGTCAAGATAAGTAAGACATTCCAGATTGAGAGTAAAAACATATCTGGGAGTCCCGTATCACTTTGTTATATTGTCTTCTCATAGAGGAAAATCTTTGAACAGTTTTGAGTGACTATCAAAAAGGTCCTCTTTCTATGGAGTTCTTAAAGGTATATTATTACCATTTCTGTTCCTTCTGATTTAACTTGGTTAGGTTGCTTTAAGAGAAGAGATTTGAAGCTGTGGTATAATTGATGTCCTGATGATGGCATGGTGAAATCAACTCATTTATATGATTTCAGGGAAATGTTTAAGTCTGGGTTAGATTATATTATTTTGCTTGTCCTCTAATTGAAAGAAAAAAGGCAAGTTTATATTTCAAGGTAAGCATTATCACAAGTATCCTAGTATAAATGAAGAACCCTTTTCTATCTGCTGATTGAACACATACATCTAGGTATATGGCTTTTACCTGTAAAACCAATGAAGGTGTTTTGTTTTGTTCTGTTCTTTTCCGGAGGAGAGGGAAATACACACATATATACACATACATATGTATGTATTTAATTACTTAAACCATGTAGCCTTCAAATGAACTACAGTACCTTGCTGTTGCATTCAGTAGTTGTTCAAGCATGTACAAATCTATTTTTGGATTATCTTTAGTTTGGATACTTATTTGATAATTCTTAATCACAAGGAACTGGTGTATCTGTGCGTACATTTGTGTGTGTGAAACTAAATGCCTGGGCCTGGGCATTGGTGTTTTATCAGTTATCCTAGTTGATTCAATTGTATGGCCTGTATTGAGAGCCACCAGTTCATATTGAAGAGAGGAGTGGGTAAGCAAATGACTGGACCAGTGGTGCTTGCTGGTAGAAATTACTTCCCTTCCTATGGCAGTTTAGAAGAATTCTAGTTTGAAGTTTGAGGGGGTTGAAGGATTTCTCTGTGATTTCTGGTGAGACTGGAGAGGTTGTTGGAGACCAAATCATGCAGGGCATTCTCTTTGTAAAGTGCCTATTCAAGTATTTTGCCCAGAGTATATTTCTTTCATTTTACTTAGGAATTACTTATATATTTAAGTTTTTGACTAAATATATGTATTGCATATGCCTTCTTTCTCTGTGATTTTAAGCAGAAACATACAATCAGATACTCATTTTTAAAACATCACTGCAAGAATGAATGGGAGAAACAGATGTTTCAGTAGTTCTGGTAGAAAATGGTAGTAGCTTAGACTAGGATATGAATCATGGAGATAAGTGGACAGAATTAAGAGATATTTTAGATAAACTTAATAGGACTTGTTAGTGAAGATTAGAAAAGTGGTGGGTTAGATGAGAGGAAGGGGTCAAGAATGACTTGTTTCTGGTTCAGAGTATAAAAGCTACCTATATTGCCAGTGATCAATAACTTATTTTGTTTAAGATGTTCATATTATGTGTAGAATATTATAAAGATTATTTGCCTTGAATACATGAGTACTATTTAGAATTTTTAAAAGTGATTTTGAAATGCACATTCGTTTTCTGTTTTTCTGGTTTAATAACTTTAAATTATAAATTACCTAATGAATTATAGAAAAATTTGTTCAAAATTACATTATTTAAATTTGATTTTAAAAGCTGTGGCTATACTAGACAATGAAATATCAGTAAGATGTTTAAGGGAAATGGAAACTTGATAAAATCAATAAATTAAACTTGGCTTTTTTTTTTAGGGGTCCCTTCAGTGTTGTACGACGATGTATCAACAGAGAAACTGGGCAGCAATTTGCTGTAAAAATTGTTGATGTAGCCAAGTTCACATCAAGTCCAGGGTTAAGTACAGAAGGTAAGAGATGGATTTCAAGTAAGTTATTTGATGTCTGGCTTTATTTCATCTCCAAAATCCATTTATCAAACTAACCTTCATCTGGGGGGTGGGGAAGTGGAGGGTGTAATATAGTGGGAAATGGGTGGAGGCAGTTTAAACTCCATTCTAGTATGTCAGAATTCTAGAACATATTATTTGAAAGATAGCTAGAGGGATTTATAGTGTTACAAAGTCATCTAGGATTTGCTTACAGGATCTAATTTTGAGTCCTATGGTATGGAACATGGATAGGAAGGCAGGGAGGGGAAATAATGGCAAATATATGATAATTGCAGATTCAGAAGTAACTAAGATAAATTTTCTTCAGATTCCTACCTTACTGCCTTTAGGAATATGATCTCATAGACTTGAGACTTATGTCACATTTGGCTTTGGCTAAAGTCACATATGGTGTATATGTCAAAATTTGAAAGATCAATACTCTTAAAACTTGTAGGATATAAAATTTTATTTCAAAACATTGATATGGGTGATCATATTGATGTATGGAGATTTATAAACAGTATGTAATCATTTTCATTATGTATTTTTTACAGTTTTTAAGCTCATGTTTCATAGAGGCATGATTAACATATATTCACACTTCAGGTGGCACAATTATTATATTAATTTTTCTAATTAGCCTGTCTTCTAGCTTTAGACCTTTCACAGTCCAATAGATGTATCCTTCTGTAGTCTTTTCCTTTTTAACCCCAATAGCAAGGCAGTTGATAGTTTAAATTGGAAAGGCTAAGGCATAGTAGCCTATTTATATTTTATCCAATTCCATTACTTTGGAAAGTAGAAGTCCAGTAGTATGAGCTCCAAGTTAATTTGTTCCTACAGATCTTTTTTTGGGATCATTACTTTAAAATACTTTTGTAACTCTTTGAATTATTATTCATATGCTGATTATAAAAGATTCCTGGAGGTTGTTAATCATAAAGTCTCATTAAATGACTATTTAGTACCCTAATCTTTAAAATCTTATGGTTAAATTTAGAGATTTTAAATTTTCTGGTTTCCTATTCTTGAATTGGTTCTTATTACTTTTGCATAGAAATTATGTTATAAATTTAGCAGAATATAAAATTTACTTGTAAGCAGGCTTTGCAACTAAATTGTTTCTTAAAACTTTTTGACTGAATTTAAGTTTATTATGCTGTATTTGGTTTTCTGCACCTCATTTGTTAACTAATAAATAAAACCTGAGTACTGAGGTAATTTTGCCTAAACCTAGTTTATTAAACATATAAATGGATAGAATCTTTAGTTTTCTTAAATGTTTTGATACTGTTGATGAACTTAGTAAGATTCTAGTTTAAAATCATGTCTAAAGCAATTACTCATTATGTTTATATTATATTGATTTAGTTCAGCATTATACCTAATTCTGAATCTCTCCAAGTTAAAGACATTTTTTAGAGAGTTAGTTAATTACATTCTCAGTTGCCTGATGTTGTTTATTGATAGATTTCTTCAGCAAGGGATCTCTGGACCTATAGACCCAGAATGCCAAGCTAAGCCTCTTTTTACTGTCACCTACTCAGAGAGTCAAATGCCAACCTTAGGGGGGAAAAAGGAGAGGTTGATATGTAGTCCATATCTCTTAGTTTAAATCTTATCTTTACCTAATATAATATATGGGAAATTGTAGCTTGCTCTTTCATTGCTTTGTCATTGGCTATAGAAAGCAGTCTATAGATGCAATGCAATTCCCATCAAAATACCAATGACACTCTTCACAGAAATAGAATGTATAATCTTAAAATTTATATGGAACCATAGAAGACTTAGAATAGCCACAGCAACCCTAAAAAAGAACAACAAAGTTGAAACAGAATAGAGTGTCCAGAAATAAATCCATGACTATATAGCCAATTAATCTATGCTAAAGAAAGCAAGAATTTACATTTGAGTAAAGACAGTCTTTTCAACAAATGGTGCTGGGAAAACTGGAAAGATACATGCAAAAAAATGAAATTGGACCACCTTCTTACACCATATACAAAAATAAACTCAAAATGGAATAAAATGTAAATATAAGACCTGAAACTATATCCTAGAAGAAAATATAGGAAATAAACTCTCAGACATTACCCTTAGCAATGCCTTCAATGATGTATCTTCGCAGGCAAGGGAAACAAAGGAAAAAATAAACAAATGGGACTATATCAGACTAAAAAGTTTTTATTACAACAAAAGAAACCATCAACAAAACAAAAAGACATCCTACAGAATGGGAGAAAATATCCGCCAATGAGGCATCTGATAAAGAATTAACATTCAAAATGTATAAGAAACTCATGCAACTAAACACCAAAAACTTCTTTTCAATGGGCAGAAGACCCCAAAAGACATTTCTCCAAGGAGGACATACAGATGACCAATAGACACATGAAAAGATGTTCAACATCACTAATCATCAGAGAAATGCAAATCAAAACCACAGTGAGATACTACCTCACTCCTGTCACAGTGGCTGTCATCGATAAATAGACCAACAAGTTTTGGTGAGGATGTGGAGAAAAAGGAACCCTGATGCACTGTTGATGGGAGTGCAAATTCATCCAGCCACTATGGAAAACAGTATGGAGGGTCCTCAAAAAAATTAAAAATTCAACTACCTTATTATCCAGCAGTTTCACTCCTGCATATTTGTCCAAAAAAATCCAAAACACTAATACAAAAAAATATATGCACCCCTGTGTTTATTGCAGCATTATTCACAATAGTCAAGATATAGAAACAACCTATATACCTATCAGTCAATGATTGGATAAAGAAGCTGTGGTACATTTGCACAATGGAGTATTACTCGGCCAAAAAGAAGAATAAAATCTTACTTTTTTAACATGGATGGAACTAGAAGGTACCATGCTAAGTGAAATTAAGTCAGACTGAGAAAGACAAATACCATATGATCTCACTTATATGTGAAATCTAAAGAACAGAATAAATGAACAATCAGAACAGACAATAGTTTAGTAGTTATCAGAGGGAAAGGGGAGAGGGGGGGTGGGAAAGGAGTGAGGGGGATTCAAGTAAATGGTGATGGAAGGAGAAGTGACTCTGGGTAGTGAGGACACAATGCACCACGTAGACGATGAAAAACTGTACACCTGGAACCTATGTAATTTTATTAACCAATTGTCACCCCAATTAATTTAATAAAAAGAAGGGAAATTTCTTCAAGACAAACCAGGTCATTCCATTGATCCTGTGTGGTAAGACTACATACTATAGATATTAAATGATGTCCAATTGACTTCTGTATATTACTCATGAATTTATCTGGTTTTCATCAGAATTTAGTGTTATTCAAATGAAAATGTGCAATTGGTCCTTTATATTTACGGCACCAAAATATAGGTTTCCCATCATATTTAGCAGAATGACTCACAATGACCAAGAAGAGCAATCAGAATTTCATCTCGATCTTTTTTTTTTTTGCAATGGAGTTTCCATATCTTCCTTTACTCATATTCATACTAGCTTATTTTTTCTTATTTTTAATGATATATATTATATATGAGAAATAATAAATTATTTATTTTATTATATAAAACCTCTTTCAATGTTGTTCTCCGCTCCCAACTTCTTTGAACTCTTTTCCAGTCACTGCAAGCAAAACATCTTATCCCCTTTGCCCTTCCAGTCCATTTACAAATTGTTAGCATTTAAAAATGACCTCACTCCTGGATAAGTTAAGAAATACTGTATTAAGAAGAAACAGATTTTGAAGTAAAATTTCACACAGCAAAAAGGAATCCATAAGTTTAAATAAGAATATCTAGTGTATTTACCATTACATTCTCTTCTAATTAAGACTGTTTCTCAAGCAACAGATAATTTGAAATCTATTTTATTCTTTCCTTTTCTATTTATTATTTTACTTTTTTCTTTTTTTTTTTTTTTAATTCATTTTTATTGTTAGACTTATTGGGGTGACATCTGTTACCAAGGATTACATAGGTTTCAGGCATATAATTCTACAGTGCATTGTCAACTTGATGTATAATAAGTTCACCACCTAATGTGACTTCTCTTTCCATCACCTTATATTTAACTTTTTTCTTTGTGGCTTATTTGATCTTTGTCATTGCCTCGATATTTTTTTGTTTTCTTCGTGAATTTCTATTTAAAATGTTATTGGGTAAAATAAGTTTTGTAAAGGGTCATCTGGGAGCCTAACCTATCCTGTTTATTTGGATATGTCATTATAATACAAAGACAAATAAAAAGAGCACCTGCTGTTAAGAGACTTACAGTTTAGTATTCGCCAACTATTGTTCCTAACATTGTTTTTATAAGAAAAACATGTATAATAAATTCTAAATACATAATGTACAAATGAGCTTTTGAAATGAAATATCTACATTAGTTGGAGACCACTTATATATATTTTTGTATTTTAAATTCTCATTGTTCTACTCAAGATGATATGGTATAATTATTTAAACATCTGTTCTTTATTTTTCCTATTAAAATTTTAAGCTTGTTCAATAGGGGTTTTTACAGGCTTCAGAATATCGAAGAACCTTTTAAATTATAAGCAGAATTATAGATATATGTTGTCTGGAAAAAATCCAGCCATAAATGCCTCTATTTTTCATATTAAATGGCTGGATACTTTCCGGACAGCCCATGTGTGTGTGTGTGTGTGTGTGTGTGTGTGTGTGTGTGTGTTTATTTTCCCAGGAAGAGAATCTACAGCTTTCATTAGATTTCTACATAGGCATATTATTCATAAATGGTTCAGAAGTACTTTCTTTCACATATATGAAAAAGGGAAATTGATGCTTATTAACACAAAATGAATAAGTTTCTATTAAATGAAATCTGAGTGAATTTATATTAGGATATTATTCCTGATTGGAGGGTATTTTCATACTTACACAACCCCCATTAATGAAATTCTTTGATTATTATCTTAAACTTTTAATTAAACACATTTTATCTCTTAAACTCTGCTGAGCCACTAATTACATTTGACGTTTTTGTTTTAGAAATGGGTATCAAAATTAATTCAGGCAAATTGTTATGAGGAAATTTAAAGAAGATAAGATGTATAGAGTTTGAAACTGAATTGACAGAGTTCTGATATCTTGAAGGGACTCAATTCTTTATGGTTTAATTTTAAAAGTTCAAAAATAGCAGTTTCTATTTGGGAATATTATTAAATTGTCTTCTAGAAAGAATATAAATTGGGTTCCAGTTTGCTTAGTCTCCAAGAAGCTCATTCATAGGTCCCCGATAGCAGATGATGTCAGCAAAATTGAAGGAGTAAGGACTTTCAACAATTCTTATCTCCATAAAAACAAGGAAAAAACTGGCAAATGTTGTCATAATCAACATTTTCAGGACTCTGGAAATTAACCAAAGGCTTGCAGCTATCCAGAAAGAGGTTACTTGAGAAAGAAATCTGATTCGTGCTAAGAATAATGAGCTTTGTGGCATTTTAACTTGCCCCATTCCCATTCCCCTCTCTCTAGCTCCATAGTAACCTTGAAAACAAATAGTTCACAGTCATGGTGAAAACCTGGAGCCTGGCTGTCACCAGAAGAGGCAGAACAGAGATGGAACTCTTTCAAGCCTCATACCAAGGAAACTGTCATCATTTGACCTATCTGGTAGTTTCTTAGTAGATCCTATTTGTAAGGCTTGTCCTTATTTGGCCTGACTTGAGATCACCAGCTACAAAAAAGAAACAAACAAAAAAAAACAAACAAACAAACCAAAAAAAACAAAAAAAAAACCACTTTATTCCAGGAGGATTTGTTGAAAAGTTTTAGAGGTACCTGAGGCAGTAGATAATAATTGGGACAAACAAAACACTAACCTAAAATCTTAAAAATAAAAGCTGGGTAATGAGATGTCTGTAGAGCCCCGAAAAAGCTACAACATACTTATCAGAATCAAGAAAGCAATACACATGTGTAAGATTCTACACATGCCCAGGAAAGACATGAAAAGGCCTTAAGCTGTCTGATTTGGCTGATGTTCAGGCTGTGCAAGCAGGAATTGAATGCTAAGGCAGATGTTAACTCCCTAACATTTGAAGGTGTTCCACATGCACGGAGCCAGTGAGCAAAGACTAAGCTAACCAAGCAGAGAATTAGTGGCCACCAACAACAAAGTATTCAGACTTTACAGAATTGGTTCCAAAAACTCACAAAAGAAATAAACAGAAACATAAATAAACAGCAGGAGTAGCAATAAGCCCTGGAGGAGGGCAGATAGTGATTTCCAAAGTTAACACATAATTTAAAAGGTTTAATCTTCAAGAAAAAGTCACAAGACATGCAAATAAACAAGGAAGAATGGCTCATTAACAGGGAAAGAAAATATCAATAGTAACTATTGCTGAGCAATCCCAGATTTTGCACTTATTAGAAAAATAGTTTAAATCAACCATATTAAATATGTTCAAACAAATAAAGTAAACCATGTCTAAAAGCCTAAAGCAGAAATATAAGAATGATATCTCACCAAATAGAAACTACCGATACGGGCACACACACAATACATACAAGGGAAACTCCAGGAGCACCCAGAGCAGGTGACTGGGGAGACTGTGCCACTGGGCCCTACAGGACACCTACTACATAAGGCCACCCATTACATAAGGCTACCCAGTGAAGACTCAGAGATGGAGCAGATTTACCTAATATATAGAAGACAACACAGAGAAATAGCTAAAATGAGGAAATAAAGAAATATGTCCCAAATAAAAGAACAGGAGAAAAACTCCACAAAAGAACTAAATAAAATGGAGGCAAGCAACATAGCAGATACAAAGTTCAAAACAATGGTTGTACGGTTGCTCAATGAACATAGGGGAAGCATAGACAAACTCAGTGAGAACTTGACCAAAGAGAAAGTAAGCATAAAAAGGGACATAGGGACCATGAATGAAAACCAGTCCTAAATGAATAATACAATAACTGAAATGAATGCACTAGAACGAATCACCAGCAGACTAGATAAAGCAAAAGATCAGATCAGTGATTTGGAAGACAAGGTAGCAGAAAACACCCAATTGGAACAACAAAAAGAAAACATTTTAAAAAAACATATAAGTGACCTCAGGGGCATCAAGCATAATAACATTCACATAAAAAGGGTACCAGAAGAAGAGACTGAGCAAAGGATTGAGAACCTATTTGAAGAAATAATGATTGAAAACTTCTCTCACCTGGCAAAAGAAATAGACATATGAGGTTACCTTCGAAGTACAACCCTTGGGAACCTATGCACTGATGCCAGCACCTAGTCCACCCTTCAAAGCAGTTTTTTAACTCTTTCCTGGAATGGCCATCAGAGTTGTTGTTGGACCCAAAATCTGACAATTAAATTTGTGAACTTGCCACCGTGCACTTATGTTGGCAGCACTGTATAAATAACTTGGTAAGGTGTCATAACCTTGGCACCTTACCAAGTTGTATTGTACAGTGGTACCAACATAAGCACATGGTGGCAAGTTCGCAAACTTAATTGTCAGTTTTTGTGTCCAGTGACAGCGCTGATGGTGACTGTAGTGATATTCAGCAATGAGGCATGTAGCACTTTCTCTAGGATGAGTTCACGGAATTAATCATCTGACCTCGTATGTTCAATCTAAAGAACAAAGTAAAGAAACCAACAAAACAGAAACAAATTCATAGATACAGAGAATATTTTGATGGTTGCCAGACAACGGTGGGGTGAAACCACGGAAAGAATTAAGAAGTATAAATTGGTTGTTACACAGTAATCATGGGTATGTAGGGTATAGCATAAGAAATATAGTCAATAATATTGTAATAACTGTGTATGGTATTAGATAGCTACTAGATTTGTCATGGTAATAGATGGGAGGTGGTTGGGGAGCAAGGTGAAAGAGGTGAAGGCATGAAGAAGTATAGTACAAATTGGGAGTTACAAAATAGTCATGGGGATGTAAAGTAAGGCACAGGGAATATAGTCAATAATAGGGTAATAACTATGTGTAGTGCTAGGTGGGTAATAGCCTAGTCAGCAGTATCACTTCGTATATATATAACCACTGTTCTGTATACCTGAAATTGATATAAAATAATATTGAATGTCAACTGTAATTGAAAATTTTTAAAAGGAGGGGCAGGATGAAGAGGAATAAAAGGTTCGAATTTCCTGGTATAAAACAAGTCAAGGGGATATAATGTACAGCATAGGGAATATAGTCAATAATATGGCGATAGTATGGTACAGTGTCACTTGGTAGCTGGACTTCCCATGATGATCACTTCTTTAAGTACATAATCGTTGAATACCTGAAACTGATATTATATGTTAGCTATATTTTAATAAAAATAGTTTTTTTAATTCATTTTTATTGTTAGACTTATTGGGGTGACATCTGTTAGCAAGGATTACATAGGTTTCAGGCATACAATTCTACAGTGATTGTCAACTTGATGTATAATAAGTTCACCACCTAATGTGACTTCTCTTTCCATCACCTTATATTTAGATTCCCCCTTCCTCTCCCACCCTCCTCCCCTTTCTCCCCTCCCTAACCCACTCGTCCCCAAATAAACATTAAATTATTGATTGTGTCCATGGGTTATTTGTTTGTTCACTCATATGCGGAATATAAAACTGACAGCAAAGAAAAAAAGAAATGAACAATAAAAATAGTTTTTAAAATGTTCTTAAAAGGTCAATGAAACCAAGAGCTTGTTCTTTGAAAAGATAAACAAAATTGATAAACCTTTAACCAGACTCATTAAGGAAAAAAGAAAAGAGGACTCAAATAAATAAAATTAGAAGTAGAAGAGGAAAGTGACAGGATTATGAGAAAACATTACAAAAAATTAGATGCCAACAAATTGCACAGTTGGATCAAATGGATAAATTCCTAGAAGAAGACGATCTTCCAAGGCTAAATTAATGTAACTATATCAAACTGAAAAGCTTCTGCACAGCAAAAGAAACCACCAACAAAGCAAAGAGACAGCCAACTGAATGGGAGAAAATATTTGCAAACAACACATCTGATAAGTCTCTAATATCTAAAATATATAAAGAACTAATACAACTTAACAACAACAACAAAAAACAAACAACCCAATGAAAAAGTGGGCAGAAGAACTAAACAGACACTTCTCCCACAAAGAAATACAAATGGTCAGCAGACATATGAAAAAATGCTCATCTTCATTAGCTATCAGGGAAATGCAAATCAAAACCACAATGAGATACCACCTCACACCTGTTTAGAATGGCTATTATCAACAAGACAAGGAATAACAAGTGCTGGAGAGGATGTGGAGAAAAAGGAACTTTAGTACACTGCTGGTGGGAATGCAAATTGGTACAATCACTGTGGAAGACAGTGTGGAGGTTCCTCAGAAAATTGGGAATGGAGTTACCATTTGACCTAGCAATCCCCCTTCTGGGCATCTACCCAAAAAATTTAGAAACCTTAGTCCACAAAAACTTATGTACCCCAATGTTCATTGCAGCGCTGTTCATAGTGGCCAAAACACGGAAACAACCAAAGTGCCCTGTGATTGATGACTGGATAAAGAAGCTGTGGTACATATACACAATGGAATATTACTCAGCTCTAAGGAAAGATGAAACACTACCATTTACAACAAAATGGATGGACTTAGAGATCATCATGCTAAGTGAAATAAGCCAGACAGAAAAAACCAAAAACTATCTGACTTCATTCATATGTGGAATATAAAAGTAAAACCAACGAAGAAAAAACAAACAAACAAAAAACCGATGGATACAATCAATAGTTTAATCTGTATTTGGGGACAAGTGTCGGGGATGGGAGAAGAGGGAGGGGTGAGAAAGGAGGGAGGGGGCACTAAGTATATGGTGATGGAAAGAGAACTCACACTGGGTGGTGAACTTATAATGCAACAAGTTGACAATGCAGTGTGGAATTGTACAGTTGGAACCTATGTAATTCTTGCTAACCAATGCCACCCCAATAAGTCTAACAATAAAAATAATAAAAGATTATACAACATGATCAAGTAGCATTTATTTCTGGGGTGCAAGTTTCATTCAGTATTCTCAAATAGATTAGTGTAATATACCATGGAAACAAAATGAAAGATAAAAATCATATGATCATATGAATAGATGTGGGAACATGTTGGCAAATTTCAGCATATATTTATGATAAAAACTCTAAGCAGGGTGTTCCTTGGTGGTGTAGTGGCTAGGCTTCAGTGCTGTCAAACGCCATGGCCTGGGTTCGATTCCCAGCTAGGGAACCACCACCAAAACAAACAAACAAACAAAAAAAGCCCCCCTAAAAAAGAACAAAACTAAGCAAAGTGGGATAGAGCAAACTTGTCCAAACTGTGGCTCACAGGCCGCATGTGGCCCAGGATGGCTTTGAAAGTGGCCCAACACATATTCATAAACTTCCTTAAAACATGAAAATTATGCACAGACCTTTTTTTTTTTATCTCATCATCTATCTGTAGTGTTAGTGTATTTTATGTGTGGCTCAAGAGAATTCTTCCAGTGTGTCCCATGGTAGCCAAAAGGTTCGACATCCCTGGATTAAAGGGAACATATCTCAACATAATAAAGGCCATATATGACAAATCCACAGCTAATCTCATACTCACTGGAGAAAAACTAAAAGCATTCTCCTTAATATCAGGAAAAAGGCGAGGATGTCCACATTCATCACTTTCTTTCAGCATAGTTCTGGAAGTCCTAGCCACAGCAATCGGACAAGAAAAAGAAATAAAAGGTATTCAAATTGGAAAGGAAGAAGTAAAATTATTATTTGCAGATTACATGATACTATGTATAGAAAACACTAAAGATTCCACCCAAAACTATTTGAAATGATAAGTGAATTTAATAAAGTAAGATACAAAATTAATATTCATAAATGGTCAAATTTTAATACACCATTATTGAACTATCAGAAAAATTCAGAAAACAATCCCATTTAGAATCACATCAAAAAGTAATAAAATCCTAGGAATGAATTTAACCAAGAGATAAAGAAATGTATTAAGAAAAGTATAACACAGTGAAGAAATTCAAGAAGATACAAAGAAATGGAAGCATATACTGTGCTCATGGATAGGAAGAATTAATGTTTTTAAAAAAATCTACTACCCAAAGCAATGTATATAGTCAATGCAATATCTGTTACCAATAGCTTTTTTTACAGAACTAGAACAAATAATCTTAAAATTTATATGGAACCATGAAAGACCCAGAATAATCACAGCAATACTGAGAAAGAACAAACCTGGAGGTATCATGCTACAAGGTATCAAACTATGCTTCAAAGCTATAATAATCAAAATAGCATGATACTAGCATAAAAAAGACACATAAATCAATAGAGCAGAATAAAGAGCCCTGAAATAAATGCATGCCTATATGGCCATTTAATTTATTGACAAAGGAGGCAAAAATGCATATTGGGGTAAAACAGTTTGTTTAATAAATGTTGCTGAGAAAACTGGACAAATACATGCAAAATAATGAAACTGGACCACTTTCTTATGCCATATACAAGAGTAAACTCAAAATGGATTAAAGACTTAAATTTAAGACACAAAACCATAAAACTTCTAGAAGAAAATATACAAAGTAAACTCTCAGACATTAACCCTTAGTAATATTTTTAATGGTGTATCTCCTTAGGCAAGGAAAACAGAAGAAAAAATAAACACATGGGACTATATCAAACCTAAAAGGTTTTGCATAACAAAGGAAACCATCAAGAAAATAAAGAGATCTTACTGAATGGGAGAAGATATTTGCCAATGATACATCTGATAAGGGATTAATATCCAAAATTTATAAAAAACTGATACAACTCAACACCAGAAAAAAACAAAAGAGGACAGACAGATGGCTAATAGACATATGAAAATATGCTCAATATCACTAATCATCAGAGAAATGCAAATTAAAACCACAATGAGATATCACTTAATGCCTGTGAGGATGGTTGTCATCAATCCATAGATGTTGGTGAGGATGCAGAAAAAAGGGAACTCCTGTACCCTGTTGGTTGGGTTGCAAATTTGTGCATTCACTCCGGGAAATGGTTTGGAGGTTTTTCAGAAAATTAAAAATAGATCTACCTTATGACCTAGCAATTCCACTTTTAGGTATTTATCCAGAAACATCAAAAATGATAATTCAAAAAGATACACACACCCCTATGTTTATTGTAGCACTATTTACAATAGCCAATATATGGAAACAATTCAAGTGCCCATCAAAAGACATTTGGAGTGGGTTAGGGAGGGGAGAAAGGGGAGGGGGTGGGAGAGGAGTGGGGGAAGCTAAATATAAGGTGATGGAAAGAGAAGTCGCATTAGGTGGTGAACTTATTATACAAGTTGACAGTGCACTGTAGAATTGTATGCCTGAAACCTATGTAATCCTTGCTAACAGATTTTACCCCAATAAGTCTAACAATAAAAATGAATCAAAAAAAGAAAACTTAGCTGAGTTTTATCTAGATATGAAAAAAAAGACAATTGGATAAAGAAATATGGTACATATATATCATAGAATATTACTCAGCCATAAAAATGAATGAAATCTTAACAGTTGTGACAACATGGATGGACCTAGTGGGTATTATGCTAAGTGAAATAAGACAGAGGAAGACAAATACCATATGATCTCACTTATATATGAAATCTAAAACACAATAAAAAATCAAAATAGAAAGAAACTCATAGATACAGAGAACAAACTGATGGTTGCAAGAGGGAAGGTAGGTTGGGAAGCTGGGTGAAAAAGGTAAAGGGATTAAGAAATGCAGGTTGATAGTTACAAAAAAGTGAAGTACAGCACAGAGAATACAGTGAACAATGTTGCAACAACTATGTACCAGGGGTATACCAGACTAATCAGAGAGATCATTGTATAAATCATGTAAATGTTTGACCACTGTGCTATACATCTGAAACTATTATATTATAAAATAATATTGAATGTCCGCTGTCACTGAAACAATAAATAATAAAGTTTTAAAAAGGAAAAACACAGTGCAAGAGAGAATCATCTCATCACATATAAGGGATCCTCAATAAGAATAACAGCATATTTATCATCAGAAATGATAGATGCCAGAAGACAATGAGATAACATATTCAAAATGATGAAAGAAAAAGATAGTGCACCAAGAATTCTGTATCCAGCAAAACCATACTTCAAAAATGAAGAACAAATTAAGAATTCCCAGGTAAACAAAACTGAGAAAATTCGTCAGTAGCAAACCTTACCTACATGAAATAGTAAAAGTAGTCCTTTAAGGTTCAAAGGAAACTAACTGAAACCATAAGAAGAAATAAAGAACACTAGTAAAGGGAATTGCATATATAAATATAAAAGACAGTGTAAATGTATTTTTGTTGTCACTCTTTTGATTTAAGAGCTAGCTGCATGAAGAAACTGTATAAAGCCTGAATCTGTGTTGATGGGCATATAATATATAAAAATGTAATTGGAATGAAAATAACATCACAAAGAAGAGAATGGAGGTATATAGGATCCAAGTGTTTGTATACTATTGAGGTTAAGTTTATATTAATTGGACCTAGATTGTTATAAGCAAGATGTTAATTGTTATCCTCAAGTCAAGCAATAAGAAAATCCCCAAAATAGTAAAAGAAAACAGGGGGATTAAAATAGTACAATAGAAATTATCTATTTAACACAAATGAAGGCAGTAATGAAGGAATACAGGAACAAAAGAGACATATAGAAAACAAGGTGCAAAATTTTAAACATAAATTTTACCTTATCAGTAATTACATTAAATATAAATAAATTGATCACTCCAGTTAAAATACAAAGATTATCAGAATGCATGAAAACATGACCCAATTATATGCTATCTATTGACACACTTTAGATGCAAAGACATAAATAGGTTGAAAGTAAATGGAGTCTACGGCCATACCATCCTGAACACGCCCGATCTCGTC
>PVJL010000828.1:33197-69270 GCA_004026885.1 Lyroderma lyra
TTAATGTTTATTTGGGGACGAGTGGGTTAGGGAGGGGAGAAAGGGGAGGGGGTGGGAGAGGAGGGGGGAAGCTAAATATAAGGTGATGGAAAGAGAAGTCACATTAGGTGGTGAACTTATTATACAACAAGTTGACAATGCACTGTAGAATTGTATGCCTGAAACCTATGTAATCCTTGCTAACAGATGTCACCCCAATTAAAAAAAATAAAATAAAATAAAAGCATGGCTGTCATTAAAATGAGGTATACCTACAAAAAAAAAAAAAGAAAGAAAGTAAATGGAAAATGATGTATTGTGCAAACAGTAAACAAAAGAGAGCAGAAACAGCTATAGTAATAGCAGATAAAATAGATTCTAAAACCAGAAGTGGTCACTAGAGAGAAAAGACATTTTACGATGATAAAAGGATCCGTGTATCCATCAAGAAGATAAAACAATTTTTTTGGTTAGTTCCCTGAGCGAGAATCAAACGCAGTCCACGGTGGTGAGAGCACCGAAGCCTACTGCTATACCACCAGGGAACCCCCTAAGAAGATAAAACATTTGTAAATACATATGAACCTTACTGTAGAGCCCCAAAATACGTGAAACAAATAAAAAATTAAGCAGAATTGAAGGGAAAAAAATAGATGATTCAACAATAATAATTGGGACTTCAGTGCCCAGCTCTCAATTATGGTACAACAACTAGCCTTAGGATCAACAAAGAAAGAGAAGGCTTGAACAACACTATAAATCATCTAGACCTAACAGATACCTATAGAACACTCCACTTAACAACAGGAAAATCCACATTTTTCTCATATTCACATAGAACCTTATGTAGGATAGACTGCATGTTAGTCTATCAAATATGTCTCAATTAATTTAAAAGGATTGAAATCATTCAAAGTATCTTCTGTGACCACAAAGGAATGAAATTAGAAATCATAACAGAAGGAAATGTGGGAAAATAACAAACATGTGAAAATAAATCCATGTACTACTAAATAGCCAGTGGGTCAAAGAAGAAATTGCAAGGAAAAATAGAAAGTACTTTGAGATGAAAGAAAACAAAAACATAACATACCCAAATTTATGGCATGAAGCAAAAGCAGTGATTAGAGTGAAATTTATTACTCTGAATGCCTATATGGAAAAAGAAGAAAGATCTCAAGTCAATAACCTAGCCTCCCACTTTAGGAAACTAAAAGAGAAATCAAAACCTAAAGCAGGCAGAAAGAAGGAAATAATAAAGATTAGAGGAGAAATAATTAAAAAATAAGAGAAAATCAATGAAACTAAAAGTTTCCTTGTAAAGACAAAAATTTGAGTACTCTTTATCTAGACTGATCAATAAAAAGAGAAATTATTTAAATCAATAAAATCTGGAATGATTATAAGAGAATACTACAAACAGTGACATACCAACAAATTAGATAATTTAGCTAAAGTGGACTAATTTCTAGAAAGAGGCAAACTACCGAAAAAGACTCAAGAGGAAATAGAATATTTGAATGGACCTTTAACAACCAAAGGTACTGAAAATGTAATCCAAAACTTCCATGAAGAAAAGTTCAGACCCAGTTGACTTCTGGTAACTTGTACTACCCATTTAAAGAAATATCATTCCTTCACAAATTTTTCTAAAATATTAGGAGGAACACTTTGCAGTTTATTCTGAGTCCTGTATTACTCTGATACTAAAACTAGACAAGGATACCACAAAAAAAGAAAACTACAGGGTATTAACACTTATGAATATAAACACACTTATCCTCAAGAAGATACTAGCAGACCAAATCCAGCAATATATAAAATGTTTTACAGTCCCTTAAAAAGTTAAGTACAGTTATCATATGACCCAGTAATTTTAACTCTTAAGCCTATACTCAAGAGAAATAAAACATATGTCCACATAGTAGCAGCATTATTCATAATAGTCAAAAAGTGGAACCTAAATGTTTATCACCTGATGAATGGTTAAACCAAATTGTTATATCTACAAAATGGAATATTTATGCAGCCATAAATAGAAATGGAATAGTGATACATGCTACAACATGGATGAAGTTTGAATACATTATGTTGAGTGAAAGAAGCTAGTCACAAGAGATTATATATTATATATTCTATTCGTATGAAATGTCTAGAAGCAACAAATCTGTAGTGACAGAAGAAAGATTAGTGGCTGCCAGGGTCTGGAGAAAGGCAAGAATGAAGACTGTCTTCTAACAGATACGGGATTTGTTTTTGAGATGATTAAATGTTCAAAAATTGAATGTGGCGATTGCATGACTGAACATACTAAAATCCATTAAATTATACTTTTTGTGGGCAAATTGTATGGTATGGTAATTATGTCTCAATAAAAATATTTTTAAATTATTATTTACCATGGGTAAGTGGGATTTATCCTAGAAATACATGCTTGATTGAACATTTAAAAAATTCAATGTAAATTGATTAAATGTAACAAAACTCATATGATCATCTCAATAGATACAGAAAAGCATTTAACAAAATCCAGTACCTTTTCATGATATAAAACACTCAACGAACTATGAGTAGAAGGGAATTTCTTTAACCTGATGAAAAGCAGCTAAGGAAAACCGGTGGCTGACTTCATTATTTTTCATAGTATTTTTATTTTTTAATTATATTTGACATACAATATTATGTTAGTTTCAGGTGTACAACATAGTGGTGACACATTTATATAACTTATGAAGTCACCCCAATAAATCTGACACCATACATATCTGTTACAATATTATTGACTGTATGCCCCGTGTTGTACTTTACATCCCCATGACTATTTTGTAACTATGAATTTGTACTTCTTAATCTCTTCCCCCTTTTTACTCACACATTTTAATATCCCATCTGGCAGCCATCAAAATGTTCTCTGTGTCTTTGGGTCTGTTTCTGTTTTGTTTTGTTTGTTTGTTTTGTTCTTTATAATCCACATATCTGTGGAATCATATGGCATTTATCTTTCTCTGCCTGATATACTCCACTCAGCACAATACTACCTCTAGGTCCAACCAGGTTGTTATGGATGGCAAAATTTCATTCTTTTCTAAGACTGAGTAATATTTTATTGTATGTAAGTACCACCTCTTTTTTTTACATTCAATGTTATTTTATATGAATTTTAGCTGTACAGCATAGTTATTAGACATTTATATAATTTAAGAAGTGATCCCCCTGACTATTCTAATACCCACCTGGCATTATACATAGTTATTACCATATCATTCTCTATTCTTTACTTTATATCCCCATGACTATTTTGTAACTACCCATTTGTACTTCCAGATTTCTTCAGCTTTTCACCCTGCCCTCAACCCCTTCCCAATTACCATCCCAACAAATATAATTATGACGATATTATTTACTATATTCCTTTTGCTGTACCCTACATCCCCATAACTAATTTGTAACAACCAATTTGTACTTAATTCCTTCCCATTTTTTAGCCACACCCCTAAATCCCTTCCCATCTGGAAACCATCCAAAGGGTTTCTCTATCTATGAGTTTATTTCTGTTTTGTTTATTTTCTTGTTTAGGTTACATATATAAGCGCAATTCTAACTCTCCATTCAGCACAATACTCTCCATGTCTTTTGATTGGAGGTTTTAATCCATTTAAATTGGAAATAATTATTGATAGATGTGTAGCTATTGCCATTTTATTATTCATAATTTTGCCTTTTTTGTTTCATCTGAAAGAAGTCCTTCTAACATTCTTTGTAATACTGATCTGGTGATGATGAACTCCTTTAACTTTTTCTTGTCTGAGAAGCTTTATCTGTCCTTTGCTTTTGAATGATACCCTTGCTGGATAGAGTAAACTTAGTTGTAGATCCTTGCTTTTCATCATGTTGAATATTTTCTGCCAATCCCTTCTGGCCTGCAAAGTTTCTGTTGAGAAGTCAGCAGTTTTATGGGACCTCCTTTATAAGTTACCAGTTGCTTTTCTCTTGCTGCTTTTAGGATTCTCTTTCTCTCTCTCTCTCTCTGCCATTTTAACCTTTGCCATTTTAATGATAATGTGTCTTGGTGTGAACGTGTTTGTATTCATCTTGTTTGGGGCTCTGTGCTTCCTGGGCTTCTATGTCTATTTCCTTTGCTAAGTTAGAGAAGTTTTCAGTCATTATTTCTTCAAATAGGTTCTCAATCCCTTGCTGTCTCTCTTCTACTTCTGCTCCCTCTATGATGTGAATGTTGTTATGCTTGGTGTCTCAGAGGTCTCTTAAACTGTCTTCCCTTTTTTGGATTCTTTTTTCATTTTGCAGCTCTAATTGGGTGTTTTTTCCTACCTTGTCTTCCAAATCACTCATTCGAGCCTCTGCTTCACCTAGCCTGCAGGTGATTCCTTCTGTTGAATTCTTCATTTCAGTTATTGTATTCTTTATTTCTGCCTGATTCTTATTCACGGTTTCAATGACCTTTATGCTTGCCTTCTCTTTGTTGAAGTTTTCACTCCTGAGCATTCTTATAACTATTGTTTGTCTTCATCTCTTTTAGTTCTTTTTGTGGATTTTTTTCTGCTGTTCTTTCATTTAGGGCATATTTCTTTGTTTCCTCATTTGGGTGCCTCTCTGAGTTTGTTTCTGTGTATTAGGTAGATCTGCTACATCTTCCAGTATTGCTAGGTAGTCTTATGTAGCAGGTTCCCTTTGGAGCCCAGGTACGGTCTCCCTAGTCACTTGCACTGGATTCTTCTGTAGATTCTGATTTGGTGCCAGTGCTGTGCCTGGAGGTACTTAGCAAATGTCTGAGAGCACACTAAGGCCAGTCACTGCCTGCCTGGGACCTGCAGACTCTGATGGTTTTCCAGGACAGATTGCAATGTGGGCAGGGCTGGCTGCTTACTGGAGAATGGGCTCCTGGCTTTGGGGGAGTTGGGAGTCAGCAGGGTGTAGCGAGCAGAGTTCACCAGACCAATCAGATTCAGATTTGGCCTTGTAGGGGTAGGTCTCAACACAGGAAAAACTGCACCCACCCATGGGCTGCATGAGAGGAGGACCCCACTCAGGAAAATTTGCAACTATCCTCCAGCGCTCATCCCAAAGCCACACACCTCAGTCTATCCCCATATGCCTCCAATGTCCCCTGAGTCACTATCCCTCTACAAGAGCCCAGAGTGAATGCCTGTGAGTGACTTATTCTCTGTGCTGGCACTTAAAGAAGACATCTGGGTTTTCGGTAGCCTTTCATTTTACCTGGGTGGTTGGAATCTTCACTGTTTTTTTCAGTCAGATGTTATGGGGCCTCTTCTTTCTGGCACCAGTACTCTGGGCTGGGGATCCTGGTGTGGGTCTGGGGTCTCTCACTCCTCTAGGAGTAACCTCCACAGCCATGATATCCCTCCTGATTCTCAGCTGCCACATGGAGTTGGGACTAGCCTGTTTTGCATCTCTGCCCCTTCTACCAATCTTGATGTGGCTTCTTCTTTGTATCCTTAGTTATAAATGTCTGTTCACTTGGACTTCAGAGGTTCTCCAGGTTGGTTGTTTTATAATTTAGTTGTAATTTCAGTGTGTTCATGGAGTGAAGCAGGCACAGTGTTTACTTTGCCATCTTGGATGTCTCCTAATTTCATATTTAACAATGTAAAATTGAATGCTTTCCACTCAGGATTAGGAATATGACAAGGATGTCTGCTATGGGCACTTTTATTCAGTATTCTAGTGCAAATTTTAATCTGGAAAATTATGCAAAAAATGAAACAAAAAGCATCCAGATTGGAAAATAAGAAAGAAAACTTTCTCTGTTTGTAAAGGACATGATCATGTATATAGAATATTCTAAGGAATATACAACAGCAAACAACTATTTGGTGTAATAAATGTATTTAGCAATATTGCAAGATACAGGATCAATATATAGAAATCAATTGTATTTCTATACACTAGCAGTGAAAAATCTGAGAATGAAATTAAGACGAAACAGTTCCACTTAACATAGCATTGAAAATAATAAAATACTCAGGATTATATTTAACCAAGAAAGTATAATATTTGTAAATTAAATAATATAAAATATTAATCAAAAAATTAAGGACTTCTAAGTAAATGGAAAGATCTCCTGTGTTCATTGATCAGAAGTTTTAATATTATTAAGATGGCATTATTCCCTAAATTGACCTACAGATTCAGTGCTACCCCTCTCAAAATCCCTACCATCATTTTTGCAGAAATTGACAAACTGATCATAAAATTGACGTAAAAAAAGCAAGGGATTCCAAATTGCCGTAACAATCTTAGGGGGAAAGGACAAAGTTGAGGGAACACAGGTCCTGATTTCAAAACTTCCTACAAAGCTGTTAATTCACATAGTGTGGTACTGGCATGAAGACTAACATATAGATTAATGAAATTGAATTAGAAGTTCATTAATAAACCATACATTTACAGTCAAATGATTTTTAACAGTAGTTCCAAGGTGATTCAATAGAGGAACAATAGTCTCTTCCAAACAGTTATATGTGGACAACTGGACAAAAGCATGACGGTGGACACCTTTTGCATATGATACATAAAAATTAACACAAAATAGATGAACCATCTAAATGTAAGAGTTAAAACATACTTTTAGAAGAAAACGGGCTTAAATCATGACCTAGGATTAAGCAATGGATTTACATATATGAAATCTAAAGCATAAGCAACCAAAGAAAAAATGGATAAATTGGACTTCATCAGAATTAAAAATTTTGTCCATGAAAGGACACTATTAAGAAAGGCAAAAGATAAGACACAGAATGGGAAAAAATATTTGCATATCATATATCTGATAAGATTCTAGTATCCCCAATAGATCAAGAACTCTTAAAAGCCAACAGACCAAAGGCAAAAGACCCACAATAACCACAAAGAAGAATAAGGTTGGTGTACTGACACTAAATGTATTGACTCCAGCACTTACTTTAAAACTACAGTAATTAAGACAGTGTAATCTTTGTGAAAAAATAAGCAAGTAGATCAATAGACTATAAAAGAGAACCCAGAAATAGATCTACATGAATATAGTCAAGTGATCTTTAATGAAGTAGCAAAGGCAATCCAATGGGGAATGGATAGTCTTTTCAAAAAATGGTGCTAGTACAACTGGACATCCATTGCAAAAATGTAAATCTAGAATAGACATTACATCCTTCAGAAAAACTTACTCAAAATGTTTTGCCTCCCAATAGGAACAAGACAAGAATGTCCATTCTCACCATTTTTATTCAGCCTAGTACTGGAAGTCATCACAATAAGTCAGGGACAGGAAATATATGTGTATAGATTGGAAAGAAAAAAATGAAACTTTCTATTTGCAGATGACATGAAACTGATAAGTTCATCAACAATATAAGAAGAACATACTAAAATTAATCATATTTCTGTATTTCTATACACTAGCAAAGAACACCTGAAAAGCCATAGTTAAGAACAATATTATTTACAATTGTCCAAAACAAAATGAAATTCTTAGGTGTAAATCCAACGAAACATGAATAAGCCTTGTATGGTAAAAACTATGAAACTCTGATGAAAGAAGTCAAAATCTAAATAAATGGATTAGAAGACTTCACATAGTAAAGCTGTCATTTCTTCTCAAATTTATCTATACATTTGCTTCAATTCCAATTAAAATCCCATAAAGACTTGTGCATATAGAGAGTGTATGTTAAATATATATTGGAATGCATATTATATATGTATCAGAATGCATACACACACACACACACACACACACACACACAGTGGGAGGAATCATTCTACCCCCATTTAAAGACTTATATAGCTATAAAAATTAGTACAGTGTAGAACTAACAGAGGAAGAAACACATAGATCAATGAAACAGATTAGCTTGCCCAGAAATAGCTTCACACAAGTATATAACCCAACAGATTTTTGACAAGGTGCAAACCCAATTTAATGAAAAAAGGATAGATTTTTTTTTAACAAATGGGATAAACCATTGCATAGCCATAAGACAAAAGTTGAACCTCAACCTAAACCTCATATTTTATATACAAATCAATTCAAACTAGGTCATAGATTTAAATATAAGACATAAAACTACATAACTTTTAAAAGAAAACATCCCAGAAAACCATTGGGACATAGGAGATGGAGTCTTTTACATGACACCAAATGTACAATATCTAGATGAGGGAAAAAAAAAAGAAACTATCCAGTTAGACAGTGGGTAAAAGATATGAACGTTTTCTCAAAAAGTATTATACAAGTTTCTACCAAGCACATGAAAATATGGTCAACATCATTACCTATTAGGGAATTGTAATTTAAACCACAACAAGATATCACATTATAAAACTATTAGACCAACTACAGTAAAAATGATAATACTATATTCTGGCAAGGATGTGGGGAAACTGGATGTTTCATGAGTTGCTGGTGGAAATATAAAGTGGTTTGGTCACTCTGGGAAATAGTTTGGTGGTTTCTTTAAAAAAGTGAACGTATACTTACCATACAATTCAGCAGTTGTGCTTTAGGGAAATGTACATCCCAGAGAAAAGAAAACCTTTCTTCACATTAAGACTTGTAATCAGGTTTTTATAGCAGTTCTTTTTGAAATAGGTAAAATTTAGAAAGAACTAAAATGTCTTACAATGGGTTAATGGTTAAATTGTGACACATTCATACCAAGGAATACTCAGCAAAATAAAACACATAAAAAAACTTGATGCATGCAACTACTTGGGTGGATCTCAAGGGAATTATGCTGTGTTTAAAATACTATTTCTAAAGGTTATAAACTATTATTTCTTTTATATAAGTTTTGAAGTCATAAAATTACAGAACTGGAAAACAAATTAGTGATTGCCCTATGTTAAAGACCACAAAGTTTGTGTGAGGAGTGCGAGAAGCAGGTAGCTTTGACTATAAAGGGATAGTATGTTAGGATTATTGTGGGGGATCATTGTGGAACAGATCTATATTATGCTGTGGTGGTGACTACATGAATTTACACATGGGATAAAATTGAATAGCTCCACACATACACATGAGTGTATGTAAAACTAGTGAAATCTGAATAAGATCTGTCAGTTATACCAATGTCAATTGACTGGTTTTGATACTGTACTACAGTTACACTAGGTGTTACCATCAGAGGGAAGCTAAGTTAAGGGTACACAGAACCTCTGTAACATTTTTGTACTTTTTGTTAATGTATAGTTATTTTCAAATAAAAATATGAAGTTCCTCATGATCTATATACTCATCCACAAAATGGAAAACTAGCCCACAGAATGGTGGGCATATAGGCAAAACATTTTAACTTTGGGTTTTGGTTTCCAAAAAATCCAAATTATTCTGTATGAGCAAGCTCTGATTAATGTAACTGATAGCATAATCAAAAACTGTCACTTGTTTACCCCGGGAAACATGAATATTTAATAGACTTAATTTACATAGGAAATTTATGTTCATTTTGTGGAATAATTGTTTATTCAGCTAATAAATCGATATCTCCTCCCTTTGCATGCAGAAAGCATTTGCCAAACCGTTTTATTTGCAGTAGCATTTTCTTAGTGTCACCATTTCTTCCACTGTGGTTTACAGTTAAAATCTTTAGAAATAATCCAGCAAATTTCAAGATATTAAAGCATACTTCTGTTTTATTTTGTTATATAAAATAACATAAAATATGATTCCTGAATAGGGGATCATGTGTTTTTAAGTCCTGATCAGAGATTTAATATATCATTGTATTCTATAAATAAAGTATTTGAAATGAAAAAGACTCATTCTTTCAAATGTTAATGAATCATCCTTTATGTGCCATGTCATATACATGTACAGTATTAATTTTTGAATTATCAGAAAATCATTTCTGAGCATTGGTATTTTTCGTCATAAGCCAGTGGTTCTCAACCTTCCCAACGCTGTGAACCTTTAATACAGTTCTTCATGTTGGGTGACCCCTATAAAATTATTTTTGTTGCTACTTCATAACTGTAATTTTGCTACTGTTATGAATCATAATGTAAATATCTGATATGTGTTTTCTGATGGTCTTAGGCGACCCCTGTGAAAGGGTTGTTTGACCCCCAAAGGGGTCACGACCCACAAGTTGAGAACCGCTATGACATAGGCTCTTATGGCTGACTGAGTCCTTAAACTTGGCTAACATTTTAAAAAATTATATTCATTAATAGTGGTTCTATGGGGAAAATAGAAAGGGTTTTGTAATACCATGGAGTAGTTTTTGAAAAAAAGGAACCACAAAACAACACAATCTAATTTAATTTTAAAGACTGGCATGCTGAACAAGAAATGTTCTTATTCTTTGTAGAAGCTTCTTTTTTTACACTGTCAGGTACCAGGACTCTGCCTTTTGGTATTATTTTAGCCACCACATCAACAGTAACATGTTCTAGTCCTTTTCCTTTAACAATTGCTACTTTACAGTGTACCTTCTATTTATCCTTCCATCCACATTCAGTTAATTTATCTGTCAGCAATTCTTTGAGGCATTCTCTTTCTCCAGTTTCTGTCAACTTTTGGTTAATCATTGCTCTCATCTGCACATTTTTGTTCATCTTGCTGACCACACTCTTCAGCTGCCCAGACTTAGATCCCCTAGTAACTCGAGCACCTAAGCACATAGAAAGCTAGAACACACATTTTCCATTTTCTTTTTTTTTTATTTCTTTTCTCCCTCTCTCACTCTCTCCCACTCTCTTGCTCTCTCTTTCTTTGCTTTTTTTCTTCAGGAGGAATAAACAAGGCTTGAAATAACTGAGTACAGGCACACCTTGGAGATATTGCTGGTTTGTTCCCAGACCACAGCAATGAAGTGAACATAGTAGTAAAGCAAATATCACAATAAAGCGAATCATGATTTTTTTACTTTCCCAGTGCATATGTTATATTTACATTATACCATAGTCTATTAAGTGTGCAATAGCATTATATCTAAAAACAATCAATGTACACACCTTAATTAAAAATATGTTATTGCTAAAAAATATTAACCATCGCCTGAGGCATCAGTGAGTCATAATCTTTTTGCTAGTGAATAGTCTTGCCTCAACATTGATGGCTGCTGACTGATCAGGATGGTGGTTGCTGGAGGTTGGGGTGGCTGTGGCAATTTCTTAAAATAAGTTTGCAGCATTGATTGACTCTTTCATGAACAATTTCTCTGTGGCATACAATACTGTTTGACAGCATTTTACCTACAGTAAAACTTACCTCAGAAAACCACTTTCTTTGCTCATCCAGAAGAAGCAACTCCTAATTCATTCAAAAAAATTTTATCATTTGATTGCAGCAATTCAGTCATATCTTCAGCCTCCACTTCTAATTCTAGTTTTCTTGCTATTTTCATCACATCTGCAGTTGCTTCCTCCACTGAAGTCTTGAACCCCTCAAAGTCATCCTGAGGGTTGAGATCACCTTCTTCCAAACTTTAATTAATGTTGATATTTTGACTCTTCCCATGATTCACAAATGTTCTTAACAGCATCTAGAATGGTGAATCCTTTCCAGAAGGTCTTCATTTACTCTGCCCAAGTTCATCAGGAGACACTATCTATGACATGTAGAGCCTTAAGGAATGTTGTTTCTAAATAATAAGACTTGAAAGTAAAAATTACTCCTTGATCTATGGGCTACATGTTGTTAGCACTCATGAAAAAAACACTAATCTCATTGTACATCTCCATCAGAGCTGTTGGGCAACCAGGTACATTGTCAGTGAGCAGTAATATTTTGAAAGGGATCTTTCTTCTGAGCAATAGGTCTCAACAGCAAGCTTAAAATATTCAGCAACCATGTTGTAAACCGATGTGCTGTCATCCAGGCTTTGTCATACCATTTATAGAGCACAGACAGAATCAATTTAGCATCATTCTTAAGGGCCCTAGAACATTTGGAATGGCAAATAAGCACTGTCTTCCACTTACAGCCACCAGTTTCATTAGCCCCTAACAAAAGTGTCAGCCTGTCGTCTGAAGCTCTGAAGTCAGGCATAGACTTCTCTTCCTAGCTATGAAAGTACTAGATGACATCATCTTCCAATATACAGCTGTTTCACCTACATAGAAATTCTGTTGTTTAGTGTAGCTACCTCCATTAATTATCTTAGCTGGATTGTCTGGATAACCTGCTTCAGCTTCTCCACTAGCACTTGCTGATTCACCTTGCACTTTTATGTTATGGAGATGGCTTTTCTCCTTAAACTTCAATAACCAACCTCTGCTAGCTTTAAACTTTTCTTCTGCAGCTCCCTCACCTTTCTCAGCCTCCATGGAATTAAACAGAATTAGGGTCTTGCTCCAGATTAGGCTTTGGCTTAGGGGAATGTTGTGGCAGTAAGGCTATAATCATTCCTGTGTTCACTGGAGTAGTACTTTAAATTTTCCTCAGGAACTTTTCCTGGGAGGAGCTTGGGAAGATGGTAACCAGAGAGAGGATCCCTGAAACCTCTCCTGGAAAATACAATTGAATGGCCAGCCGGGATCCAACATGGGAAACACTGAGTGGCAGTGACAGCTGAGAGATCCATGCATCACAAGAAAACACCTGAAGGTTAGAGAAAGTAGGGTGAGCTGAAGAGAAGGGAGGGAGCAGAGATGGATTGTGACCCAATCTGACCTCAGCTAACTGAAGAAACTAGGAAGGAATAAGGGAACATTGGCTGAGGAGCACCATGATACTGGGCAGGGAGGAGGCAGAATGGTGACAACTGTGGAGGTGAGAGTGGCTGAAACCTTGCGATACTATGGGCGGGTTGGATTGAGCAGCAGCATGTTAGAAACAGTCCGGGAGCCTCACCCTGGATGGCTGAGGCTGAGTAAAGCATGTGAACTGCCCTAGGCAGGAATAAGGCCCCCGGCTGCAGCATCGCTCTGCCACTGTTGGCTCTGGGTGAAATTGAATCTGAGAACAGCTGCCGTGGAAATGCTGAAACACTGAAACACAGTCCTGGGTGAAAAGCGGGCCCAGGAGAAAGGAGTAAGGCTGAGCTCTCGTGAGCATTCGGCCCCCAATGCTTTCGGCTTGCCTTGCATAGGCCTCTCCCCGCCACCACCACCACCCAGCTTCCCTGATGAATGGACTGTGGTTGCAGCAGTCAGCAACCAGGGGAGCTGTTGTAGGAAGCAGAGCGGCCATGGACAGCCCAGCTACCAAGCCCAGGTGCAGCTCACCCCAACTCTCTCCCAAAGCTTGCCCCCCATCACAACCTAGTGTCTGCTCTTCAGCAAGATACTACAGTGATAGCAACTGGGAAGAGAAAGGAGAGACCTCCCTGGAACTGTCACAGGAAAAGCCCTCATGCCAAAGAAAAAGAACACAGGAAACAATATGAGTGCCTTAGGATTCAGAGCCACTCGGAAATAAGATGGAAAACCTCCAGAAAAGGATATTGTAGAGCTAGAAATTTATGAACCAAGTGACATAGAATACAAGGCTGCAGCTCTAAAGGATATCAGAGAAATGAACACATATTGGCAGAACATCCTAGCTGAGATAATTAATCTCAGAAAGGAAATTCATGGACAAAGGAACATTTTAACAAAGAAGTTGAAAATATAACAAATAATCAGATGGAAATTCAAGACAAAAAGCAATTAAAGAACTGAGAAATTAAATAACTGCCATAGGAAATAAGGCCAACCAGATGGAGGAAAGAATTAATGATATTGAAGATCAGAACATGGAAACAACACAGAAAGAAAAAGATAGGGACTTCAGAGTCAAAGTATTGAAAGAACTCTACAAGAACTATCTGACTCTATTAGAATAATAGGCTTGGAAGGAGGAGCAGAAAGAAACTCTACAGAGAGCATAGTCAAACAGATAGTAGACAAGAACTTTCCAAAGCTATGGAAAGATCTGGAACCCCAAATTCAAGAAGAAAATAGGTCCCTTAACTCTCTGGACCCTAGAAGATCTTCTCCAAGACACATTCTACTGAAGATGTCAAAAACCAAAGACAGAGACAATTCTCAAGGCAGCTGAGGGAAAAAACCCTATACTCTTTAAAGGAAAACCCATCAGGCTATCATCAGACTTCTCAGTAACTCTACAAGCCAGTAGTCGGTAGAATCAAACATTCAAAATATTAAAAGAGAGAAACTTCCAGCCAAGAATAAATTACCCAGCAAAATTATCCTTCAGATATGAAGGAGGAATAAAGACTATAGACATACAGAAGCTGAGGGAATTCTGCAGCATGAGGCTGGCGTTTCATGAAATACTGAAGGAGGTTCTTTGACCTCAAACTAAACATCAGAATAAATGGAATAGAGTTGGGACAACAAAAAAGAAATTTAAAAAAATAAAAAAGTAATGGCCATAGGAAATCCTCATGTGTCAGTCATCGCTCTAAATGTAAATGGACTGAAATCACCAATAAAAAGACATACAGTAGCAAACTGGATTAAAAAACAAAATTCATCCATATGCTGTCTCCAAGAGACACATGTCAGCCCTGAGGACAAAAACAAACTCAGAGTGAAAGGATGGAAAGTAATACTCCAAGCAAATGGTATCAAGAGCAAAGCATGAGTTGCCATACCAATATCTGATGAAAAATATTTCAGATTAAAAGAGATAGCAAGAGACAAAGATGGACACTTCATAGTGATACCAGGGACAATACACCAACAAGAAGACTTGACAGTCATTAATATATATGTCCCCCAATCAGGAAGCACCAAAATTTGCAAAGCAACTTTTTACAAAACTAAAAGGAGAAACTGAGAAAAACACAGTTATAGTAGGGAACCGAAACACCCCTTTAATAGCCATGGACAGATTATCCAAACAGAAAATAAATAAGGAAATATCGCTTTAAATGATACATTACAGCAATTGGACATAGCTGACATTCACAAGACCTTTCATCCTACAACATAAGACAATAAATTCTTTTCTAGTGCACACGAAACTTTCTCAAGGATACACCATATGCTGGGATACAAAACTAGTGTCAGGAAATTCAAGAAGGTTGAAATCATAGTGTATTCTCAAAGCATGAAGCTTTGAAATTGGAGATCAACTGCAAAAAGAAAGCAGAAAAAATCACATACATGGAGATTAAACAATATCTTATTAAAAAACAAGTGGATCAAAGAACAAATAAGAAATTAAAACATACATAGAAACAAGTGATAATAAAATACAACATATCAAAACTATTAGGATGCAGTGAACAAAATAATAAGAGGCAAATTTTTATCATTACAGGCCAATCTTAAGAAACAAGAAAAATCACAAGTAAACATTCTAACATCCCATCTTACAGAACTAGAAAAAGAACAGAAAAAAATCAAAGTTAGCAGAAGGAAAGAAATAATAAAAATTAGAGCAGAACTAAACAAAATCAAGAACAGAAAGACCATAGGAAAAAATAATGCAACAAAGAGCTGGTTCTTTGAAAAAAATCAACAAAATTGACAAATGCCTGGGTAGACTAACCAAAGGATGAAAGGAAAGGACACAAATATCCAAAATTAGAAAAGAAAGTGGAGAAATTACTACTGATACCACAGAAATCAAAAGGATCATAAGAAAATATTATGAAGGGCTTTATGCCACCAAATTTAACAACCTAGAAGAAATTGACAACTTTTTGGAAACATATACTCTACCTAGACTCTACAAAAAAGAACTGGTTAACCTAAATATACCAATCAATGGTAAAGAAATTGAAACAATCATCAAAAACCTTCCCAGTGTTGTATGCGAGGAGAGAAGGTTAGCACTCCCCTTGACAAGTATCGACAAGGCTCTCAGGCCTGACAACACACATTCGGTTAAGGCATTGCCACCTACTTGGTGGCATCAAAAACCTCCCCAAAGGCAATATCCATGGACCAGACAGCCTCAGCAACAAATTTTACCAAGCAGTCAAAGAAGAATTAATACCTGTGCTGCTCAGACTCTTCCAAAAATTTAAGATGAGGCAATACTTCCCCTCTCATTCTACTAGGCCAACATTACCCTAATACCAAAGCCTGGTAAACACAACACACAAAAAGAAAACTATAGACCAATATTTCTGATGAACACAGATGTAAAAATCCTACACAAAATATTAGCAAATACAATATAAGGTATCAAAAAGATTATACACCACAATCAAGTGGGATTCATCCCAGGAGCACAAGGATGGTTAAAAATGTGAAAATCAATCAATGTGATACATCATATAAAATAAAAGATAAAAACCATATCATTATATCAATTGATGCAGAAAAAGCATTTGAGAGGATACAGCATCTGTTTATGATCAAACACTGAATAAAATAGAATAAAAGGAAAGTACCTCAACATAATGAATGCCACACATAAAAATCCATCAGCTAATATCATACTGAATGAGGAAATGCTGAACCTTATTTTCCTAAAACCAGGAACAAGGGAGGGATACCACCTGTTGCCACTGCTGTCTATTCAACATAGTAGTGGAAGTTCTAACCAGAGCAATCAGGCAAAAGAAAGAAATAAAGGGTATCCAAATTGGGAGAGAAGAATTCAAAATGTCAGTATTTGCAGATGACATGATCCTTTATATAAAAAATTGCAAAGACTCCACTAGAAAACTATTAGAAACAATAAACAAGTACAGTAATGTCACAGGATTCAAAACCAATGTACAAAAATCAACTTCATTCCTATATACAAACAATGAATCTTCAGAAAAAGCAATGAGAGAATCAGTACCTTTTGTCATCACAACAAAAAGAATGAAATACCTGGGAATTAACAAAGAACATGATGGGCTTATACACAGAAAACTTTAAGACACTTTCGAAAAACATTGAAGAGTACACAAAGAAATGGAAAGATATTCCATGCTTATGGATAGGAAGACTTAACATTGTTAAAATGGCCATATTACCCAAAACAATATAGAAATTTAATGCAATTCCCATCAAAATCCCACAAACATACTTTCACGAAATAGATTTTAAAAAATTATCAAATTTGTATGGAACCACAAAAGACCTCGAATCACCCAAACAATACTACATAGAAAGAAAAAGACTGGTGGTATCATGCTCCTCGATTTCAATTCATACTGCAAAGCATCAGTAATCAAAACAGCTTGGTATTGGCAGAAAAAATGGACCAATGGAATAAAATCAAAACTCCAGAAATAATTCCACAAATTTATGGACAAATAATTTTTTATAATGGAGTGAAAAATACACAGTGGGGAAAAGAAAACCTCTTCAATAGATGGTGCTGGGAAAACTAGAAAGCCATGCAAAAGAACGAATCTGAGCTGTGAGCTCTCACCATATACTAAAATTAAATCAGAATAGATTAAAAACATTTACATAAGATCCGAAACAATAAACTGTATAGAAGCAAACATTGGTACTAAACATACAGACCTTGGGCTCAAGGAGGACTTCATGAACCTGACCTCAAAGTCAAGGGAAATAAAAGCAAAACTAAATAAAGGGGGTTATATCAAATTAAAAAGCTTCTGCACAGCAAAGGAAACCATCAACAAAGCAAAGAGACAGCCAACTGGATGTGAGAAAATATTTGCAAACAATGCATCTGATAAGAGTCTAATACCTAAAATATATAAAGAACTAGTACAACTCAGCAACAAAAAGCAAACAACCCAATTAAAAAGTAGGCAGAGGACCTGAACAGACACTTCTCCCATGAAGATATACAAATGGCCTACAGACATAAGAAAAATGCTCAACCTCATTAGCTGTCAGGGAAATGCAAATCAAAACCACAATGAGATATCACCTTACACCTTTTAGAATAGTATTACCAACAAGACAAGGAATAACAAGTGTTGGAGAGGATGTGGAGAAAAAGTAACTCTGGCACACTGCTGGTGGGAATGTAAATTGGTACAACCCTGATGGAGGCCAGTGTGGAGGTTCCTCAGAAAACTGGGAATGGAGTTAACCATATGACCCAGCAATCCCCCTTCTCACTATCTACCCAAAAAGTTTAAAAACTTTTGTCCAAAAAGACTTACATACCCCAATGTTTATTGCAGCACTCTTCACTGTGCCAAAGACATGGAATCAAACAAGTGCCCTTCAATGATGACTGGATAAAGAAGCTGTGGTACATATACACAATGGAATATTACTCAGGTATAAGAAAACATGAAATACTACCTTTCACAACAAAATGGATGGAACTCGAGAACATCATGCTAAGCGAAAGTTTCAAGAGATAAAAAACCAAGAACCATATGACTTCATTCATATGTGGTATATAAAACTGAATGCAACAAAGAAAAAAAACTCATGAGCACAGTCAATAGTTTAGTGGTTACCTGAGGGCAATGGGGGAGGGCTTCGGAGAGGAAGGTGGAGGTAGGAGAGGAGGGAAGTGGAGACCAACATATGGTGATTGAAAGAGAACTTACACTGTGTAGTGAATACATAATGCAACACTTAGAGGATTTACTGTAGAATTGTACACCTGGAACCTATGTAAATTTTTTATCAATGTTACCCCAATAAGTCTAACAACAACAAAAAAGAAATGCAAAGAAGAAAAAAGAACTTTTTCTTTCTCTTCCAACATGGCTAGCTAACCGTTTGGTGCAAGAAGCCTAACATTCAGCCTAAGTAGGCCTTCAACATGCCTTCCTCACTAAGCTTAATCATTTCTAGCTTTTGACTTAAAGTGAGAGACTTGTGACTCTTTCACTTGAGCACTTAGAGGTTATTGTAGGGTTATTAATTGGCCTAATTTCAATATTGTATCACAGAGAATAGAGAGGCCTGAGGAGAGGTTGGGGGACAGGGAACTGTTTGTCCATGGAGCGATCAGAGCATACAAAGTATTTATTAAGTTCATTGTCTTATATGGGTGCAGTTTGTTGTGCCCCAAAACGATTACAATAGTAACATCAAAGATCACCAGTTACAGATCACCAGAATGTATACATTAATAATGAGAACATTTGAAATATTCTGAGAATTATCAAAATGTGACACAGAAACACCAAGTGAGCAAATGCTGTTGGAAAAATGGTTCAATGCAGGATTGCCAAAAACTTTCAACTTATAAAAAACGTATCTGAAATGTGCAATAAAGCAAAGCACAATGTAATGAGGTGTGCCTGTATGAGGAAGTGGGGAGACCTAGGAGAAGTAGAGAAACTTAACCAAAGTTTGGTTAACTAGCATTTGCTCTGATTCATCAGTAGGGACAAGCAGTTCATCTAATCACTTAAGAGACAAATAATGGGAATTCTCTGACTTTATCATGAGTAAACAAGGTGGGTGGCTATCTGTGAGTCATTTTTATGTTATCTGTGGAAGGTGTTTCCTTGCAGTAAGCTGTTTTCTGGAGCACAAAGGATGTGGTGATTTCTTAACCTTTGCTAATTTCCAAGATTACAGGCTCTATTAAAATTCAATATTTGCATATGTAAGGGCTTTGGAGAATCGTTTATATTCAGTATCCAGTTCTTGTGTTCCTAATTTACACAGCAGTATTACTGTGCCTGTTTTTCTTTGGCTATCAATAGTTTTTAATGTTAGCTAAATTTTATGCATACTGAATACCTTTCAACAAAGTTCATGTTCAGTAATATGAAGGGCATATAAAGAAACATTAAGAGGCAATCTGCCCCCTTGAAATTTAAAACATTTTTGGAATAGTATGAAAGTTGTAGACTTAACAATGGTAGCTTTTATTACCTGCTAATGAGTAGAAGTCTAAATCAAGTTGACCATGAGAAAGGAAAGGGAATGGGATGAAAACTTAACATTTGAGTTTTCACTCTTTAACAGACACTGTTGAAACTGGGTTCAGGTGTTCACGAAGACTATTAAGCAATATCAGGCATGGATAGTTTTAAGAACCAATTTCCAAATTCATCTATATGTGTTCTTTGTAAAGTTGATATGCCCAAGAAAATGCCTGTAGTGAACATGCAGATTCTCCTTTCATATTTCCTTTCACAATTTTCTCCTCTCTCACTATACAATGGGCTTTCCTCTCACCCATCCAAATCTTACTGTGGTATAAGAGGTGTACAAAAATTTCCAGGATGCCAAACAAAGGGACAGTTTGAAAATTGGCATCAGTACTGAGAAAGTGAGTGATTCTTAAAGACCAGGTACCATGTACTTTTTCAAGTCAGATTGATTCTTTGTTTTCAACAAAATTAATGGAACTTACCAACTTGTAGCTGATGGATCATTAAAAGTATTTTTAAGACATTGTGCAGTTTGTGGCATATAATTCAGAAGAAGTTTGCTTTAACAAACCACATTAGCATAAAAGGCTAATCTACCCTATGATTCCATTTATTTAAAGTCAAAAACAGCATAACTAATCTTGACATTTGAAATCAAAATAGTAGCTACCTTGAGGGAGGAGGCAGTGACTAAGAGGGAGTGCCATAGAGGATTCTGGGATGTTGGTGATATTTGTTCTGTTGCTTGATCTGGGTGAGTTATGTGGGTGAGTTCACTGAAAATTCATCAAGCTGTACATTTATGATGTATTTACAAAGAATAGATATACATTGTCCAACGAGGAAAGATAGTGGAACAGTTTTATTTTGTCAGTTCATGTGGTCAAATATAAAGATTTGTCTAGACTATTTATATATTTACATTTTGTCTTGTAGAAGTCTGGTTTGTTCACAGGAGCATTTATTCAGGCTTAGGAGGGGGAAGGCTCATTAGATACCTATTCTGTTCAGAATGCTAAGCATTAGGGTGTGTGTATATAGGAATAAAACAGATAGCTTTAAATCTAGTAATACAGATGGAAGATCATCATCCTTGATAGTAAATAGTATGGAGAGAGAGTAATTCAGCACATAGATTAGACTCATTTTATGTTTACAGGATACTTAGGAATAATGATAAAAGGCATTTTGTTTAAAATGTATCTAAAGTTAAATTGTGTGTTTCTGAAATGCTTTGGAAAGCATTCCACTAGTCTATTTGCATTGGCTTTGCATTGTCTGTAGTATAGTAGACTCTCAGTTAACCACCACCCATGGGGATTGGTAGATGCTGGAGAAAGGTAAGTATACTCTCTGTTAACAAGAGCTCAAGCAACTGACACTCTCAAGTGACCAGCAAAATCTCAAGCAACTGGCAAAAAAATTTTACCAGTTGTTTGAATTCCAGTTAACACAGAGTCTATTCTATTTGACTTTATCTTGGCTTTCTTGTATTTTCTTATAATCAGTAGGGCAGATTTTGTCTATTTTGTTTACCCTTCAGAGATAATCTGGGTTTTAAATGAGGGTAATAATACTGCCCTCACAGAGCTGTTGCAAAGATTAAGGATGGTGATGTGTGAAGCCGCTGACTTCATGCTTACCACTTTGTAGATGGACTATGATTTCCCCATCTTCATTGAAACTCATCCTAGATTCATTCTGGAATTATTTTCATGTTGCCCACCTCAGTACCATCTCTACAGTTTTCATTTGTTTATTTTAATTAATTTACCTCCCTCTTACTTTTTTATTGTTAAATGTATTGGAGTGACATTGGTTAGTAAAATTACATAGATTCCAAGTGTACAGTACTATAGTACATTGTGTGTTGCATTGTGTGCTTACCATCCAAAGTCTGTTCTCTCTCCATCACCATATATTTAACTTCTACTCCCTCCTCTCCCACCCACCCCTTACCCTCTGGTAACCACTAAACTGTTGACTGTGTTCATGAGTTTTTGTTATTTTGTTGGTTCTTGGTTTTTTCTGTCTGGCTTATTTCACTTAGCATAATGATCTCAAGGTCCATCCATGTTGTCACAAATGGTAGTATTTCTTCTTTTCTTATGGCTGGGTAATATTCCATTGTGTAAATGTACCACAACTTCTTTATCCAGTTATATATCAAAGGACACTTTGGTTGTTTCTATGACTTGGCCACCGTGAACAGTGCTGCGATGCATATTGTGGTATATACGAGGTTGGACAAGTAATTTCATGAATTTATCCTAAAAAAAGTGCTAATCCCTCATTGTTGAATATCACTATGGTCACCTTCAAAGTAGTCCCCTTGGGAAGCTATGCACTGATGCCAGAGCCTAGTCCATTATTCTCTGTAATGGCCATCAGAGCTGTCTTTGCCAAGGTTATGACACCTTACCAAGTTCTTTGTGCAGTACTGCCAATGTAAGGGCACGGTGGTAAGTTCACAAACTTAATCAGATTTTGGATACTGCAACAGCTCTGATGGTCATTCCAGAAAAAAAGAGGTTCAAAATTGTGTTGAAGGGTGAACTAGGTGCTGGCGTCAATGCATAGCTTCCCAAGGGGAATATTTTGAAGGTGACTGTAATAATAGTGAGCAATGAAGTATATAGCACTTTTTCTAGAATGAAATTGTGAAATTAATTGTCTGACCTTGTATATCTTTGTGGACTAAAGTTTTCAAATTTGGGGGGTAGATACCCAGAAGTGGGATTACTGGGTCATGTGGTAACTCCATTCTTAATTTTTTGAGGAACCTCTGTACTGTCTTTTGTAGTGGATGTACTAATTTACATTTCCACCAGTAGCATATGAGGGTTCCTTTTTCTCCACAGCCTCTCCAACACTTACTATTATTTGTCTTATTGATGAAATAAAAATAAAGTTATAGTAGTTTTTCTAGGCTCTGACAAGACATAACTTTTTCTTCTTCTAATATTGCTAGACAAAAGAAACTTCCAAAAAAATTTTAAATAAAAAACATGAACAGGATTATGGAAATTATTATCTCTTTTCAAATTCTGCCCCCAGAGTGGCTGATAAAATAATTTTTTCACTCATAAGTCAGATATTTCTTAAGTACTGCTAACTTGGGAAAAATAGATCTTTTTATGTTCTGGCTTACCATATATTGAGTTATGTCTGGCTAGTTTACTAATTGAAACCCCTCTTTTCTTTAGTATATAGTTCTATGATTTATATATAGTTTAAGGGAATTTTCATGTTTATTTTTTCTGAAAATTTCTCTCCAGATTTTTAAAATTTTTATTAAGTTTATTGGGGTAACTTGGCTAGTTAAAATTATGTAGGTTTCAAGTGTACATTTCTATAATACATCATATATTTATTGCATGTGTGTTCACTACCCAGACTGAGATAATCAAGTGAATTTCCCTCTCCCATCTGGATTTTAAATGGTGGCTACTTTCTATTGGAATTTTTTCTTAAGATAATCAAAGTAAATGCATTACTAGTACCTGTTAAAACTTTGTTTGCCTTATTATACTGTTAAAGCTTCAGTAAAGAGGAATTAATAACAGTTTTACCAATGTATATTAAAAATAATGGAAATTTATCAGGAGATCCTGTTAAATGATTAATAATTATTAAAATTAAGCCAATAATAATGAAATTTTCTTGGGTAAAAATTTTAAGTGAAATTTAACAGCTATTAGGCTAGCCAACCACAAAGTCTGATATTTTAAAACTAATCCCAACCAATGGCCAAAGTGGTATGCTGACACAGACCTGCGTAATATATTAAGGAAAATGCTCCATCAGACTCACAAGGAAACTAGCAGTTTCATTTCCACTATATCTTACTGGTCAGAGAAGTCACAGAGCCCAATGGGTTTGAAAGTGAGGGGACATGAGATACCACCTCTGAATGGGAGAGATAAATAAACATTTTTGGCCGTATTTAATCTGCCACACCAAGTAATTTTTAAATTTAAACTTTGTTGCCTTAAAGTTTGAATAAGGTTATAGTAGCTGGTGCTATTCCATTCCAAAGCAGTACTAAATTTCTACCATAGGATCAATTGTTCTCATTAAGTAACAATTCAGGATACATTTGACAGCAGTGAATAATCTGTGAATAGGAGACTAAAATGAGGACATACTGTGTTCTACAATTAGAAAGAGACTATTTAAAATCTCTTCTGGCACTGTTTATTAAACCTGAATTTTAATAATTTTTCTAATCAAAAGGGAGGAAGATTATTTTAGGCAGGCTGTTTTTTATAATATGGTTTTGGCACTCTTTTCAGAATAATTATATAAGGAAACAGTGACTGAATACCTTTTGAACTATGAAATGCTTTTCATTTTTATTAAGAGTTTTAGATCTGTAAAACAGTTTAGAAGGACATATCATCTGTCTGTAAACCAGTAGTAGAGTGACCACCAGAAGGCTAAAGAGTTCTATAACATGTCATAAAGTTCTCATCAGGGAAATCCTTAGAGCTGACTGCAGAGATAGTTTCATTTCATCAGAAAAATTCATGCAATGAAACACACTTGCTATTATTGGTTTTATAATACATTTTAAATGTTTCTTTCTAAAACAGAAAAATTCTAAAACTAATATTTCTTTTTTGATTCCATATGTGACCACTTTAATTTCTGTAAATCAAATAATATGCTGTGTATCTACAGTGAGTATTTTATCACTTTAGGTAATCTGGTTACATCAAAGGCCTCTTAGAGCCCAGTCAGAACAATTTGGCTTTTGTTTTGTATTGTTTTGTTTTGTTTTTTTCTAGCTGAGGATGGTGTATCAGTCAAGATCCAGTCAGGAGACAGAAACCAAAAGTAATTTGAACAAGCAAAGTTTAATATAAAGAATTACTTTAAATATAATTCAGGAGATTGGAATAGTGGGGAATTGACTGGTCAGAATTAGAGAACTCTGAAAAATACAGGAATAGCAGACATAGGGAAAAGACAGTACCCCAGTAGCTGAGTTGGAACACTCCAGAAAGATGGTTGGCCTCCCTCCTGGTAGGACAGAGATCTGAACTTTGTTGGAGAGGATGTAGCCAGGGCTCACCCAATCACAGAGTAGTTCACTGACACACCATCTTGGCGGGACTTGTAAATCTGCTCTGTACAGTCCAGGAGAAGCCATCCTTAGGGAATTGCCTCACCCTTCAACTTGCAGCAAGCTGACCAAGGGGAAACTGAGGAAAGCTGTTTACTGGGGGCAACCCATTGGTAGTACTCTGCTGAAAAGCTGCCTGGATGTTTCAGGGGAAGCTGGTCACAGGGAGAGTGCCCTACCATCAACAATGTGCTGTAAAGCCACCTGCCCATGGAAAGGTGCCACATGCTGCTAGCCAGTGGGTGCTGTAGATAAATTGCACTGCAGGAGCCTGATGAGAAAAACACACTGGAACCAGGAGGGCAAATATCTTTCTTCTCCAATGCCCTCTACCGACAACATTTACTTTTGTGTCATCTGGAAAAATATTTAGAGTTCAGCTTCGAATAGTACAGGGCAGAAAATGAAGGGTGGATTTGGAGCTGAGAGACAAAAGATTGATGGGGATGGTGTGTCTAACAGTGAATATAGTTTTGATGAGCTATTGTATTAAGCAACCCCATCTGTAGTACTTGGCAATACTTTTATTTTGCTTTTCTTTTTCTCCTATTTCTTAATCCCTTTAAAATGATTATTACATTAATAACTAAATATTTTAGGTCATTTCAAAGTAGAATTTTTAGGATTTATTTTCATCAATTAAGAAAAAATAAATTTTAAAAATCAAATTCTACCTGAAAAAAATCATCTAGTTAGAATAGAGCCATGGTTTGGTTTAGACTATTGGATTAGTCCATGTTGCATATTTGCTCCTGTGGTATTTGGATTTTACACATGCTACCTAAAATAATACTGAATGTTCAAATGAGTTTTGGTGAAAGCATTTTTGCTCTGTATGTTAAAATCAAAGCCAGAATGTTTCTCTGAAAATAAAATAAGTTTACAGTGTGAGGAAAGGGGTGTGATCGATGTATCTCTCCAGTACTGTGCATCACATAAATGCTAACAGACATCTTACAGAGTAGTGCCCCTAATTGTTCTATTATTAGGACTAATTTATATTATCATTTTTAATAACATGAATCTTGTACCTTTCTGTCTTTTTTTTTTCTTTCCCACTTACCAATGCCTCATTCAGTCCCTAATCTTCTCATTGTCCAATGACTGCAAGAATCTTCTTATTGAATACTCCCCAGTCCCACACCACCTCTAATTTATTCTGCTCACTTCTGTCATTTTTATCTTCCTTAATTACTACTTTCATCATTTTTCCCAATCTTGGAAACATATAATTAAAAACGGTTCTCCGTGTTGCCTTATTGCCTTAGGATTGAAGTGAAATTTTGGTGTTTGATTTTCTATTGTTTGGTACGTAGACCCACTTTACCAGGTCAATCTTATTCCCTCTACTTTCCAACATGAATCCTGATATTGAACACACCTTTATTAACTTCTTACTATATGTGAAATACTGAAAAGACAAAAATGAACCTACACTGAAGGAGGTCATGATGCAATCAGGGAGGTATGCATATAAAAATAATTATTGTTAGAGTGTGTAGAAGACTGAATAATGCTCCTCCAACCCCAAAATTCAAAAGGGACTTTGCAGATGTAATTAAGGATCTTGAGATAGGGAGACTGTTGTAAAAGAGGCTAGATAAAGGGAAAAACCACTAGGAAGTTGCCATGGACTGCACAAGAGATAGGTGCCTGAATTAAAGCTTTGGCAGTGGTCCTGGATGGAGAAGAGGGGCTAAATAGAAGAAATACTAAGGAGATTTGATCAATAGGACTTGTTGGTATATGGCTTAAGAAAATGGAATATTCTGGGAAAATGCTCCCATTTTTGGTTTATGAGACTAGTTGGATAGCAGTGATTATCAGTAAGCAGTTAGATAGTTTACTCTAAAACTTAGGACCAAGGTCAGAGCAAAAGAGAAAATATTTGAGAATTATCATCATGTAGGTAACAGATGAAATCCTAGAAATATATATGGTTGCTTAAAGAAAAGGCATTGAAGCACCACAATGAAAATAAAATATAGTCAAGATCAGGATCTTGAGGAACACTTACTTTAAAAAAAGGGTGGGCTGAGGGAAAAAAACCAAGAGGGGAGAGAGATTGGAAAATTATCATAAATAATGCTGTCACCGAAGCTGAGAGAGATTTTCTATGGAGTCAAATGCTATAAAGAGGCCAAGGGGAGTTCCCTGATGGTGTAGTGGCTTAAGGCTTCGGTGCTGGCGCTGTCAGTGCTGCGGCCTGGGTTCGATTCCCAGCCAGGGAGCTACCCACATACCAAAAAGCAAAAAAAAAAAAAAGAGGCCAAATGAGGGGAAAACTGTGATGTCCATGGAATTTGGCAACATGGAAATCAGTGGGAATCTTAGCCAGTTTCAGTGTTGTAGTGGGGCTAGAAGCCAGATTATAGTAGGCCGAGGAGGGAATGGATAGTGAGGAAGTAGGGAAAGTAAACATAGAATAATTTTCAAGAAGCTTGACTGAGAAGAGGAGAGACAGTGGTAGGTGGAAGGGTGGTATAATAGGAATGGAGTTTAAGATGGGAGGGATTTCAGCATCGTTTTATGCTGAGGGGAAAGAGCTAATAGGAAAGAAAAGGATGTGCTGATGGATTAGTGAGGTCTTTGGTAAGCACCAGCTGGAGGATGGGTCTAAGACATAGATGGAAGATGCACTGTTCTTCCACTGAGACACTATTCCAGGGTACACAAAGCTGGGAGGACATCCTTCAGCTGATGATCTGATTTCTTGGAGAAGTAGGAAGCAGAGCCACCCAGTGAGAGTAGCCATGGTAGTAGAGAGTAGAGATGAAGTTTGTAACAGCACTTTAGAAGAATGAAAGGGAGATATGAGGAAAAAGTGCTAGGCTGCCTCAAGGCCCAGTTGAGACTGGATGCAAGGAGTATATAGCAGCACTCATCAACATACTGATAGTATTTCCCTTGGCAGACAGTACTAATTAGCAATTTAGAAGATGAGAATTGTATGACTGGAATGTGCCAGAGTGGGAAGTATTACCCACAGCAGATATGATGGATGAAGAAATCAACAAGAGAGCTAAAAGTAATGGCAGGAAAAAAGAACATGTAGCTGGATAGCTGGATGTGGGAAAAAGATTTCAGAGGTACAACAAAAATAGTCTAGTTGGTCAGTCTACTCATTAGTTACAATAGCTGTGGTGACACCACTGTAAGAGGAACTTCAGTGCCGTGAGTAAGATCAAGGGAGTTAATTTCAGGAAGACTTGGGTTCAGATTTGATCTTGTGAAATATACTTGACTTTTAAGCAAGCTTGAAGTTTTATACATAGTAAATGCTCAGCAAATGTTTTAAAATAATGTGTCAATAAATGGGAAGGTACAATATGACACAGCACTAGAGATGTCATTCTAGCACAAAGAAACAAAATCAAGAATGCTTTTTCATTTAGGGCTAAAAACCAGTTTCGATCATGACCTTTTACTTCACAATATAGTACTCTAGGTACTATGGCTGCATGACAAAATTACCCCAAAACTTAGTGGCATAAAATAACTATTTAATGGGCTCACAAATTCTGGGGTTTATTAATTTGGACAGGGCATAGCAGGAATAGAGTTTCTCTGTTCTGTGGTGTCTGGGGCATAGGCTTAATGACTGGAATCATCTGCAGGCTGACTCACTCGCATGTCTGGTGGTTGATGCTGGCTGTTGACGAAGAGACCTTAGTTGGGACTCTTAGCCACATTTCACATGGCCCTTCGTGTTGATAGGCTTCCCTACAGCATGATGATAAAGTATTTAAACATTAAATTAAAAAACTACTTGAAAAGAATTACAATTAAAGACAACACACTTACTTTTACTTAGTAACTAAACTAATCAAACAATCTGGCTATGGATATATTTATATGTTTGGGGAAGTTCTAAAACTGTCACAAATGGGTTCTGAAACTGCATAATGACTGATAGAAGAGTGGTTTGGGGGAGGAGTTAATAGCCACACCCTTACCAATCATCATTCACTAATGTGATCTAATTTTGAAGTATTAGTGGTGATTCAAACAACATTTCAACCACTGTATATACACGTATAATATAAGCGCCTTACAATACTGTATCTCTGTTTGGCCTCCTCCCTTCCTTTGCACTATTGTGTTTGTATCGTTTGTTTCTATATTCATTATAAAGTGTGTGTGTGTGTGTGTGTGTGTGTGTGTGTGTGTGTGTGTATATATATATATATATATATATATATAATTATTATTTTTACCTTAAAGAGTCAGTTGTCTCTTTGACAGTTTTATTTTTATATAATTGACTTCCAGTAAACAACATATATTTAAAGTGTTCAGGAGAACCTGGAGGGATATCTAGGCAGTGGAGGTCCCCCCTTAGGAGCAGGGGGCCCAGTCCCACACTAGATTCCCCAGCCCAGAGCACCAGTGCTGAGAAGAGGAACTCCCACATCAGACTGTGCAAAATGGTGGGGATTCCATTTGTCTGGGTAAAAGAGAAGGCTGCTGGAAACCCAGGCATCCTCTTACAGGGCCCGTGCACAGACTTACTCTCTCACAGGCACTCACCCTGCTCTACAGAACATTGGCTCAGGAGTTGCCAGAAACATACAGGGAGAGTCTGAGTTCTGTGGTTTCAGGGCAAGAACTGGAGAGACAGCTGCCACTGTCTCTATGTTTAGCCCTCCTCCCATGTACTCTGCACATGGGTGCCATCTTCTTTGTGTTTAGTCCTCCCCTGACCCTCACAGCCAAATCTAATTCTGCATTATACATGGGAACACCACTCACCCCCACCCTGGTGACTCCTTGGGACCTTGCCTCACCCAACTCATGCACCACCTGAGCTACTTTCATTGGCTGGCAGCCAGCCCCATGCTGCGGTCTTTCTTGGACAACTTGTGGAGGTTTGCAAGCCCCAGGTGCCTGGCCTCTCTGTGCTCTGAGTCTTTTGCTGAGTGGCCCAGACTCAGCACTGGCACCAAACTTAAATGTACATTAAACTAGTGAATACCACTTGCCATACCCTAGTGTCTCCCTACCTCACCCACCTCTCGTATGACACAAGGCTCTTTCAGTAACTGAGGCTTCTAGGCCACTAGGAAGTGGCAGCAGGCCTCGAGATGCCCTGGGGCCTTTTGCTGAGCTGACCCAGGCTTGGTACTGTGGGAACCAGCCTCACTTCCCAGTGTGGCTTCTTCTGTACACCTCCAGGTCCAGCAAAGGTAGCAACCAACCACAGATCACTTTGTAGCTCCTACCAGATAGCATTGGGCCGGTCACAGGCAGTGGCTGATCTTGGCCTGCACAATAGCCCTTGCCAAGAGGCCCTAGAACCAACACACCCAGAGACTAGTTTTAGACCACAACAGCACCCAATTAGCCCTACAAGTGGCCCACCCAAAGGGTGGTCTGAGTAGGCAACAGATCCTGCTGGGGCAAATCTCTCTGCTGGGTCAGCCCATTCATAGAGGCTCCTGTGTTATGGATGTGGCTAATCCTCATAGCCAACAGCAATCAAAGCTTATCTACAACAGAAGGGTACCTGCAACCCAACAATGGATATTAGTTATCAACCTCTTTCTGCACTTACCAAAAGTGATCATGTGTATTTTTCTTTTTAGTTTATATCGACTGATTTTGTAGTGATAAACCAACCTCTATTCTTGGGTATTTCTCTGTTGCTGTTTTTTTGGGGGGTTTTTTTTTTTTTTATCTATTGGACATTTATCTAATTTTATCTATATTTGACTATTGGATATTTGTGAGTAGTTTTTTTTTAATGTCTTTATCTAGTTTTTGTATCAAGGAAATGCTGACCTAGAATTAGTTTAAAAGTAAACCTTTCTTTTCAGTTTTTTTGAGAATAGTTTGTGTAGAATTGTTATTACAGTTGACCCTTGAAAACCATGAAGGTTATGAATGCCAACTCACCATGAAGTCAGAAATTTGCATATAACTTAAATTAGCCCTCCACGTAGGTGGATTCCCAGCTGTGAATCAAAAATATAGTTGACACTTGAACAAGGCAAATTTGAATTGTGTGGGACTACTTACACATGGATTGACCCACGCAGTTTAAACCCATGTTCAAAGGTCAACTGTACAAGGTCTGACAATTAAGTTCATGAACTTGCCACCGTGTGCTTATGTTGGCAGCACTGTACAAACAACTCGGTAAGGTTTCATAAACTTGATATATCTATGTCTCACAGCTGTGTTCATGTTGATGTGGGGCAGTGTCTTGCTGAGTGGTGTTCATTATTGTTGAGTGTTTTTGTGTGCCATCATGAGAATATCAGAGCTTGAATTAGAGCAATGAACAAATATTGAATTTCTTGTTAAACTTAGCAAGAGTGGAAGTGAAATCAGGGACATGTTAGTCCAAGTTTATGCAGATAATGCCATGAAGAAAACGGCAGTGTACAAATAGATTAAACACTTCTGAGTGGAGAGAAAGCATCACTGATGAAGAGAGGCCAGGGCAGCCAGTAACGTGCAAAACTGACTAAAACATTGCAAGACTTCATTGAATTGTGTGTCAAAATTGTCAGCTGACTGTGATAAACATAGCAAACCAACTAAACATCAATAGAGAAATAAAATCTTAACTGAAAATCTTGGTATGAGAAAGGTGTGTTCAAAAATGGTCCTGAAAGAGCTTACTGACAAACAGAAGCAAAGGAAAATTGAAGTTTGCCAAGACCTTTTTGAGAGGCAAGACTGTGTTTTGGGCCATGTTATCACTGGAGATGAAATACAAATGTTCCAATATAACCCTGAAACAAAGCATCAGAGTGCACAATGGAAGTCAGCCAATTCTCCATAATCAAAAAAGTTCCATCAGTCTAAATCAGTGGTTCTCAACCTTCCTAATGCCGTGACCCTTTAATATACTTCCTCACATTGTGGGGACCCCCATAAAATTATTTTTTTGCTACTTCATAACTGTAATTTTGCTACTGTTATGAATTGTAATGTAAATATCTGATATGTGTTTTCTGATGGCCTTAGACGACCCCTGTGAAAGGGTTGTTTGACCCCCAAAGGGGTTGTGACCCACAGGTTGAGAACTGCTGGTCTAAATCAAGAGTCAAAATGATTTTGCTAACCTTTTTTGATATCAGAGGGATTATTCATTATGAATTTGTACCAACTGGACAATCAACCAGGTTTACTATTTGGAAGTTCTGAAAAGGTTTCATGAGAAAATTAGACAAAAAATGACCTGAACTTTTTGCCAACAACTCATGGCTTTTGCATCACAACAATACACCAGCTCACACAGCACTGTCTATAAGAGATTTTATAGCTAGTACACAAGTAACTGTATTGGAACATCCTTCTTACTCACCTGATGTGGCCTCCAATGACTTTTTCCTTTACCCAAAGATAAAGGAAATATTGAAAGGAAGATATTTTGATGACATTCAGGATGTCAAAGATAATATGACAACATCTCTGATAACCATTCTGGAAAAAGAGTTCCAAAATTGCTTTGAAGGGTGGACTAGGCACTGGTGTTGGTGCATAGCTTCCCAAGGGGAGTACTTTAAAGGTGACCGTAGTGATATTCAGCAATGAGGTATGTAACACTTTTTCTAGGATGAGGTTGCAAACTTAATTGTCAGACCTCGTATTTCTTTATTATATGTTTGGTGAAATTCATCAGTGAAGCCATTTGGGTCTGAAGTGTTCTGTGAGGCATGGTTTTGAACTGAAAATTTTATTTGTAATATAATATAGGACTGTTTAGTTTATTTCTTCTTGAGTTTCATAGTTTGTGTCTTTCATGGAAATTGTACATTTTATCTGAGTTGCTAAGTTTATTGGCATGAAGTTACTTATAACATTTATTATTTTTGTTTTGTCTAAACCTTCAGTAATACCACCTTTCTTTGTTCTTAGAATTGTTAACTCACATCTTTTCTCTCTTTTTTATAATTCTAATCATGATGGCTAGAAGTTTATTAATTTCATTAACCTATTTCAAGAACCATTGTCCAGGTTTTCATTTTTTCAATCATTTTTCTTTCTCTATTTCATTTATTCCTGCTTAGGGCCTCATTTTTTCCTTTTATGGCATTTAGTTTAATTGGTTTATCTTTTTCTAGTTTCTTACATTGTAAACTAAGATCATTGAATTGAGACTTTTCTTCCTTTCTAATGTAGGTGTTTAATGCTATAAATTTCTCCCTAAGTGCTGTTTTAGTGACATTCCATATTTTTATTCAGTTCAGAAATTTTTCTGTTTTTCCTTTTAGTTTCTGCTTTGATGCATGGGTTACTTAGAAGTGTACCATTTAATTTCCAAATATTAAACTCAAATATTGTGCTCTACTTTCATTTTATTATGATCAGAGAATATGCTTTTTATGACTTGAATCTTTTTAAATTTATTGACACTTTTTTGTGGATTTTTTCATTTTTAATTAAATTTATCATGATAATTTGATTAATAACATTATATAATTTTCACCTGTACAAGATTATAATTCAGCATCTGTGTACTCTATTGCATGCTCACCAGAAATGTTTTTTTAATGGCCTAGTATATGGCCTGTCTTGATAAATGTTCCATGTGCCATTAAGTAAAAGGTGTAATCTGCTCTTGTGTGTAGTGTTCTATGAATATTAATTATTTCAAGTTAACTAATAGTATTTTTCAACTCTTCTATGTCCTTATTGATTTCCTGCCCACTTTTTTTTATCAGTTGTCAATTTGTCTATTTCTTTGTGCATTTCTCTTATTTTGTCTTCCATCTAGTTTGAAGTTCTATTATTAGGTGCATATACATTTAAAATTGTCATTCCCCCCCCCCAAAAAAAATAGGGAGTTCCCTGGTAGTGTAGTGGCTAAGGCTTCAGCAGTGTCAGTGCTGCGGCCTGGGTTCGATTCCCAGCCAGGGAACTACCCACATAAAAATAAATAAATAAAATTGTTATTCCCTCTTGATGAGTTGATAGCATATTATTATGAACTGAATTTTATTTTTGTTATTCCTTTATGCGGTATCTTTTCTTTTTTGGATGCTTTTAAAATTTTATCACTGATTTTATAGAGTTTGTTGATGATGTGCTTTCATGACATTTTTGTATTTTAATTTGCTTGAGGTTCTATGAGCTTCTTGGATCTGTGGGCTTATAGATTATATAACATTTGGGAACATTTTAGACATTATTTCTTCAAGCTTTTTTTCTGTCTCCACCTACCTCTCTCCTTTGGAGGCTCCAATTGCATGCATGTTAGACCTCTTAAGATTGTGCCACATGTCACTGAGCTTCTGTATTTTAATTTCAGTCTTTTTTCCCTCTTAAAAATTGTCCTTTACATTTGGAAACTATCTGTTACTCTGTCTTCAGGATCATTGATTTTTTTTTTCATGTGTTGTCTAATCTTCTGTTTAGTTCATCCAGTAAGCTTTCTGTTTAAGATAATGTATTTTTCAACTCTAAAAGCTTCTTTTTGTCTTACTTTATTTCTTCTATTTCTTTTCTTATTGTGTTCATAATTACTTTTAAATTCTTGAGTGCATTCCTATGCTATTTTGAAGTTCCTGCCTTGTATTGGCTTCATGTCTGTCATTTATAGGTCTGTTTATATTGATTAGCTTTCCTTTTAGTTATGTTTTATAATTTTCTGCTTCCTTTATTAGTCTGGATCTAGAGTAGCCTTTATTCCAGAGCTTAATTTAGCTCTGGTACTTAGATGTGACCTTTTCTGAGGTCTCTACTGGTTGTCTTTAATGTTCAGCAAAGTCTCTCCCTTATGACTAGTTAGAATTCTACTGTCTCCTTGCTCTCTTTGTCCAGCCTCATGGAGTTTCAACCTATGCATGCAGAAATTATTATTAAGATAAAGACCTATAGTGTTTTTTATGTGGATTTTGGAGTTTTATCTATACCTGATTCCCTTCTCTCTGGTACTCTGCCCTGAATATTCCATTTCTCTCATCCTCCCTAAACTGCAATCTTTGTGTCCTCAACTCAGTGACACTACCATGCTCTACCTTGGTTCCTCTCCTTGTGCTGGGAACTAGAAAATCCTTCCATGAAGAAGCCAGGCCTACCATCAGGTATTCACTTCATTAAATTCCTTTCCCATAGGAATCATAGTCCTTTACTTCTTGTTGTCCCAATGACTGAAAAATATTTGTTCACTTTTCCAGTTCAGTGGGAAAAGAAAGTTCTATTCCAATTAAACTTTCATGGTTAGAAGCAAAAGTCATTATCTTGGTTTTTAATGTGACTTTAAAGAATTCTAATGACTTCTATTTCAGATAGGGACAGATGTTACAGAATTTTGTTAAATATAATGATAGAACTTAGTTTGTTTTCACTGATGCTCTGGTTAGAAGACTATTGCTCTATTTCTAATGTGGTTAAGAATAAAAGATTGTGAGGTTAAAATAGAAGGGTAGAGTTTTAGTGATAGATTAATAATACAACAATATAGCAACAATGCCTAACATTTATTTAGCATTTTAGTGGTGTGGCGCCTTGCTAAGAGGGGTATCAGTTCTCATTACAGTCTTATAATACAGGTTCCATATGATGCCCATTTTATAGATGAAGGAATTGAAGCTTATAAAAGGTTAAGTAACTTGTTTAAACTCAGATGTTAATCAAGTAAGTGACAGAATCCAGATTCAAACTCAGTTTTGTCAGACTCCCAAGGCTGTGTTGTTCATCATCACTGTGCTATGCTGCCTTCAGAATAAATGGCTGGGCACCTGGACTGGTATGGAATCAGCTTCAGAACTGGGAGTCTGGGATGTAATACTTTTGGGGCTCATTTCCACGTTGTGTACAACAGTCTTCATTTGGACTGCTTTTTACTTCAAAATGTCAAGTTAGGCATCTTTTAAGCAACACTTATGAGGAGGTTCTGATGGCATTTTCCTCTTGTCTGCACATGATTGGAAATCTAAGGAGAGGTTGGTGATTGGCAACCTTATCATTGGCCATCATTTTTATTATAATTCTGCATTAAAACAATTTTTTAAGAATGAAGAAGTACCATGAGAACAGAATTACATGATGGGGAAAGTGGCAGCTAATTCCAAGTCTGAAATTATTTCAAAATAAAAAGGGTTTAAAATAAAAGATTTACTCAAAATGATTCTTCTCTTTTTAGTTTAACCACTAACTTAGTATATTGTTGGGTTATTTGTTTCATTTTGATTTTTATTTCTAGGTACTTGTTTTTTTTAATTCAATTTATTTTGTTTTATAATTATGTAAAATATTTACATGGTTCCAAAGGCAAACTTAAAAAAGAGAAACACATGTATTTTCCATCCCCCTTTTCTGCCTC
>PVJL010000828.1:69370-334262 GCA_004026885.1 Lyroderma lyra
TAGACTTATTGGGGTGACATCTGTTAGCAAGGATTACATAGGTTTCAGGCATACAATTCTACAGTGCATTGTCAACTTGATGTATAATAAGTTCACCACCTAATGTGACCCCTCTTTCCATCCCCTTATATTTAGCTTCCCCCCCTCCTCTCCCACCCCCTCCCCTTTCTCCCCTCCCTAACCCACTCGTCCCCAAATAGACATTAAACTATCGATTGTGTCCATGGGTTAAAAATCTTACATGGTGAACACTTATTGTATACTGTATATGTCATCTTTCAAGTGTAGTGCATGGCATTTCGAAGTTAACAGATGTGCAATATATAGTCTTCACCTTCAAGAAACTTGTGGAATTTTAAAATACTTTTAAATATACAGAGGGTACCAAAAAATATATACACATTTTAAGAAAGGAAAAACTATTGAAATTGTAATACTCAATATATACCAATAACAAGTCATGTTTGACTTCTTTAATTACAAGTTGCTCAAAATGATTGCCATCAGCATCCAGACACTTCTAATTAATGCTTGAGCACATTGACCAATGTGTCCACTTGTATTGCTGAGCATGCTATTTTCAATTTCCCTAAGTACCACCAGAGGAGCCAATTTCTCATGGTACACCACTTCTCTTAAGGTCCCCCATAAGTAGAAGTCAAGGGGTGTTAAGTCAGGAGAACATGGGTGAAACTCAAACAATGTTCTTGAATTTCAAATACCACTACAAAATGGTCTTGTGCTCCTCTAACAATAACTGTGCTTTTGCCATTTTCTTTGACTGTCATGGCTGTCGCATAGTGACACTAGCATTTATTCTATTAATGCCATCTTTTGAGGGAACATCATACTATACATTGCTACTGTAATTCAATTCAACTTTGAAAATTAATACATAGATAACATTTGTTAAAATTTATATACATTTTTGACACCCCTGGCATATGCCTCTTTCTAATATATAGTAGCTGATCCAGTAATACCTATCTTTATCTTTACCCATCTACTTTTAGAAAACACTGAGTAGAAGATTTTTGTTATGTATTGTTAATCTATTAATGAAATTTCAATATTTGTAAGCATCCTAGTGATTGCATCCCAACATATAAAATATTTACATACCCGATCATAAAGTATGTGGCAGAGAAGTATGTTATGTGAATATATGCTATTTCTAAATATTCCCTTTTAATTTCAATCTATAAATTCAGAATATGCCACATAATCTGGTTTACTGTAATTATACTGTCCTTTTAAAAGCCCAGCACCCCCTTCCCCTGAATTACTCTAACCATTTTTTTTGTACCAGGGTTCTATTCTGCGCTTTACCTCTTCACTGTTCTCTAGTATTCCTGATTTCTTTGACAGCCCCACCTCATAAGGTGCTGAAGTTTCCTTGAAGACTTAAGCCACAGCCATGTGAGAGTACCAGCCCAGACTTTTGAAAGCGACTTGCCTATGGTACTTTGTCACAGCACTAGTCATATCTGTGCTAAGCAGTACCCTTCTTGTCTCTGTGTTCTTATCTTTTCCCAGAATGGGAGCACTGTCTCAGGGTCTTGGGTTGGACTTTGACCTTTTTTTTCTCTACTCCAATAATGGCCCCAAAGCCTATTCATAGCATTGTTTGGCTCCTCCCAGCTCTTCTGTCCTGAAAACATATTAACCCAATCACTTGTAAATTCTGCATATGACACCCACTTTCTCTTCTCCGTTTCTTTTTCCTACCTGCACTTTCAGTTTCCTAATCTCTTTACACTTACTATACATTGATTCACTTTAGAGTGTGTTTTTATGCATCCTCATGCATTGGAGGAGGTTGCAGCAAGCTTAAATGACTGAAAGCAGTAAAGGAACATGTTTTAAGAAGTTTCATATGATTTCATTACATAAATGTAGATTTGGTAATCTGGCACCTACCACAGTGATTAAAGCATTTCCTACAGTGAAGGTTTCTGAGAAAATTAATACTATGTAATAAGTAGCCTCACAAAAACCTCTTTTAATTCAGAAAATTGATTCCATGCTCACAAAGTCAGCATTTTCTCTCAGCAGGCATTACAACTAATGGCATTAATGAGACTCATGCCACATTTTTTTAAAAGAGGACAGAATAAAAATGGGCAAAACTGAAAAATTTAAAAGGAAGTTATATGCAGTGGTCTGTTTGAATGTTGAAACAATAAAAATGAATTAAAAAAATAAAACAAAAAAATACAATTTTAATTGTGGTTTTTAGTATTTCATTACCAGTGAATCAAGTGACTTATAAGTTGGGATAGTATAAAATGAGTGCTTATGTTAAAGTGGGAGAGCCTTCAGTCTGTAAAGACCTAGTCTCATATTTAGTTCACAGATTCTGAGACCTTATCTTAGAATGGCTTCCCACAGATTAAACAGTACATTTTAAATTTCTGAATTTCTGTTATTTTAATGAAAGATTTTTTCTTTTAATATTATAGAAGAGAACAAAGACTATAAATTGCCTAATGAAATTTAAATAATAAATGAAACAGCTTAAAACTGCTTCTTTTTGTTGATGATGAATATGTTTTTGCAACCCCAGCACATCACATCAATTTTTTTATCCTTTGGAAGGAGCTTTATAATTTGTGATATCTAAAATAACAATTTCTGGATGGACCTAAGATGGCGACAAGAGAGGAGATTCTTGAAGCCTCTCCTGGGAAATACATTTTAACAACTGGGATCCAACAGAAGAAACCCTGAGTAGCACATCCTCAGCTGAGAGATCCATGCATCACAAGAAAACACCTGAAGGTCAGAGAAAGTGGACGAGCAGGAGGGGAGGAAAGGAAGAAGAGTGGAGACGGGTCTGGCAGAAGAAAGAGCAAGGTGGGGGCCTAGGGACATGGGCTGAAAAGCAGCATGATCCCGAATGGGTTGGAGGCTGAGAAACTACAAGAACAGAGGTGTGGGTGGCTGAAACTCTGTGAGATTGTGGGCGAGTTAAAAACCAGAACCCAGCGACAGCATGCTGGGGACCCCACTGGAGCATTACACCCTGGATAGGTTAGAGGCAGAACAAAGACTCTAAACTGCCCTGGGCCAGAATAGGGCCCCGGCTGCAAAGCAGCACAGGTATGGCAGCACTGGCTCGACCACAGATCAGCTCTGGGCAAGTTCAAAACAGAGCCAATTGCCGTAGAAACACTGACCAGAATAAAACATGGTCCTGGGTGAAATGCAGGCTCTGGAGAAAAGAGAAAGGCAGAGGCAGAGGGGTGCATCCAGCCTGTATGGGCACTCCTGATGAACAGACTTGTTTTACAGTGGAATCAGCACCCAGGGGAGTGAACCCAGAGCAGCTACAACTCACAAGACCGCCACCTCCAGACAGAAATGAAGACACAGAGCCTGGCTGCTTCCACTAACTCTCTCCCAAAGCTTGCCTCTCTAACTTCACCTGGTGCCTGCTTTAAAACCAGCTGAAATAGGCAAACTGTCATTACCCTGTGAGCAAACAAATCTGTTCTATTCACAACAAAGCCCATCCCCTTGGAACCAGCAGGGGGTTCAGGGAAACTGCAAAACCCAAGCAGGCACAACAGCTTCTCCCTGCATTGATCTCAGAGGCATAGCACACCATTGCCCACCACATTTTCCCAAAGAGGCACATCGAGACCAAGGTGACTGGGTCAGAATAGAAAGGCCCACCTTGCAGGAAAGCTCCCAGAGGTAGAAGACTGGATAACCAAGAGAAAATATTGTAAGATGCTATAGTAACACCAACTGGGAAGTGAAAGAAAGACCCCTCCATATCTGCCAGGGAAGAAGTCCTCGTGCCCAGGAAAAGAAACACATCAAATGCAATGAGTACCTTAGAATTCAAAGCCACTCAGCAAGAAAATGAAAAATCTCCAGAAAAGGAATTTGTAGCTTTGGAAATATGTGATCTAATTGACCCAGAATTCAAGACTGCAGTTCTTAAGACACTCGGAGAGCTTTAAGAATGTTGACAGAGAACCTAGATGCAGATAAATAATCACAAAAAAAACAAAATCTGTAAAGAAAAAGAATATTTTAACAAAGAAATTGAAACTATAAAAAGGGTCAAATAGAAATTTTAAAGATAAACAATGCAATAAAAGAACTGAGAAATGAATTAACTACCATAGGGAACAAGCCGACTAGATGGAGTAAAGAAAGAGTGGTATCAAAGATTGAAACATAGAAACATTACAGAAGGAAGAAGAGAGATAATTGAGAGTCAAAAGAAATGAAAGAATTCTACAACAACTATCTGACTCCATTGGAAAGAAGATTAGAATAATAGGAATACCAGGAGGGGCAGAACAGAATTTTACAGAGTTTACTCAAACAAATAGTAGATGAGAACTTTTGAAACCTATGGAAACATCTGGAACCCAAAATTCAAGAACAAAACAGGACTCCTAGCTACTTGGGTTCTACCAGATCTTCTTCAAGGCACATTATACTGAAGATGTCAAAAATAAAAGGCAAAGAGAGAATTCTTAAGGCAGCCAGGGGGAAGAAAACTTTAACCTTTAAAGGAAAGCCTACCAGGCTATCAGACTTCTCAACAGAAACTTTACAAGCCAGGAAGGAGTGGAATCAAACATTCAAAATATTAAGAGAGAAACTACCACCTCGGAATAATTTATCCAGTGAAGTTATCTTTTAGAGGAATAAAGACCTCAGACATGCAGAAGCTGGGGGGATTCTCAGCACAAGGCCAGCATTTCAAAAAATACTGAAGGACACTATTCTACCTGAATCAAAAAAATCGAAATGAATGGGGAAGAGTTGGGATAACCAAAAAAGGGGGGAGAGGCAGTAATGGCCATAGGAAATCTTCATATATCAATCATCACCCTAAGTGTAAATGGGCTGAACTCACCAATAAAAAGGCACAGAGTAGTAGACTGGATTGAAAACAAAATCCATCCTTATGCTGTCTCCAAGAGATACACCTCAGCCACAAGGACAAACACAGACTCAAACTGAAAGGGTAGAAAACAATATTCCAAACAAATGTCAATCAGAAAGAAGCAGGAATTGCCATGCTGATACCTGATGAAACAGAGTTCGGGATGAAAAAGGTAAAAGAAGACAAAGATGGACATTTCATAGTGATAAAGAGGACAATCCAACAATAAGAGGACATAACACTCATTAATATATATGCCCTCAATCAAGAAGCACCAAAATGTACAAAGCAACTTTTTACAGAACTAAAAGGAGAAACTAACAAAAACACAGGTATAGTAGGGGACCTAAACATCCCCTTAACAGCCATGGACACATCTTCCAAACAGAAAATAAATAAGGAAATATCCTCTCTAAATGACACAGTACAGCAATTGGACATAACTGACATTCACAAGGCATTTCATCCTACGACACAAGACTATACATTCTTTTCTAGTGCACATGAAACATTCTCAAGGATAGACCATACTCTGGGACACAAAACTAACCTCAGCAAATTCAAGAAAATTGAAATGATATGAAGTATATTTTCAGACTACAAAGATTTGTAATTGGAGATCAACTGCAAAAAGAAAGCAGTAAAAACCACATATACATGTAGATTCAACAACATGTTACTTAAAAATGGATCAAAGAACAAATAAAAGAGATTTTAAAAACACATGGAAACTAATGACAATGAAAATACAATTTATCAAAATGATTGGGATGCAGTGAAAGCAGTAATAAGGGGGAACTTTATATCATTACAAGCCTATCTCAGGAAACAAGGAAAATCATAAGTAAACATCCTAACATCCCATGTTGACAAGAAAAAGAATAGGAAAAAAAATTCATCAGAAGGAAAGAAATAATAAAAATTGGAGCAGAACTAAACAAAATTGAAAATAAAGAATAGAAAAAATTGTTGCAACAAAGAGCTGGTTCTTTGAAAAAAAATCAATAAAATTGACAAACTTCTGGCTGGGCTCACCAAAAGACAAAGAGAAAAGACAAATACCAATGCAAAGAGAAGTCACATTAGGTGGTGAACTGATTATACTTCAAGTTGACAATGCACTGTAGAATTGTATGCCTGAAACCTATGTAATCCTTGCTAACAGATGTCACCCCAATAAAAAAAAAATAAAAAAAATGAAAGGGGAGAAATTATGGCTGTTTCCACAGAAATACAAAAGGTCATAAGAAAATATTATGAAAGGCTATATTCCATGAAATATAACAACCTAGAAGAAATGAACAAGTTTCCAGAAACATATAGTCTACCTAGACTGAACCAAGAAGAAAGGGATAATCTAAATAAATAAATCAATAGTAAAAAAATTGGAACAGTCATCCAAAATGTTTCCAAAGGCAAAAGCCCCAGACCAGACAGTGTCATTAACAAGTCTTATCAAGCATTCAAAGGAAAATTAATGCCTCTCCTCTTCAAACTCTTCCAAACAATTGAAGATGAGGCAGTACTTCTGAGCTCACTCTACAAGGCCAACATTACCCTAATACCAAAACCTGGTAAGGATAACACAATAAACAAAAAAACAGCTGGTTTTAAATACTGACACTTTTGTCTAGTGCGTCTCTTAATGTAAAATAGTGGAAATGAGTTACTAAGTTAGGAAAGAAAAATTACTACACTAAAAGTACAAACCACAGAGTGAATTTTACAATATTCTTAATACAATTAAATATTGATAATGATGATCGAGTATTTAAACATTAAATAAAAATACTATTTGAAAAGAATCATATTTAAAGACAACTCACTTTTACTGAGTCAGTAACTAAACTGATTGAACAGTCTGACTATGGATATGTTTGAGGAAGTCCTAGAAATGTCACAAGTGGATTGTTCTGAAACTGTAATGATTGGTAGAAGAGTGGTTTGGGGAATGGTTCATAGTGATGCTGTCACCAGTCATTATTCACTAATGTGATCTAATTTTGAAGTGTCCGTATTAACAACGATTCAAAGTTAACATTTATTGTTCCATAACTAATGTTTTTGCATTGTTTTTACTTTGTGTTTTTCGCCATTACTGATTTTTTTTGTGTACCCCTGACCGGGCCAGCATGTACCTCCAAGGGTATGCATAGCACTGCTTGGGAACTGATGCTATAGACCAGTATCTCAGATGAACACAGATGCAAAAATCCTAAACAAAATCTTAGTAAATAGAATACAACAATGCATCTAAAAGATCAAACACCACGATCAAGTGAGCTTCATCTCAGGAACACAAGGATGGTTCATCATTTGCAAATCAGTCAATGTGATGCACCACATAAACAAAATAAAGATAAAAACCATATGATTATATCAGTTGAACCAGAAGAAGCATTTGACAAGATACACCATTCATTTATGATCAAAACACTTAATAAAATGGGTATAGAAAGAAAATACCTCAACATAATAAAGGCCATATATGACAGACCCTCAGCTAATATCATGAATGGGGCAAAGCTGAAGCCTATTTTCCTAAAGTCAGGAACAAGACAGGGATGCCCCCTGCCATTATTCAATATAGTACTTCAAGTTCTAGCCAGAGCAAGCAGGCAAGAGAAAGGAATGAAAGGTATCCAAACTGGAAGAGAAGAAATCAATCTGTCACTATTTGCAGAAGACATGATCCTTTATATAGAAAATTTCAAAGATTCCACCAGAAAATTATTAAAAATACACTAAAGTAGCAGGATACAAAAATCAATGTACAAAAATCAATTGCATTTCTATATACCAACAATGCAAGTTGAGGGAAAAAAATGAAAAAATTAGTACCTTTCATGATCACAACAAAAATAAAATATTACACAATTAACAAAGAACTTGATGGACTTATACATTAAAAACTATTAAGACATTATTAAAAGAAATTGAAGAGAACACAAAGAAATGGAAAGATATTCCATGTTCATGGATTGGAAGACTTAATATCATTTAAATAGCCATATCACCCAAAGCAATATACACAATTTCTATCAAAGCTCCACAGACATACTTTCAAGAAATAATTTTAAAAATTACCAGTTTTATGCAAATCAAAACTACAATGAGATAACCCCTAATTCCTATCAGAATGGCTACCATCAATAAATCAATCGTCAAGTATTGGCGAGGATGTGGAGAAAAGGGAACCCTTTTGCACTGTTGGTGGGACTGAAAATTTGTCTGGTCACTATGGAAAACACGATGGAGGTTCCTCAAAATATTAAAAATGGAATTACCTTGTGATCCAGGAATTCCACTCCTGGTTATTTATCCAAAAGTATCCAGAAGACTAATTTGGAAAAATATATGCACTCCTCTGTTTATTGCAGCATTATTCACAATAGCCAAGATATGGAAACAACCTAAATGCCCATCAATAAATGACTGCATAAAGAAGCTGTGGTACATTTACACTATGTAGTATTACTCAGCCATAAACAAGAATAAAATCTTACCTTTTGCAACAACATGGATGGAACTAGAAGATACCATGCTAAGCAAAATAGGTCAGCCTGAGAAAGACAAATACCATTTGATCTCACTTAGATGAAGAATCTGAAGAACAGAATAAATGATCAAAATAGAAGAAAAAAATTTGGACACAGACAGTAGTTTAGTAGTTGCCAGAGGGAAAGTGGGGAGGGTATGGAGAAGGAGGGAAGGGGATTCAAACATATGATGATAGAAAACGAAATGACTCTGGGTGGTGAGAACACAATGCAACAAATAGAAGATAAAGAACTGTACACCTGGAACCTACTAACCATTGTCATCTTACTAAGTTTAATTTTTTTAAAATATCAGATTTATATGGAACCACAAAAGACCCCAAATAGCCAAAGCAATTTTACATAAAAAGAATAAGGCTGGAGGCATCACACTCCCCAATTTCAATCTATACTACAAAGTATCAATAATCAAAACAGTTTGGTATCAGCAGAAAAATAGACCCACAGACCAATGGCACAGAATTGAAAATCCAGAAACACCCACAAATATATGGTCAGATAATTTTTGACAAAGGAGTAAATAATACACAATGGAGAAAGGAAAGCCTATTCAGTAAATGGTCCTGGGAAAATTGGAAACTAACGTGCAAAAGACTGAATCCGAACTGTGAATTGTCACCATATATCAAAATATACTCAAAATGAATTAAAGATCTCCACATAAGACCCAAAACAATAAACTATAGAAGGAAACACCAGTACTAAACTTGTAGACCTTGGGCTTAGGGAGGACTTCATGGCCCTAACCTCAAAAGCAAGGGAAGTAAAAGCAAAAATAAATGAATGGAACTATATCAAACTAAAAAACTTCTGCACAGCAAAAGAAACCATCAACAAAGCAAAGAGACAGCCAACTGAATGGGAGAAAATATTTGCAAACAACGCCTCTGATAAGGGGCTTATGTATAAAATACATAAACTCACACAACTCAACAACAGCAACAACAACAACAAAAAACCCACAAACAATCCAGTTAAAAAGTGAGCAGAGAACCTGAACAGACACTTTACCCATGAAGATATACAAATGGTCAGCAGATATATGAAAATAATGATCAACTTCGTTAGCTTTTAAGGAAATGCAAATCAAAACCACAATGAGATTCTACCTCACACTTGTTAGAATGGCTTTATCAACAAGACAAGGAAGAACAAATGCTGGAGAGTTTGTGGAGAAAAAGGAACCCTCACACACTGCTTGTGGGAATGCAGATTGGTACAACCCTTATGGAGGACAGTGTGGGAGTTCCTCTAAAAATTGGGAATAGAGTTACCATATAATCCAGCATTGCCTCTTCTAGGTATCTAACCCCCAAATTTAAAAACCTTAGTCCACAAAGACTTATGTACCCCATTGTTCATCATGGCACTGTTCATGGTGGCTAAGTCATGGAAACAACCAAAGAGTCCTTTGATAAATGACAGGATAAAAAAGTTGGTGGTACATATACACAATGGAGTATTACTCAGCTATAAGAAAAGATGAAATACTGCTATTTGCAACAACATGGATGCACCTTGAAGTCATCTTACTAAGTAAAATAAGCCACACAGAAAAATGCAGGAAGCATATGAGTTCACTCATATGTGGAATATAAAACTAAAAATAACAAAGAAACAAAAACTCATGAACATAGTCAATAGTTTAGTGGTTACCTGATCATAAGCGGGGAGGTAGGTTGGGGATGGGGAAACAAATATATGGTAATGGAAAGAGAACTGACTCTGGGTGATGAACACATAATGCAACACATAGATGATGTACTATAGAATTATACACCTGGAACCTATGTAATTTTTGCTAACCAATGCCATACCAATAAATTAACAATAAAAAAGAAAGAAAGAGAAAGAAAAAGTAAACTTCAAGGTGACAAATATTAGTTTTAAAAATTCCAAAAAAGAGTAGAACCATGACTGTTATTGAACTGCTTACAAAGCAAGCTTATCAGTCATCCTTTGTGTCACCTTAGTAGTTTTACAAACACTAATTCACAGCTGTGCTCGCTCTCGCTCTCTCTTCTATCTTCCATGTCTTAAGATTTTTTGTTTTATTTTAAATGTGTGTGCGTCCACATATATACATATAAATCAATATTCAACACATGGTGAGTTGACACCCATGTAAAAAAATGTTTGCACTTATCTTCAACAAGTTTGAAGTTAAATATGTCATAGAGAGCCTACCAATCAAATGTTTTTTCCCAAATCACTTGAAAATTATTTTTATTTTTTCTTAAATACTGTGTGGATGACTTATGACCTGTAAATTGGAGTACACCTTGGAGCCCAAGAAATGGTTAGGGTACAATGAAAAAAAATACATGATATACTTTATAAATGAAAATTCTGAAAACATAATTATTAATATATTTTTTATTTTTAATATATTTGTATTTTTTTCTAGGGACTATGATAGCAAAACTTTTATAGTAAAGTTTTTGTTTTGTTTAGTTTTTAAATTTGTAAATGTTCAAAACCCACCTTAACTCTACTTATGTCTTCCCTTTCTTTAATAACTGTAGTGTAAGATTTTTGATGGATTGAATATACAGTTCTATTTTGGTTATATATTTAGAGTTTTACTTTTGTCTAAGTAATATAAGCACATAGGTTTTAAAAGTTAAATTATACTACATCTAATAATAATAAAAGATAGTTTCAGTCCTAATTCATTCCAACCACCAGTCCATTATCTGAGACAACTGTTTTCAGAATTTCTTCCTGTTTTCTTTTGTAACTAAAACCATATGCTCATATTGCTATTTCTTGATTTTATAGTTTTAGATATTATCAATTTTTGACTTACTGCTATGAAAGATGTGGCTCTCTTATATAGCTACTCCTGTCCCTTCTCACTTCCCCTCCGCCATTTTTATAACATTTATATTTGCGACATTTGTATAATATCATTGTATTTCCTGTGTAATTTATTTTTATAAATAGTTGGCTTGTGTTTTGATTGCTTCATTTTTGTATGTATTATAGCTAATTCATCCCCAGACTATCCCACTGAACTATAAAACTTCTCTCAGTACATTTAACCCCATTGGATAATTGATCATTTTTCTTTTTCTTTTTCTCTTTGCAACAGAGCCCTTCATTGATCTGTTTCATAGCAAATTAGTTGTTGTCTTGTTCTATTGGACTATAATCATTGGAAATTTTTTTGCTTTTTGTTTGTGCTGGACTCCTAGTCTTTTAGATTTCCTAGACTTGGGTTCATATCATAGTTACCAGCTGTGTGGATTGGGGAAGTCACATGACCTCTTTCAGCCTAAGTTTTCTCATCTGAAAATTGAGCACAATAATCTTCCCTACCTTTAGAGTTATTGAAAAGGTTAAGTAATATAAGTAAAGCACTTACAATAGTACCTGCCCCTTTTTTCTTTTTTTGAAAACTTTAATTGTATTCTCTCTACTCTAGTACCTTGAAATTTCACAGTGCTATTTATTAATGTGAGCCTTTTTGAAAGTCATTAAGATTGCTTCCTAGAAATCCTTTTAAGGGAGTTCCCTGATGGTGTAGTGGCTTAAGGTTTCGGCGCTGGAGCTGTCAGCGCTGTGGCCTGGGTTCGATTCCCAGTCAGGGAGCTACCCACATACCGAAAAGCAAAAAAAAAAATCCTTTTAAATGTAGAAATTCATTGTTCTTCAGTTCAGAGAAAGAATTTATACTATTTGTTAGATCAGTTTCTCTCTTCTTCCTTTCTAGAGTTGCTGTTATTCAAATAATATCAGTGTTTACATTATTGATATTTATCTATAACTTACAACTTTTTCTTTCCTATTTTGATCTCTTTATCTTTTTCTTCTACTTGGAGGTGTTTCCTCAACTTGATTTTCTAATCCTTCTATTTGAATCTCCTTTTTTGACTTTCATTTTTTAATATAAAAATGTTTTTTTAATTGTTAGACTTATTGGGGTGACATTGGCTAGCAAGAATTACATAGGTTCCTGGTATACAATTCTACAGGGCATCATCTATTTGTTTCATTATATGTTCACCACCCAATGTGAATTCTCTTTCCATCACCATATATTTGGGTCCCCTTCCCTCCTCTCTCAACCCCTCCCTCTTCTCCCACCCCCTCCACCTTTGCCCCTAAATAAAAATTAAACTATAGTTTGTGTCCATGAGTTTTTTTTGTTTGTTTTTTCTTCATTGCTTTCAGTTTTATATTCTGCATATGAGTGAAATTATATGATTCTTGGTTATTTCTGTCTGGCTTATTTTGCTTAGCATGATGATCTCTAGATCCATCCATTTTGTCACAAATGACAGTATTTCATCCTTTCTTATAGCTGTGTAATATTCCATTGTGTATATGGACCACAGCTTCTTTATCCAGTTATCCATCGAAAGGCACTTTGGTTGTTTCCATATCTTGGCCACTGTGAAAAGTGCTACAATGAACATTGAGGTACATAAATCTTTTCAGACTAAGGTTTTCAAGTTTGGGGGGTTGATACCCAGAAGGGGGGTTGCTGGGTCATAGTGGAACTCCGTTCCCAATTTTCTGAGGAACCTCGACACCGTTTTCCATAGCAGTTGTACCAACTTGCATTCCCACCAGCAGTGTGTGTGTTCCTTTTTCTCCACATCCTCTCCAGCACTTGTTATTTCTTGTCTTGTTGATAATAGTCATTCTAACAGGTGTGAGGTGATATCTCATTGTGGTTTTGATTTGCATTTCCCTGAAAGCTAATGTGGTGGATCATATTTTCATATGTCTGTTGGCCATTTATATTTCTTCCTGGGAGAAGTGTATGTTTAGGTCCTCTGTTCACTTTGTAATTGGGTTGCTTGATTTTTGTTGTTGTTGTTGTTGTTGTTGTTGTTGTTGTTGTTGTGTTGTTAAGTCGTAGTACTTCTTTATATATTTTAGATATTAGACCCTTACCAGATGCATTGTTCACAAATATTTTCTCCCATTCAGTTGGCTGCCTTTTTCCTTTGTTGATGGTTTATTTTGCTGTGCAGAAGCTTTTTAGCTTTATAGAGTCTCATTCATTCATTTTTGCTTATACTTTGCTTGCTTTTGAAATCAGAATCATGAAGTCTTCCTTTAGTCGTAAGTCTATAAGTTTAGTACCAATGTTTTCTTCCACACAGTTTATTGTTTCAGGTTTTATATGGAGGTCTTTAATCCATTTTGAGTTAATTTTAGTATATGATGAGAGTTTACAGCTCAGATTTATTCTTTTGCATATGTTTCTCCAGTTTTCCCACCACCATCTCCTGAAGAGGCTATCTTTTCCCTATTGCATACTTTTTTGCTCCTTTATCAAAAATTATTTGTCCAAAAATTTGTGGATTTATTTCTGGGTTTTCAGTTCTCTTCATTGGTCTTTGTGTCTTTCTTTCTTCCAATGCCAGTTGTTTTAATTTTTTATGCTTTGTAGTATGAATTGAAATCAGGGAGTGTGATACCACCAGCCTTATTCTTTTTATGTAGTATTGCTTTGGCAATTCCAAGTCTTGTGGTTCCATACAAATCTTAGAATATTTTTAAATTTATTGGGGGTGACATTGATTAGTAAAAATTACATCGGTCCCAGGTGTACAATTCTACATTATATCTTCTAAGTGTTGTATTATGTGTTCATCACCCAGAGTCAGTTCTCTTTCCATCACCATATATTTGTGCCCTTGTCCCTTTTCTCCAACCCACCCCCAACCCCTTACCCTCAGGTAACTACTAAATTATTAACTGTGTCCATGAGATTTCTTTTTTTGTTGCTTTCAATTCTGTGTTAATGAAACTAAATTTCTGCATCCCTTTTCTTTTTTTTTTACCCACTCTTCCATCCCTCCTCCCATCTTAAAGAAGTCCCTGTAACATTCTTTGTAGTACTGGGTTGTTGCTGATGTATTTCTTTAACTTTTCCTTATCTGAGAAGCTCTTTATCTTTCCTTCAATGTTGAATACTAGTGTTGCTGGATACATTATTTTTGGTTGTAGATCCTTGGTTTCCATTACGTTGAAAATTTTCTGCCAATCCTTTCTGGCCTGTGAAATTCCTGGTGAGAAATCAGCTGAAAGTCGAATGGGTGTCTCCTCATAAATTACTACTTGCTTTTCTCTTTCTGTTTTTAGAATTTTCTCTTTTTCTTTAACCTTTGCCATTTTAATTATGATGTGTCTTCATGTGTTCTTGTTTGGGATCATCTTGTTTGGGATTCTCTTGCATCCTGGACTTGTATGTCTATTTCCTTCACCAGGTTAGGGAAATTTTCAGTCATTATTTCCTCAGATAATGTCTTGATCTTTTGCTTTTCCTCTATCCCTCCTGGTACACCTATGATTTTGATATTTTTCCCCTTAAAATTGTCCCAGAGGAACCTCAAACCATCCTCATTTTTCTGGATTCTCATATCTATCTGTTCTGAGTGGGTGTTTTCTGTTGGCCTTTCCTGCAGATCAGTGCTTTGCACTTCCATTGTACCTAGTTTGGTGACTTTTACACCATTCTTCATTTCAATTAATGTAGTCATTATCTCTTTCTGGTCCATTATAATGGTTTGTAAGTCTTCTTTAATGATTGCTATCTCTCTGTTGAAATTACCATCTAGTTCCTTAAGCATTTTTATAATCGTTGCTTTGAACTTGGTTTCTGATGGTTCACCGGTCCCCATCTCTTTAATTCTCTGGTTTCTCATTTTTTGCAGCCTCTCTGGACCCTCGCAGTTATACTTTCTGTAGTATTTGCTTCTGATACTTGCCAGGCAGAGGTCTGTATGGGAGGGCCATTTGCAGCTTTGTTTCTTTCCTGTGGCTCCAGGGGTCATGCAGGGAGTTTAGGCATGATTGCACCTTTCTGTTCTGGATTTGCCCACCATGCACATTTTACCCTGAGCCTTGGGGTTAGTCCAGTATGCTGGTCTTTCAAACCATTCTGGTTGTGGGCTCAGAAATGCACGTGAAGCCTCCTCTCTCCTTCTCCTTTCCTGTAAGAGAGTTCACAGTTAGGCTCTTCACCACCCAGCTGCTCCTCCTACTCTGGGAACCGGAGTGAAGTCCAGCCGCTATGTTTTGCGGACTAGTCTGCACCTCCTGGGGCCAAAGGAAGGTGATTGCAATATCTCATGCCCCACCTGTGGGCTTCCTTTTCTCTGTCCTGCAGACTGAGTGAGGCTCAGAGTGCTCTCCCGTGGCCTTCTTCCTGCCCTTTTTCCCAGCAGCAGAGTTCCAAGTGGGGACCTGCAGGGCCAACTCCCTGCTCTTTTCTTTTTTTCTTTCTTTCTTTCTTTCTTTCTTTCTTTCTTTTCTTTCTTTTCTTTCTTTTCTTTCCTTTCTTTCTTTTCTTTCTTTTCTTTCTTTTCTTTCTTTTTTCTTTCTTTTCTTTCTTTTTTCTTTCTTTTCTTTCTTTTCTTTCTTTTCTTTCTTTTCTTTCTTTTCTTTCTTTCTTAACCCACTGCCCTCCTGTAGGTACCTTAGCTCTCATTGTGTGATGTATAGAGGGCCCTTGGTTTAGGTATAGGTATTTTATTAGTTGTAATCTCCAGAGGACTTTTTTGGAGGTCCTTCTTATGCCGCCATTTTGTTGTGTCTGACCAATTTTATAATTTTTTTATCCATTTTGTGAAAGCATAATTGTGGGATTTCTATGGTAATTCCATTAAATCTGCAAATTGCTGTGGGTAATATGGCCATTTTAACAATGTTAAGTCTTCCTATTTATGAGTATGGAATATCTTTTCATTCTTTTGTGTCCTTTTCAATTTATTTCAGAAATGTCTTATATTTTTCTGTTTATAAGTTCTTCACTTTATTACGTTAATTCCAGGATATTTCATTCTTTTTGTTGCAATAACAAAAGGTATTGACTCTCTCATTTCTTTTTCTGAAGATTTGTTGTTTGTATATAGGAATGCTGTTCATTTTTTTAAATTTGTTTTTATTGTTAGACTCATTGGGGTGACATCTGTGAGCAAGGATTACATGATTTTTTTAAAGTTGACTTTGTATCCTGTGACTCTACTGTATTTGTTTATTGTTACTAATAGTTTCCTGGTAGAGTCTTTAGAATTTTCTATATAAAGTATCATGTCATCCGCAAATAGTGATAATTTGACCACTTCTCTCCCAATTTGAATACCTTTTATTCATTTCTCTTGCCTGATTGCTGTGGTTAGAACTTCCAGTAATACATTAAATAGCAGTGGTGACAGGGGGCATCCCTGTCCTGTTCCTGATTTTAGGGGAGTGGGCTTCAGCTTTTCCCCATTCAATATGGTATTAGCTGAGGGTTTTTCATATACGTCCTTTATTATGTTTAAATACTTTCCTTCTATGCCCATTTTATTTAGTTTTGATCATAAATGGATGTTGTATCTTGTTGAATGCCTTTTCTGCATCAATTGATATGATCATATGGTTTTTGCCTTTATTTTGTTTATGTGGTGTATCACATTGACTGATTTTCATATGTTGAACTATTTTTGTCCTCCTAGGATGAATCCCACTTTATCATGATGTATAATCTTTTTAATGCATTATATATTCTGTTTGTTAATATTTTGTTTAGAGTTTTTGCATCTGTGTTCATCAGAGATATTGGTTGGTAGTTTTCTTTTTCTGTGTTATCTTTCCCAGGCTTTGGTATTAGCGTAATGTTGGCCTCATAAAATAAGTTAGGAAGTATTGCCTCATCTTCCATTTTTTTGAAGAGTCTGAGGAAGGTAGGCATTAATTCTTCTTGGAATTCTTGGTAAAATTTGTTGGTGAGACTGTCTGGTCTGGGGCTTTTGCCTCTAGGGAAGTTGTGGATAGTCATTTCAGTTTCTTTACTATTGATTGGTCTATTGAGATTATCCAATTCTTGGTTCAGTCTAGGTGGGCTATAATTTTCTAGGAACTTATTCATTTAATTCTAGGTTGTTAAATTTAGTGGCATAAAGCCCTTCGTGATATTTTCTTACAAACCTTTGTATTTCTGTGGTATCAGTGGTAATTTCTCCTTTTTTCTTTCTAATTTTGCATATTTATATCCTTTTCTTTTGCCCTTTGATTAGTCTAGCCAGGGGTTTGTCAATTTTGTTGATTTTCTCAAAGAACCAGCTCTTTGTTTTATAAATATTATCTACTGTCTTTCTGTTCTCAATTTCATTTAGCTCTGCTTTAAGTTTTATTATTTCTTTCCTTCTGCTGACTTTGGCTATTTTCTCTTTTTCTTTTTCTAGTTCTTTAAGGTGGTATGTTAGGATGTTTGCTGGTGATTTTTCTTGTTTCTTCAGATTGGCCTGTAATGATATAAATTCCCCTCTTATTATTGCTTTTGCTGTGTCTCAATAATTTTGGTATGTTTTATTTTCATTGTCATTAGTTTCTATGTACTTTTTAATCTCTTCTTTTATGTTTTCTTTGATCCAATCATTTTTAATAAGATGTTGTTTAATCTCCATGCGTATGTGATGTTTTCTGCTTTCCTTTTACAGTTGATCTTTAATTTCAGAGCTTTGTGGTCTGAGAATACACTTGATATGATTTCAATCTTCTTGAATTTTCTGAGGCTACTTTTGTGTTCCAGCATATGGTCTATTCATGAGAATGTTCCACGTGCACTAGAAAAGAAGGTATATTTTTTTGCTGGATGAAGTGTTTGTAAATGTCAATTAAGTCCAATTGCTGTACTATGTCATTTAGAGCAGATATTTCTTCATTTATTTTCTGTTTGGATGATCTGTCCATGGCTCTTAAGGGAGTGTTTATGTCTCCTACAATGATTATGCTTGTTTCCATTTCTCCTTTCAGATATGTTAGTATCAGATATGTTTTGTATATTTTGGTGCTTCTTGATTTGGAGCATATGTATTAATTAGTGTCAAGTCTTCTTGTTGTTGTATTGTGCCTTATATCACTATGTAATGTCCATCTTTTTGTGGTGTTCTTTTTCAGCCTGAAGTTCATTTTGTCATATATCAGTATGGCAACTCCTGCTCTTCTCTGGGTACCATTTGCTTGAAGCATTGTTTTCCATCCTTTCACTCTGAGTCTTTGTTTGTACTTATTCTCCAAGAAGTGTTTCTCTTGGAGACAGCATATGGATGGATTTTGTTTTTTAATCCAGTCTGTAACTCTGTGTCTTCATATTGGTGAGTTTAGTCCATTAACATTTAGAGTGATGATTGATATATGAGGATTTCCTAAAGCCATGACACCCTTTTTTAATTTTGTTTTTGTTTTTGTTTCTTTTTTGTTGTCTCAACTCTATTCTATTGATTCTGATGTTTTGTTTCAGATTGAAGAACCTCCTTCAGTATTTCTTATAGTGTCAGCCTTGTGCTGGCTAATTCCCTCAGCTTCTGTGTGTCTGAGAAAGTCTTTATTTCTCTTTCATATCTGAAGGATAATTTTGCTGGATGATTTATTCTTGGCTGGAAGTTTCTCTCTTTTAATATTTTGAATACTTTATTCCTCTCTCTCTTGGTTTTCAGTGTTTCTGCTGGGAAGTCTGATGCCAGTCTGATGGGTTGTTTTTTTTTTTTTTTAAGGTAATGTTTTCCCCCTGACTGCCTTGAGAATTGTCTCTTTGTCTTTGGTTTTTGACATCTTCAGTACAATGTGTCTTGGAGAATATCTGCTAGAGTCCAGGTCTCTAGGGGACCTATTTTTTTCTTAAACTTGGGGTTCCAGATCATTCCATAGATTTGGAAAGTTCTTGTCTACTATTTGTTTTTAGTATGCTCTCTGTAGGGTGCTCTGCTCCTTCTTCTAATCCTAGTATCCTGGTACTGTTTTCCCTCATGAAATGAGATAGTTCTTGCAGAGTTCTTTCAATCCTTTTGGTTCTGCATTCCGTCTCTTCCTCTTTCTGAGATGTTTCCATGTTCTGATCTTCAATACCACTAATTCTTTTCACCATCTGTATTGCCCTATTTTTCATGGCAGTTTCTTCATTTCTCACTTTTTTATTATATTATTTATTTCTTGAATTTCCATTTTGTTCTTCCTTATAGTTTGAATTTCTTTGTTAAAATGTTTCTTTTGTTCACGAATTTCCTTTCTGAGATCATTCACTCAGCTATGGTGTTCTGCCAGTATATTTTCATTTCTCTGAGAGCCTTTAGAATGGCTACCTTATATTCTCTGCCACTTAGTTCATAAATTCCTAGATCTACAGGATCCTTTTCTGGAGATTTGTCATCTTCTTTTTCGGCATGAGGGCTTTATTTTCAGAAGAGCCCAGGAGATCACTTTCTTTCTTTGAATGTGGTGTCTTGATGTAGAGCAGACACTAGGTGGCACTTGGGGCCAGTTTTGGGTGAGAGAGGAGTTTTTAAAGCCTATCTGCAGTCTCCACCAGCATTTATTGGCAGGGCATGTCTGTTTACCTTCTCTTTGCTTTTTGCATTTCATTGGAGTAGCTGCAGTAGAAGGGAGAGGCCAACAAAATGCATGCTGAGTCCACCCCACTTCCTGTGTTTCCTTGGGGAAGCTGGCCAGTGGGATGCAGGCTGAGGCTGTTAAAGTTGGTTGGTGGTGAATTCTGTCAAATCTGCCTTTCTCCCTTCTCTGTGCCATGTTTTAGCAATTTATTTCTGTCACAACTGCTCCAGCTGTGTTTGCAAGCAAGAACTAGAGGATACCACAAGCCCCAGTGCAATATTTGAGGTTCTGATCCCACCTAGAGCAGTTCAGATTCCTTGCTAAGCTTCCTTGCTACTCAAGAGTTTCAGATCGCGGCTCCCAGACTTTGTCTCTAACATGCTACTTTTAAGTCCAACTTCCTCACAGTCTCCCCATGTTCCCTCCACTCTTGTCGCCACTCGGCCTCCCCCTTCCCTTGTATCGTGCTGCTCCCTGATTTCTTTCTGGTTCCTTCAGTTAGCCACAGTGGGGTTTGCTTGCCATCCATCTCTGCTCCCTCCCTTCTCTCACACTCGCCCTCCTTTCTCTAATGTTCAGGTGTTTGTTTTCTTGCGGTGTGTGGAATTCTCAGTCGTCACTGTGCCACTCAGGGTTTCCTGTGTTGGATCCTCGCTGGCCATTTAATTATATTTTCTGGGAGAGATTTTAGGGACCTCCTCTCTGGTTGCCATCTTGCCAAAAGCAAACAAACAAACAAAAAAACCTTGACTTTCATTTTTAATTTCAAGGGTTATTTTCTCTCCTAGTGTTTTTCTTTTAAATTGTTAATATTATTTAGTTTTTTATTCTTGTTTTTTGGGTTTTATATCATTTTTATCCATCTCAAAATAGTATGTTTTTGAAATTTTCTTTGCCTAGTTTTTATAGGAAATGCTTTCCTCAGAAATATTTTTTTCTATTTGTTTATTTTAGTCTTTTTTGGAGGTTTTCCTTAGCTTTTATTTTTAAGAGTGAAATATTAACTAGTTGCCTGGAAACTCTGTACATAGGTGACTTAATTATAGGTGATTCAGCAAGGAATGAACCGTTTTGCAAGAGCCCTGTGGACGTTAATATCTGTAGGTCTTTTGTTCCTAAGCAGGTCAGTTTGACAGAGAACAATCTTCCAATCTTATACCTTGGAGTAGGAGTGTGTGTATTTGGAAGGTGTGGCAGGGGTACTAGTACATAGGTTTAAGCTATACTGCAATGATCCAGAAGCCACCTTGGAAAAGGAGGCTGAGGGTCTTGATTTCAACATGCTTTTTTAATACCTGAGCTTTATAGTTAATACCCCTAAGTATAGCATCTCATTTTGACTTGAGCTGTGTCTGATATCCAAAGTTTTCAAAAACTGGGGGAGGAATAATTTGCTTGTTCAGGCGTATCTAAGGTCAGTACAGATTGAGCCAATCCTGTTGTCTGCTTCACTGTGCATCTTGTCTTCAAGGATAACCTAGTGCTTACTTTGCCTAAACCTTTCTTGGGAACATTTTGGTAAACATTATCAGCTTGTTTCTTACTGGCTTGCTTTGTTGCAAGCCTGGTGTGTTCAGGTTACATAAAAAGCAGATCCTGAGAGAGGATTAAATATGCAAGAAATTTATTGGGAAACTAGCTGTGAGTGAAAATGGAAGGGAAGGGAGGCAGAGAAGGCTGAAAGAGCCATCACAAATTATGTAGGTCTTTTTTCTTTGGAGGAGAAAGGTTAAGGAATTTTGGAGACTAAGATGCAGTTCCAAGAAAATCTGGGTGAGTAATATTGGAGGTCCTTGAGCCAGTGTTGGCCATAAGATTCCCATATTTCATAGAAATGAGCCTGCCTTAGTATTCCTGCTGCTGTTAGTCACTTGCTGAGAGTAGCCTGTGGAAAGCATGATGTTGCTAGGAACAGTGATAGAAACATAGTGCTGCACATGGGGTTATCAGATAGTTAAATTTTTTGCACTTAGAGATTGAGAGTGGCATCTTCTTGATGCCTGACACATCTGGATTTCAACTTTGTCTGATCTGCTAACCTTGTCCATTTATGTTCTACCATCCAAGATTGTATTTACCTATCTAGGGTGCTGCTGCCTCCTCTCTCATTGTCTTTATTCTTGTGGGTCTCTGCCTTTTTAATACCTTTACTAAAATATGAGTTGGTCTTCAAGGGGTAACAGAAAAATGCATGCATTTAGACTACCATGTTTAAGTGGAAGTATTGGTGTACTTATTCATACAGTTGAATTATTCTGTAAATCATATTACGAGATCAGACAATTAATTTTGTGAACTCATCCTAGATAGTTCTGAATATCTCTTCAGTCACCTTTGAAGTACTCCCCTTGGGAAGCTATGCACCAATGCCAGTGCCTAGTCCACCCTTCAAAGCAATTTTGGAACTCTTTTTCTCGAATGGTTATCGGAGCTGTCATCATGCCCAAAAATCATAATCTTGCCAAGGTTATGACACCTTACCGAGTTGTTGGTACAGTGCTGCCAATATAAGTGCATGGTGGCAAGTTCATAAACTTAATTGTCAGATTTTGGGTACAACGACAGCTCTGATAGCCATTCAAGAAAAAGATTTCCAAAATTGCTTTGAAAGGTGGATGGACTAGGCACTGGCATCAGTGCATAGCTTCCCAAGGGGAGTACTTCGAAGTTGACCGTAGTGATATTCAGCAATGAGGTATGTAGCACTTTTTCTAGGGTAAGTTTACAGAATTAATTGTACGACTTTGTATATGTGTTAATGGTGCCCCACATTTCTCTGAAGCTCAGTTCATGGTTTCTTCATTCTTTTTTCCTCTGTGCTCTTCAGATTGCATAGTCTCTTATCAGTCTATTTTCAAGTTTGCTGATTCTGCCAACTCAAATCTATTTTTGACTGCTTCTAGTAAGTTTTTCATTTTGGTTATTTTTAACTCCAGAATATACATTTTGTTCTTTTTTTATACTTTCTATCTCTTTACTGACATTTTCTATTTGCTGAGACATTGTGTCACACCTTTCTTTAATTCTTTAAACATGAATTTCCTTTAGTTCTATTAAGATATTTATAATAGCTGCTATGATGTCTTTTCTGCTAAGTCCAACATCTGGGCCCCTTCAAAGGCAATTTGTATTTTCTGTTTTTATTTTTCTAAATTTGTATAAGGTTCACACTTCCTCTTTTTGTCTCCTTCCTTTTTGTTACAGCAGCTCTTAATACTGATGTCCCTCCCACACTCCGGGGCTTCTTGTTCTTATTTGCTTGTTTATTTGTTTATTGATTTTCTGAATTAGTGCAACCTCTGATGTTCCTCTCCAGAGGGAGCAGCCTTGGGCTTGAGTACAACCTTCCTGACCATCAGGAATGACTGTGGCTTTAACTGGCCTCTCTCTGACTCTCTTCCCCTGATTTCCCATTAAGATGATGTACTTCTATTGGTATCCCAGTGTGCTAATGCTACCTGATTGTTCTATTGCTTTCGATAATGCCTTGTGGTATAATTTGTGCCATAGTCTGATGCATTTAAAGTAGTCTGACTTTACGTACCATTTTAAATAGGACAGTACCATTTTTTTTTCTGTCCCATCTCAAACAGTACATATGATTAGCCTACTGAGACTTTGTTTTTTGTTTGTTTGTTTGTTTGTTTGTTTGTTTAATTCATTTTTATTGTTAGACTTATTGGGGTGATATCTGTTAGCAAGGATTACATAGGTTTCAGGCATACAATTCTATAGTGCATTGTCAACTTGATGTATAACAAGTTCACCACCTAATGTGACTTCTCCAAATTGGGAAAGAAGAGGTCAAATTGTCACTATTTGCGGATGACATGATCCTTTATATAAAAAATTCCAAAGATTCCACCAGGAAACTATTAGAAACAATTAACAAATATAGTAAAGTTGCAGGATACAAAATCAATGTACAAAAATCAACAGCATTCCTTTATACAAACAACGAATCCACAGCAAAAAAAAATGAGGGAGACTTTGAATTTATCCTAGTGAGACTAGGCATAGCATACATACCATTTTAAATGAGATAGAAAAAAATGGTACTGTCCCATTTAAAACAGTACAAATGTTTCATCTAAATTAAAGTTGAGCCCCTTGTCAGTGTTTACTAGTCTGTGCTGCTTGCTATACCCTCCCCTGAGCAGAATCTCTTAACTGTGGAATAAAAGCTCGGGGAATGGGGAATTCACTTCCTCACTGGCTAATCCACCCAGATCTTCCCTGTGGAGCAGTACTTTGTGTTTTTCTGGGTCAGAGGGTATGAACTGGTGCCCCATAATGGCTGCTACTACCACTCAATATAGATCTCTGACACCCAGAGTCAGGGATGATAACATCTGCTAAGGTTCACCAGGTGCTAAATATGCTTGGACTAGTTCTTCTGCCTAGGGAGTTGAAGGAGATGGGAGCTGCCACTTGGCTGCCAAGCCGACACCTCTGTAGCACTTTCACAGCAACAAATCAGTGCAGGGAAAGGGGGATTGATTATACTCTACCAGCTGCCTCATCTGTATTTAGCTAGAGTTGGGAGTGAGAGAATGAGTACTGCCATCTGGCTTCTGTCACCCAGTCAGCATAGGCCCTCCACAGCATGGAACTATGGAAAATAGTAGCTACCCATGTTCACCAGCTGCAAAATCTACCCTCAAGGAGATGATCTGCCACTCAACTGCTGAATCTCTTAGGACAGGCCCTCCATGAGGGAGAGTTATGGGAACCCAGATGAAGCTCCTATCCTGAGTGATCCACAGCCTCCAATTATTCTTAGGGAGTTTCTATAGATTTTATTGAATAAGATTTTCTCAATTTGTTCTGATTCTTTTGATCAATCTCCAGAGACTTTGTTAATTTTGACCAGCTAAATATATGTTTCTGGGGCAAGGTGGGTTTCCCTGAGCTCAAACAGCCATTCCAGAAGCCCTCCCTAGTCATTATATTTTTAATGATTCAATATCTTATAGCAAACTAGTTTTTCAAAAATATAATCAGGTGACTTGAATTGAAAGGACTAAACTAAGATTTTTTTGAAAGGTATTATGATTTTATTACTGAAATTTTCTCTGAACATTAATAATGACTTTATACTTCAGTTTTAAGAAATAGAATACCTATAAAGTTCATCCTCAGAATTAAGTAGTTATAGACCCAAGAAGCAGTACAGCAGAGCATTAAGAGCATAGGTACTACCTGGTTCAAATCCTTGCTCAGCAGCTTTTTAGTACTGTGGGTGAGTTACTTAACTGCTCTCTGCCTCAGCTTCCACATTTGTAAAATGAGTATCATCTGCCTTTTAGGGTTAAATGAGTGGACACATCTGAAATAGAGCCTGACTCATAGTAAGTACTCAGAAAATGTTAGCTGGTAGTTATTGTTGTTAGACATGTCAAAGGCAAATAGTATAATATGTTATTGAGACCAATAATATTATAGCCTATAGCCAGAGATCTTGGTGATGTGATTTTTCTGTCTATAATATGACATTTAGTGTCCTCTAGTGGAAGAAAATTAGATATGCTCTTTTCATAAACTAGCTTCTTTTGGAGTCGTGAGCATTTAACCTAATAAAATTACTCCTGAATAATTAACCAAGAAACACATATATAAATGGATTTCAGAAATAGTTTAAATTTATATGAAACTCTAAATCTTTTTTATTGTTAAATTTATTGGGGTGACATTGGTTAGCAAAAATTACATAGGTGCCAGGTGTACAATTCTACATTATATCGTCTACTTGTTGCATTATATGTTCACCACCCAGAGTCAGTTCTCTTTCCATCACCCTATATTTGACTGCCCCTCCCTTCTCTCCCGCCCTTTACTCCCTTACCCTCAGGTAACCACTGAACTATTGATTGTGTCCCTGAGGTTTTGTTTCTTTGTTCCTTTCAGTTTTATATTCCACATGTGACTGAAGTCATATGGTTCTTGATTTTGTCTGTCTGGCTTATTTCGCTTAGCATGATCTCAAGGTCCATCCATTTTATCATAAATGGCAGTATTTCATCTTTTCTTATAGCTGAGTGATATTTCATTACATATATGTACCATAGCTTTTTTATCCAGTTATCTATCGAAGGGCACTTTGGTTGCTTCCTTGTCTTGGTCACCATGAACAGTGCTGCGATGAACACTGGATTACATAAATCTTGGCAGACTAAGGTTTTCAATTTTTTTTGTTAGATACCCAGAAGGGGGATTGCTGGATCATATGGTAACTTCATTCCGAGTTTTCTGAGAAACTTCTACACTGTCCTCCATAGTGGTTGTACCAAAGTGCCCTTCAATAGATGACTGGATAAAGAAGCTGTGAAACTTTAAATCTTAATTATTTTTTAAAATAAGACTTTTTGGCCATGTAATTTATGATAATAATACAGTATAAACACTATACAGTGACATAGAAATGTTCGGCATATATTAATTTTGTTTAAAGCTAATGAATACAACAGTGAGAGTACCTTGAAGTTTTTTAGTTGAAGTCATGGTTATATGTGATAGGATAACATTAATACCCAGTTATCTGCAAGTAGATGGCATTGTTGATGTAGGAACGTCAGTGCGGATGTTCTACCTGGAGTAGATTGCCTCAAATGTACATTTTTAAGAGTCCTCTTCCAATTGAGTGTGGAATAACAAAAAGATTGCTAGCTTGGAAATCAGAGACTTGGGTTTATCTTTCAGTTGTGTTTTGAACTAGCTGTGGACTTTGGGCATGTCACTTGCCCTTTCTATGGCCTCATTTTGCTTGTGAGTAAAATGTGAGGATAGAGAAGAACATGTGATTATGGCTCTGTTACTATTTCATTTCTGTTACTCTCTGATCAATGATACATACACTTTAGTGTGAAACAGAAGGTGTAACAGATGTTGGTTGAATGAGTTCTGAGTGTTTGGTGCTGCCTTCTGCCAAATTGGCAGTAATATAAATCTCCAGCAGTAGTACAGTTTGATAAATGCTGAGATACTAAGGTTTGTATAGGGAGGTGTTGTTAGGTCACAACAAGTTATGCCTACCTCAACTGGGGTAGATGTTAAGGAAAACTTTGAGGCAAAGTGTATGTGGAATTTTGATGAATGAGTTGGGTTTTAGCAGCAGAAGAAAGCTTATCGAGTCAAACAGAGTGAGCAGCATTTTCAGGAGCATAGAGCATGGCTGCTGGTGCTGCAGCTGCAGGTAGTTCAGGATGGGGGTCAGGAAGGAAAGGAATGTAATATGAATGATGTCCAAAAAAAGTTAACCTAAATTATTAGACTAAGAAGCAGGAGAACTAGGTTCCATTTCCATTTATGTTGCTAAATAGCTCTTGGACCCCAGTTAAGTTGCCTGACTTAAAATAACATTTTTGGAAGGCTTCCAAAACCAAGCTGACTGATTATAGTATCTTGATATATGAAATGGAGAAGAATGAAGGTGTTTGGAGTAATATGATAATACCTGTTTTAGAGTAAAACTATGATGACAGTCTAATGAGTAGAATGAAAAGAAGAAAGTGGAGGCAAAGAAACCCATGAAAAGATCTTCGCTATGATCCAGACAAGAATCCATGAGAACTGAAACTAGGGTAAGAGCGGTAGGGGCAGGTCATTTTGACAGGTGTTGCAGAAATAGAATGGAAGGTTTTGGCAGCTGCGTATAGGAAGTGGAAGAGAAGTAGTAATTGGTATGAGGATGACTCTAAGGGCTATCTGGAAGAAAAATGATGCTGGTAGTCAGTAGGCCACACACATGTAACTGTGGATTCTGTTCTACTTTGCTTTAAACCAGTGGCATTATTATTAGGCACTGCAACTGTACCTGATTTTTACTTTTCCAAATAATCCTATGGTCAACTTCAGATTCATTTCTTTATGAGCTATATTACATGATTTCCCAAAAAATTGCAGATGAAAAACTTCAAGGTAAAAGTAGGTTTAGAACTATATAGCAGTGTGGGTTTATAATTGGATGTTCACATTACCAACTTCTTGTCATCAAACTTGGTTTGATTGACATTTGGTAAAGTTCAGGAAAGGATTACTTCCACCGAAAATTGTAAAAGGGAAAGAAAGGAAACAAAACTTATTGTGCACGTGCTCTGTGTCATTACAAGCAGTTTCACATACTTTATTAATCATCCAGGGCTAACTACAACCTGGTATGGGAGCTATTCTCTTACTTTTTCCCTTTTCTAGATGAGGGAACTGATGTTCTAAGGTTATACAGCTATAACAAGTGATGGAGACAAGATTTAAAGACAGGACTTTTTACTACATATCTGTTGCTCTACCTATTATATCATAAGTGTATCCCTGCAAAAGAGTGTTAGCATTTGAAAGGATAAGTGCAGATCTGTGAAAATAGGGTTCCATTTCCATTTATGTTGCTAAATAGCTCTACTATAAATTTATTTTCTACTATTTTTGTGAAATTGTTGTCAAAAAGATTCTACTGCTGCATGTGGAAACCCATATTATTTTTTTTTAAACTTTGATAATTATTTCACTAGGCCATAGAGAATCTTGGTCTCAGTCATTCATTTATTTATATAGTAAAACAGATTACAAATAGCTTTCTGGAGACTTTTGGTCCTGCTAGTAGTATTCCCTGAGCCAACCTAGAGGAAGGAGATTTGGGAGAAAGTGGGTAATAAGGAAGCCTATCCCAGCATATATCCTCTAGAATGTAATTATAGATATGTGACTAACATTTTTGACTTAGACATATTAGTTGAATTCCTGTCTTATTGCAGTAACTTTTCTTTTTAAACTTCATTGAATAAAAATTAGTGCACAGTAAAATTAACCTGTTTAAGTGTACACATCAGTGAGTTTTATCAAATATATACACTCTATTATCCCTCAAAGTTCCTTCATGCTCCTAACATGTGTATGGTTTTTAGGACTTTAATACTGAAAAGTAATTAAGGTATAAACTGGTATTTCTCCAGTTTTCTTTTACAAAGTTAGGAGTACCATTTTAAAGTTGGTATCTGCTTTTTATAATAGTAAAGTGCCCCATCTTTCTCCCTTTTTGTAAATCTTTTTGGTTTATATTTTCCAAAATGAAGTGCAGCAGAGAAATTGTGCCTTCTAGAGATGTTTAGAACATTGGATTTCTATTTTTATCATGTACAAAATATGATCTTAATGGTGGTCATCCATGTATTTGAGAAAAACTATAATGTTGGAACTTTATTTTATTTAGATTTCAGTCACATCTGCCTTTTCCTTTTATCCATATAATTAACATCTTTTTATTTTATGAGTTGAGCCCAAAACAGATTTTCACCAAATTTATGGTTGAGTAACAACTTGAATAGAAGACTCAAAATAGAAGACAAATAATTAGATTTCTTTTTAATCTAATGTTTGCTCTTATCCACAAATACCTTTTAAGCAAATGTTCTTTCAGGACATTTTAACACCTCAGAAGGTAAATATTAGTAAAGATCATTGAATTGGTCACCTGTAATGTTTATTAATATCTAAATAGTAAGCTCAGTAATTTTATAGTACTTCAATATTGGTTAGGAATGACCTGGACTTTTAAAATGTAAGGCCCTAGGAACTAAATAGCACTTTAATTATTTACTAAATCCATCCTAATGAAGAATGAGAGGGAAGACAAGTGGTTTTCACAATAATTGGCTTTATTGTATTTTACAGCTGATAATTGTTCACAAATATAACATTGAATTTAGTTTTAATTTGGTATTCAACTGGGTAGGCTGCTTTAATATCTTCATTGAATTTATCAGAACTGAAAATTCTTTGGGAAATACATATATTACCGAAACCTCATTAATCTCTAAATGCTTAATGTAGATAAGATTGATTTCTAACTAATACTTCTTCCTATTTAAGAAAAAATTTTATATCAATTAAACATTCTCAATTAATAGTATGCTGCTTCCTTTCTTTATTCACTTGATGAGTAAGATTTTAGGGCATAGGATTTTTTTAATGGGCAAGAATTCAAAGAAATTAGAAGCTGCTTAGGTATCTTTGTATATGAAAAAGGGGTAATAAATTGTATAGGGTGGTAGTAAAAGATCAAAATAATAATGAGTTTGCAGTTAACCCAAATTGGTATGTGGGTCTCTCATCATCTACTAGTTGAGAAGGTTGCTCTCCTAATTTATAGGAAGATAGCCTTATTAAACCCAACCTGACCTGTATTATTGCCAAAGGCAGCTGGGACCTTGAGTGTTCGAATTGGTTATCAGACAAAGATGGAACTCTGCAACAGAATTTGACTTTGCCACTATAATCCTTCCAATGTTCTGCTTGGATTCTTTTCTTAAAATAATCATGGTCATTAATTTTAGTACACCAAGGAAAAAATATTGAGTCAATAATGACTTTCATTTACTTATTTTGTTATTGAACACATCAATATTTGTCCTAATTATTTCTATGACTAGATTAGAATATTCTTTATGTGCATTTGGAGGCTGGGTCAGCTCCTAGTGAATTTGTACTATTGAATTTCTAACCCGAAAAAATTGTTTGGATGAGTGAGGATACTTACTTGTCAGGAAGAGATTAGTATCTAGTTTCTGATCATCACTGGAGACAGTGCAGCTGAAATAAGGTGGTTCTGTAGCAGTCTTGATAACTTTTCACCCAAGCCAATGTTACCATATTAGCACTGTTGTATGATTGGATTTTATGACTGGATCATAAAATGCACAACCCCAGGAGCAATTGTGTGATATAAAGAGCACTGGACTTCAGTTATTAGTCCTCCTTCTTCTGCTTCCTATTGTGTGATTCCAACAACTTTTTTATCTCTCCTGAGGCCTCATTCTCTTCCTCTGTAGTGAGAGTAGATATATTTCTCTCAAAGTGTTACTATAATTATTAAATGAGGACTTACAGAGATACACTTAAAATCTCAAATGTTGCATAGTAAACTCATATATTTTACTGCACAGTCTAAGGTCAGTCAATAAATTTTGAAGTGTACAAAGGGCACTGTAAAGTGGATGTTGACTACCCTTTGCATGTTTGGTAGATTAAGCAAGATAAAATAATTTAAAATGACTGAACAAATAAAGAATGTAGATTAAGAATACTAAAGGAATTCCAGTGATGGATTTGAATTTTTAAAAGAAGCTGTAGCATTTCTGTCTATGGAAGTGTTTTTAACAAACACATCTGTTTGAGTTTAATTTCTTTTTTTGAGTGACTGAATGACTTTACAGATATCTGTGTAAGAAATGTAGAAGAACTCATATTGGAAGAGAATAAGAATTAAAGCAATTCAATTTATCTAAAGCTGCACCATTCCAGTTTTGTAGCTTCTAGCCACATGTGGCTATGGAACACTTGAAATATGGCTGATTCAAATTGCAATGTGCTATAAGTATAAAACATACACTGGATCGCAAAGACTTGGTACAAAAAGAGAATGTATTGTATTTCATTAATAATTTTTAATATGATTATATGCTGAAATATTAATACTTTGGATATATTGGATTACATGAAATATGTTAAATTTTACCTGTTTTTACTGTTTTTTGTTTTTGTATTTTTGTTCCTACTTTTTAATGTAGCTACTGAAAATTTTAAATTATATACAGGGTCTGGCACAAATAACACCCCTTTTTTATGAGTTGATAATCTACACCAAATCTTTTATTACAAAATCATAAGCATGTATGGTTATGATTTTATAATAAAATCATAACTCAAGCGTTACTTCTGCTTGACCCGTATGTGGCTTGTATTATATTTCTATAGGACAGTGCTGATGTAAATCCTTATTGAATGGTTCTAGGCAAGCTAACTTATATACTGAGGTCGAGTTTGCTATTGCAATGCTATGTCAGAAATCATTCCTTCAATCATATTTGTAAATACCCAAATTATTTTTCATCCACAGTCAAATTAACTTTGTTGCAGAATTGTGGCACTCTGAAAGTAGCATTCAACTTTTAAAAGATAGTATGAAGAATTCTATCACAATAACATAGTGAAATGAATAATATATACCTTCCAGAAGAACTGTTTTTAAAGAATTTTAGGCCCAAATTTCTTAGGGAAGTAGTAGTAGTATGAGTAGGAATAAGAGTAGGATAGTTCTTATGCCATATAGCAGGTTGATTTAATTTGTGTGTTTCCCCAATTTTGCTCAGAGAATTAAATATTATTTTCCATATTAATAGTGCCCCTTTTAAAGGGAAATACAATGATTAAATATAGGTGCATAGTTAAATATAAGAGCACTAAACATAGAAATAGATTAATTTTTAAATCTTGTAAAATTTCCCTGAGAAATTACAAAATGAAAAAGAACAAGGAAAAATGGAGTTACCAGTTAGTGTAGACAGAGCAGTACTTCCAAACAGCCATAATAACTCTGGGTCAGTTCACTCAAAGGTGTGTTCTGTGCTACCATCTCTAAGCAGTCGGATAACCACTATCTGAAATCATATTATTGCCATCTGCTTTCTAAGCCCTTCATACTCTGCCTCTTGAGATGATTTGCAGACAAATACAGGCATACCACGGAGATATTGTGGGTTCAGTTCCTGACAACCACAATAAAGTGAGTCATTATCTTTTTGCTGGCAGAGGATCTTGCCTTCTTTATAAAAAACACATCTGTGAAGTGCAATAAAGCAAAGCACAGTAAGACAAAGTATGCTTCTACTATTTTTAGTTTGCTGTATCAGCAAGGAATTAATAGCACTTAATACATATATCTTTAATTCACATTCACATCTAAAAGAAACATTTTTAATTTAATGTTGTTGGAATAGTTAGAATATGTACATAATGCATTCGTAGTTTTTAAACCATAATTTTCTATTTGGCCTTTTTAATACACACATTTAATCAATACTTGGATTATGGAAAATTGTGCCACAGTTATCCTAGCTGTAAGCCATCTTTTGCATTATTGCTCTTATAATTTCAAATATATTTTTATGTTGTAAGTTTTGTGCTATTCAATCAGTGTTCTGATTTTAGTCCTTAAAATATTAGATTTGGTTACACTTTAATGGTTTAAATCTTTGAAAGCAGGATCCCCAGCAATTTTGCCTTCATTTTGAGAATGGTTAGGTGATAGACACTAGACCAGTAGTTACAGGAAAAGGGTAAAATAAAAAAATAAACTGAAAACAGGAGAAAGACCAGTTTTTACTGTGGCAAACACTAATCTCTGTTTACTGCCTGACTCCAGTGTCAGAGCACTGAGTTAAAATCAGCTTTTATATCAGAATACAAAGAAATGGAAAGAGAGAAACTAAAGTGAAAACAGAAGGTATAAAAGGATGACTTCTAATAAAATGAGAAACTAGAGACAAACAAAAATGAGTAATAAAACTCCTAAGCTTTTCATAGCATCGGGAGGCAGAAGGGAGAGGAAGAACTGTGCAAGCATCTAATATATATTGTCTGACTTCAGCCTGGCCCTCCAGTATGCTTGTCAAAAGCCTTCCTCATAGTTAGGACTTCCCAGCACAAAACCCTCACCTGATTCACTCCTCTCCCTCCCCTGCATGACCTTTCCAACAACTTTTGGAAATGGGAGACCATCTTTCATGGGCCTCTGATCTCTTCTTTTACAGTAAACACTGAGCCACTTTATCCCATCAGCCCCATAGTGCTGCATTCTACACAGTCCTTTCACATCCATTTTCTCATGTGAATCTTACCACTGCCCTCTGAAGTTGATTTAGTAGACTCTACAGGTCCTGCATCACCTATCACCATCTCCATTCCATTTCCAGTAAGGAAGGCATTTATAGAGGTTAGCAATTGGCGGGCATATAGCAGTGACAGAGACAGGACTGGCACCAAGTTTTCTGACTCCAGTTCCTGCTGGACTTTTCATCACTTATACTAATGAACACACAGAGTGTTCCCTTTAAAACCAGAGCAAAAACAAACAAATCAAACCTCCTTTGACCCTGCTATTGCTTTCATACTGGCAGATTCTTCTAATTTGATCATGTCTAAACCTGGCATCATGGAGTTGGAGAGGCCAGGGCTCAAACCTATCCTTTATGATATCTATATGATCTTGAACATATTTTCTAAGCCTGTTTCCTCCTTTGTAAAATAACTACTTCGCAGGGCTATTGGGACAATGTATAACAATGACTACATTAAGTATTAGCCCAGTGAGAGACATGATAAATTGTAATTTATTATTACAGAGTTGTCTCCTGCATACTGACCTCAAACCTGACTTCTCCACAGAACTTGATCTTGCCCAGAAAGCTAATGGTCTTTTCTGGCTGTATCTTAACAGCCTTTTCTCTGCCTTCTCCAACTACTCATGCTTTAATTCCTTCTATCCCCTTGTCTTTCTTAATATTGTATTATTGATTCTTCCTTTTTTGGTGGTTTCTCTTTTATCTAGTTTACTGACTTCTTTTCCTCCTTCTTCCCTTATGTAAGTCTTCTACAATTCCCTCTGCAGCTATTGTTCTTGTTGACAAGACTAAGTTGAATTAATAAATCAGAGAAGAGATAATGTTACCTCTTTTCCTTTATGCAGTACATCCTTAGCCTTTGTTCTTCTTTACCTGTTTCCCTTCTACTTCCAAATATAAAAATGTCATATTGGATTTTATTCATCTGTAAACATAAAACCCCAGCACTATTAACATAGAAAGGCTTTAAGTATCTTGTTTCATGTAGACATGGCAAGTAATAACCTGTGCCCAAACTGTTTTCATGTCGTGTTGATGATGATGATGACAGTGATGATACTAACAGTTTTATTTTCCAAATAGTATTATAGAACTTAACACTAGTCTTACCTATGTAATCTGAATTTGTTCTTCAAAATAATACTGTAGATAGTATCCTAATGAGGTAAAAAAATTTTCTGATTTTTATGCTGGGTGTGTCTTTTCTGTCTAAACCATACTTTTTTTTGCCCCCTTTCCATATAACTTTCCTGATGTGTGTGTATAAATGCTAGATTTTATGCTAAAGAACAGATAATACATTCTTATCCAATTTAGGGAAAATTAAGAAAAGGGGGTAAAATTCAAAACAGCAAATTGAATTACTTATTGGCAGATCAAGAAAGATTTATTATAAATTTCAAAGCTTGATTATAAGAGTTTGGGGAAAGTATTTGTGCTATTTATATTTTTATTAATAAGAGCTTCCTATAATGTATATAGATGTAAGCTGGCAAAAAATATGGAAAATTTATATTGTCAAAGATTTTAATGGGTAAAAAGTTAGGCTTATCTTAAATGGGGGATTTCATCTTGTTAGTTAGAGAAGTCTTCATGTTACCACAGATCACATCCATTCATTCATCATTCACTCTGATTGTCTTTTGTTCCTCCCTAATAAAGTATGTTGTATGTTTGTTTTGCAGATCTAAAGCGAGAAGCCAGTATCTGTCATATGCTGAAACATCCCCACATTGTAGAGTTATTGGAGACATATAGCTCAGATGGAATGCTTTACATGGTTTTTGAATTGTGAGTGTACATTTTATTTCTTAAGGGTTAAAGTTTTAAATAGTGTTGATGTTGGATAATGCTAATACTTTTCTCTTAAAATTTAACAATAGTTTTGAACTCACCTGTTTAGAAAGACCTTAAGTAATAAGAATAAAAGGATTATCTCGTCTTAAGGTTTACAGTGGTTCAGGAAGCAAAAGTTGGTTATATTTAGTTACCCTCAAATTTTTAGCATACTTAAGAGGCTCTGAAAAGAAGAGTTCAGAGGGATAGGAGGCCCCAAAATAGAAAATTCTGACCACAGGAGCCTTAGTAAAGAGGAGTGGGATAGGAGTATAGGCTTCCATGTAACAATACTTTCTAGCAACTAAAACCAAGCAATAACAGATGGAACTTCCTCTTTTCATATAATCACCATATTGGTATATGGAGGAAATTCTATAGATAATGGTGTGTTCTAATTTCAGGAAGCCACTTGACATGTTTCTCACAGAATTATTCTTGGTGAAAGGGAGAAATATAGCTAAGGATAGGACAACTGGGTAGTTTTATAGCTGGTTGGATTATTGTATCCAAAGAGATTGTATAAAGCTTTATGTGATGGCATCCTATCTTAAATTTTTTTAATCAGTGACTTTGATTAGGGTCTCTCCCAAGGTGGTAATCAAGGAGTTAGCCAGGACTGAAGTCATTTTAAGGCTCTCCTGGGGGTGGATCTGCTTCCAAGTTTACTCGCATGGTTGTTGGAAGCAGGCTGTTGCACTGAAGGCCTTAGTTCCTCATGAGCTGTTTGCCTCTGGTCACCATAGGTTTCTTATAATTGGGTCTCTCCATGGAGCAGCTCACAACATGGCAGCTGGCTTCATCAGAGCAAGCAAGCAAGGGGGCAAGAGTACGAACAAGACAAAAGTCAATATTATAACCTAATCTCAGAAATGTTACACCATCATTTATGTCATATTCTGTGAGTTATAGAAATAAGTCACTAGATTCAGCCCACACACAAGGGGAGGGGATTATACAAGAGTGTGAATACCAGGAGGTGGTGATCACTGGGAACCATGTCAGAAGCTGCCCCCACAGAGAGATAGCTTATACATTGAATATCTCAATCAAAATTTTAAAATATTTTGTAAGTGTGTAGCAAAGCTGAAACAATGAAGATGAAATTTAAGACCAAGTAATATAAACTCATTTATTCAAATGCATAAGTACAAGACCACTATGAACTTAGTTGTAATTGCTTGTATGAAAAAGATGTAAACTTTTTAGTTAGTTGTTGCAACAGCTTTAAAAGCCCTGAATGGAACCTTTGGCTACATTTATGGGAGTATATAGTATTTAGAACCAACCCACATTCCCACTGTATTATATACTACTCATTCTCCCAGAGTGTTCATAGTAAGCAGGACACTGGCATGCTTCCAGAAGGGGATAGCCAAAGTGAGAAAGAGCCTAGAAATTCTGTCATAGAGTCACAGCCTTCAAAATTTTTGTCAGCAAACCTACTAAAAGAATTTTCAAAACCATGTACTTCACATATTTTTATGTTGATACATAAAAACTTTTATTGTGAGTTTATAATTTTGAGGGTTTTGTATATTCTTTTAAATATTTTTTCTTCAAAACTGTAGGGCTCGCTCCTTTATCATTCATTTTTGGAAAATGCCTGCTATGTGACCTAAATAGCAAAATTAGTCATCATTGTCAAACCAGTCAGCCAAATCAGACTTTGTTTCTGTCAGAAAAAAAAATCTGACTTCATCTTTTCAAATAGAATTAAAGTATTAATAGACATCTCCATGACAATCATGTTACTATTGATTTCTGCTTCTCAAATAGATAAGGCTTTGCCATGAATATGTTGTCTGAATGAAATAGGATGCCTTTCCCCATTTTTTCCCAAGCTCTGTTTTGCTCTCAAGGTTCTTTCCTCTGTTAGGAGATTTGCATTACCCAGTTGTCTCTTTGAAGGTAGGCAGGCTTCTCAGGATATGTCAATTGAGATGGGTGGCTGTGAATGAAGATGTGAAAGGAAGATCAGCAGATCACAGACTTGTTTTCAGATAGACCCAATTATGGCAAATGAATACATGGAAATTGATTGCCTTAAAAATATCCTAAATTGTTTCATGCCTCCAAATTTAACAACCTAGAAGAAACTGACAAGTTTCTAGAAACATGTAGTCTGCCTAGACTGAACCAAGAAGAACTGGATAATCTAAATGGACTAATCAATAGTAAAGAAATTGAAACAATCATCTAAACCTCCCCAAAGACAAAAACCCTGGACCAGATGGTCTCACCAGCAAATTCTACCAAGCATTCAAAGGAGAATTAATGCCTATCCTCCTCAGACTCTTGTAAAAAACTGAAGATAAGGAAGTACTTCCCAACTCATTCTATGAGGCCAACATTGCCCTCATACCAAAGCCTGGTAAGAACAGCACAGAAAAAGAAAATTATAGACCACTATCTCTGATGAACATAGATATAAAAATCCTACACAAAATATTAGCAGATAGAATACAACAATACATCAAAAAGCTTATATACCATGATCAAGTGGGATTCATCCCAGGAGCACAAGGATGGTTCAACACACACAAATCAATGTAATATACCACACAAAAGAAAAGATAAAAACCATATGATCATATCAATTGATGCAGAATAAGCATTTGACAAGATACAACATCCATTTATGATCAAAACACTGAATAAAATGGGAATAAAAAGAAAGTACCTCAACAGAATAAAGGCCATACATGACAAACCCTCAGCTAATATCATACTGAATGGGGAAAAGCTGAAGCTCTTGTTCCTTGTCTCAGGAACAAGACAGGGATGCCCCCTGTCATCACTGTCATTCAATATATTAGTGAAAGTTCTAGCCAGAGCAATCAGGCAAGAGAAAGGAATGAAATTGGAAGAGAAGAAATCAGTCTGTCACTATGTGTAGATGACATCATCCTTTATGTAGAAAATTCCAAAGACTCCACCAGAAACCTATTAGAAACAATAAACAAATACGGTAAAGTTGTAGGATACAAAAATCAATTGCATTTCTATATACGAACAATGAATCTTCAGAAACAGGAATGAGAGAATCAGTACCTTTTGCGATCACAACAAAAAGAATAAAATACCTGGGAATTAACAAAGAATGTGATGGATTTATACACTAAAAACTATGACACTATTAAAAGAAATTGAAGAGGACCCAAAGAAATAGATATTTCATGTTCATGGATAGGAATACTTAACATTGTAAAAGTGGCCATATTACACAAAGCAATATACAGATTTAATGCAATTCTCATCAAAATCCCACAAACACTCTTTCACAAAATAGATTTAAAAATTATCAGATTTGTATGGAACCACAAGTCTTCAAATCGCCAAAGTAATACTCCATAAAAAGAATAAGGCTGGTGGTATCAAGCTCTCTGATTTCAATTTATACTACAAAGCATCAATAATCAAAACAGCTTGGTATTGGCAGAAAAACAGACACACAGACCAATGGAACAGAATAGAAAAACTAAGAAATAAATCCACCAATATATGGACAAATAATTTTTGATAAAAGAGTGAAAACTCTACAATGGGGTAAAGAAAGCTTCTTCAGTAAATGGTGGTGGGAAAACTTGAAAACCACATGCAAAAGAATGAACCTGAGCTGTGAACTGTCACCATATACTAAAATTAATTCAAAATGGATTAAACACCTCCACATAAGACCCAAAACAATAAACTGTATAGAAGAAAACATCGGTACTAAACTTATAGACCTTGGGCTCAAAGAGGACATCATGACCCCACCCTCAAAGGCAAAGGAAGTAAAAGCAAAAATAAATGAATGGGACTATAGCAAACTAAAAAGCTTCTGCACAGCAAAAGAAACCATCAACAAAGCAAAGAGACAGCCAATTGAACGGGAGAAAATTTTTGCAAACAACACATCACATAAGGGACTAATACCTAAAATATATAAAGAACTAGTATGACTCAACAACAAGAAACAAACAACCCAATTAAAAAGTGGGCAGAATACCTGAACAGACACTTCTCCCATGAAGATTATACAAATGAGCAACAGATATGAAAAAATGCCCAACCAGAGCTGCAGCAAAATGGCAGCACGAGAGGGACCTCCGAAAAACTCCTCTGGACATTACAACTAGTAAAACACCTACACCTCAACCAAGGGCCCTCTACACATCACACAATCACAACTAAGAGACCCACTCATCACATAAAGGTACCTATAGATGGGCAAAGGATTAAACAAAAGAGAAATAAAGGGAAGAGCAGGGACACAACTGTACGGGTCCCTGCTTGAAACTCTACCGTGGGGCGGCGTGGGGGGGTGGAAGAAGGCAGCAGAAGAGCACTCCAGGCCTTACTAGGTCCATGGGACAAAGGAAAGGAGGCCCACAGGCAGGGCATGAGATAACGCAACAACCTCACTTTGGCCCCAGGAGGTGCAGACTGGTCTGCAAAACACAGCGGCCGGACTTTACTCCTGTTTCCATAGGAGGGGGAGCAGCTGTGCCATGAGGAACCACAGTGCAATTGCTCTGGCCAGGAAAGAGGAAAGAAGGGGCTTCATGCACATTGTCCAGAGAGGCTGCAAACAATGAGAAACCAGAGAATTAAAGAGATGGGGACCAATGACCCATCAGAAACCAAGTTCAAAGCAACAATTATAAAAAATGCTTAAGGAACTGAATGATAATTTCAACAGAAAGATGGCAGCCATTAAAGAAGACTTACAAACCATTATAAAGGACCAGAGAGAGATAATGACTACATTAACTGAAATGAAGAATAGTTTAAAAGTTACCAAACTAGGTACAATGGAAGTGCAAAGCACTGATTTGCAGGAAAAGCCAGCAGAAAACACCCATTCAGAACAGATAGATATGAGAATCCAGAAAAATGAGAATGATTTGAGATTCCTCTGGGATAATTTTAAGCAGAATATCAGAATCATAGGTGTTCCTGAAGGGACAGAGAAAAACCAAGGGATCAAGAAATTATTAGAAGAAATAATGACTGAAAATTTTTCTAACCTGGTGAAGGAAATAGACATACAAGTCCAGGATGCACAGAGAATTCCAAACAAGATGATCCCAAACAAGAACACATGAAGACTCATAATTAAAATGGCAGAAGTTAACGAAAAAGAGAAAATTCTAAAAAACAGGAAGAGAAATGCACCCGTTCAATTTTCAGCTAATTTCTCACCAGGAACTTCACAGGCTCGAAGGGATTGGTAGAAACTATTCAACGTGATGAAAACCAAGGATCTACAACCAAGAATAATGTATCCAGCAAGGCTAGTATTCAACATTGAAGGACATATAAAAAGCTTCTCAGATAAGGAAAAGTTAAAGAAATACATCAGCACCAAACCAAAGAATGTTAGAGTGACTTCTTTAAGATGGGAGGAGAGAGGGGAGAGTGGGTAAAATAAGGGAAAGGGATGGAGAAATTTAGTTTGATTGTCCACATAGAATCAAAAGCAACCAAGAAACAAATCTCATGGACACAGTCAACAACTTGGTAGTTACTTGAGGGTAAAGGCAGAGAGGTGAAGGGACAGGGACACAAATATATGGTGATGGAAAGAGAACTGACTCTGGGTGATAAACACATAATAATACAACACTGAGAAGATATAACATAGAATTGTACAACTGGGACCTATGTAATTTTTACTAATCAATGTCACCCCAATAAATTTTTACAAATACAAATTTAGAAAAACACAGTGGCTTACAATAATATGTTATTATAACTTAAAAAAAAAGAAAAACTTTTCTTTGAATCCAAAAAAACAGAAAAAGAAAAAATGCTCAACCTTATTTGCTATTACGGACATGCAAATCACAATGAGATACTACTTCACACCTATTAGAGTGGCTGTTATCAGAAAGACTGGAAGTAACAAATGCCAGAGAGGCTGTGGAGAGAAAGGAACCCTTGCATAGTGCTGGTGGAATGCAAATTGGTACAATTGCTATGGAAGACAACATGGAGGTTCCTCACAAAAATGGGAATGGAGTTACCATGTGACCTGGCAATCTCCCTTCTGAGTATCTCCTCAAAATTTTAAAAACCTCAGTCCACAAAGACTTATGTACCCCATTGTTCATTGCAGTTTATGGTGGCCAAGTCATGGAAACAACCAATGTGCCCTTCGATAGATGACTGAATAAAGAAGCTGTGGTACATATACACAATGGAATATTACTCAGCTATAAGAAAAGATGAAATACTGCCATTTGCAACAAAATGCATAGACCTTGAGAACATCATGCTAAGCAAAATAAGGCAGACAGAAAAAAACAAGAACCATATGACTTCACTCATATGTGAAATATAAAACTGAAAGCAGCAAAGAAACAAAAACTCATGGACACAGTCAATAGTTTAGTGGTTACCTGAGGGCAAGGAGAGAAGGGTTGGGAGAGGAGGGAGGGGAAACCAAATACATGGTGATGAAAGAGAACTGGCACTGGGTGGTGAACACAACACAACACATAGATGATGTACTGTAGAATTGTACACCTGGAACCTATGTAATTCTTGTTAACCAATGTCACTTCAGTAAGTCTAACAATAAATTATAGATAGATAGATTAGATAGATAGATAGATAGATAGATAGATAGATAGATCCTAATCTTTTGGAAGAACTTTGGGTATTCCCAGATAACCCAAGTCCCCATTTGAAAACCCCTGGCATGGAAGAGCTATTGAAAAGACTAGGACACTTTAGTTACCCAACAATCCATTGATTTTCTTTTTCTCCTAAGAGCTCTCAAAATAGAAGCCCATCATAAAGTATAATGATGTCTTCAGTTATTTAAAGATCATCATCTGTAAGAAGATTATGTGTTTATTTAGTGTAGGGTCAGGGTTGAAAATAAAATCAACAAGTGGCAGGTAGATTTCACCACTAAGCAAAGGCCTCTTTAATGATTAGACTCAGTAAATGAAACAGGCTGTCTCAGAGCCAAGCTGAAGCTGGCTTCATCTAAAGGGTTGAAGATAAGGTTTTAATTTTGGACTAGAAAGGCCCTCTGATGTCCCTTCCAATTTTGATATTATATCACTTTTAATCACTTTTCCTAGTTAAATTTTATTCTTTATTCAAGAAATCTGTTTCTGTCCATATTTTTACTCACTGAAAAAAGTACAAAATAGCTTTCATCATACACTATAAGGTAATGAGGATGGAAAGCAAAATTTTTAAATTTGCCTAAATTTCACCCTGTTTGCTATTTTTTTTTTATTGGGGTGACATCTGTTAGCAAGGATTACATAGGTTTCAGGCATACAATTCTACAGTGCATTGTCAACTTGATGTATTTCAAAAGGAGACGTCTAAGTGACAGTATAGTAAAAAAGATGGTCTTTGGTGTCATAAAACTTGGTTCAGTATCCTAACTCTGTCACTTACTCATTATGTGATTTTGGCCAAGTCTTTTAGCTTCTCCGAGCCTCAGTTTTCTTACTTTTAAAATGTTCATAAGATTATGAGAACCAGATAAGAAAACTATATGAATTTACTTTGTATAAAATGGTAGAGTGCCCTACAACAGTAAGGTTTTGTTTTCAGTAGATTGAACAGGTGAGTTTTAGTTTCTCAGTTTTGAATCTGTATGGAATTTTATACAGCTCATTTTATATGATTCAGTTGTGATTGAAATAATTCATCAATGGCTATATATTGAGATGAGGCCTCATTAAAATCGCATATTTACCAGTCACCTAAACCCAGTGTTAACCCATATCACTAGAACATGGATTTCTATTTGAAAATTTTAAGCCTTTTATTTTAGAAATTTTCAGATAAAAAGAGAATAGTATAATGAATCTCAGTGTAGCTGTCACCTAGCTCAACTATTATTAAAATTTTGCCATTCTTTTTCTACCTATCTTTTACTGTTGTCTTTATCTCCTGAAGATTTCAACTATAAATACTCCAATTTGTATTTCTAACACATAAGGACTTTTTTAAATATGACCATAATACTATTATCATACCTAGAAAAATCAACAATGTCTTAATATAGTACCATATTTGGTTGGTGTTCAGTTTTATCTGATTGAATATGAATTTTAAAGGACATATTTCTAAATTTACAATTGCTTTATTAGCTCTAGGGATCTGGAAGTAGATTATAAATTCACAGTTAAAATAACTTAGTTATATCTCAAATGGACCAGATGAAAAAATAGAAATACAAAATTTTTCTTTGTATCATGATTTTTCATAAATTCACCCCAGTTTTTTCCATACTCTTTGATCTTCTGGGTTTAAAACAAGTACAAAGGAACCCAAACCATCGGTTGCTATAAAATCTATGGTCCTGTGGATCAAAGAGCAAAGCAGTAAGTTTGTGTGTGCCTCCACCTACTGACTAGGTAAAAGTTTGCTTAACTAGCTGCATGTAGATGAAGCTACTCCAGAATTAGTTCCATATATCTGACATTAGAATAGAATCACCCCAGGACGCAGGGACTCATTGCTCAGGTTATGCATAATCTGGATCCTTTCTACAATTTTTCTGACATGACACTAATACAAAGTGGACAAGGAAAGGGGAAACAAATGAACTAAGTTTAGTTGACTTTGCTAATTTCTTGGCTACTTGGAAACAGCTCTGATCACTTTGATGGAGAAAAGGCTAGACCAAACAATATATTTGGGTTATCAATGAGTTTCATCATATGGTATCCATATCTGTCTTTGCCACAGACTATCTATAACCAGCTCTTTTTTGTTTTTCCTAAATTGAAGTCATTAAATTATGTGGTCTAGTCATGTTACATATCATGTTAGAAAATCCTTAGAATAAGTTGATACCCATTTAATTACAAATGATTTATAAGTTTAAAGCATGTTCAAATACAAAGACTCACAGAACAAGCGTTTTAGGGCTGGGGAAGATTAGAGCAAGTTGATTTCAAAATTTAGGATTGGAAAATCCTGAATAGAGCTTGTTAAACAAGCATGTACACAATCCCACCTATAGATTATCAGTTTCAACAAATGTTAGTCCTAAAGTGGGAGGCCAAGAGATGATTGACCTTTAAAGTAGGGGTAATACTATTTAAAGACTATGGTGTCATTTTCTACAACACACATCGTAGTTTGTTGGAAATCTGCATATATTTTTACTATATCCTTTGCTTTGGGGTTACACTTAAATTTGGACTTGTCTGTAGCAATTTTCTGAGACATTTTAAAATGGAGGTTCAATTTTGAAGAAAGAGCTGTGTTGTGTCAACCCCCACCCAAAAAATTAAATGTTTATTTTTAAGTAACACTGAGCTCGTCTTTAGTAATATCTGATACTTGAATTAAGCTGTAAATCCTAAATTGGCCGGCCAAGAAATTTTAATGACCTTATTATAGAATGATTACATATACTATGAGGATACTTTTACAGTAATTAAATATGGATTTAAAATACATCTGACATGAAAACAGTAGTTTATATCTTTTAAAATAGTATTAGCAGTTTGTATTTTTGAGTTCACAATGGAGATGAATACACTAAATGCACTATTACTTTTTAAATTTTATTTAATTTGCTTTTTGGTCTGGTGTTTATGCTTGAAGAAGGGAGTGTTTGTGGAATTCATTTATACTAATACAGTAGAACCAATTACTACTTACCAGCAAACTTGCCACATAGATAAAAATATATTTGTTTTATATCAACCAAGAAAAATCTAGACTATAGCATTTTAATTTACAGGAAGATCTGTGCATATTTTTTATAGATGACCTTCTCTGGTCTATTTTAAGTTTTTATTTTTATGTGTAATGATATAAATTGCTATTTTTTTGTTCAGCACATATTTATTGAATGCCTGCTTAAGCGCTGGATAATAGGTAATGGTTGGAAATTTTTGTTTGGTCCTAGTAAACATTAGAAACTTAATACTTAAGGTAATTCAGTAAGATAAGATAAATGAAAGGACCTAGCTGGGTACCTGTGTAGTTCTTTGATAAATACTAGTTGAAGGAAGAAAAACTTTCTGTGTCATTATAAACATTTTAAAATTAAACATTTCTCTTAACTAGCTTTACCATTATATTAAATGTTTAGTTGCATTTTAGTTTTAAGAACTATATTTCAGGGATCACCAAAACAATCCCCAGGTTTGATGATTCACTAAGAGGAGTCACAGGACTCAGCATATAATCATATACAGAGCTATGATTTATTACCACTAGAGGATAGAAAGCAAAATCAGCAAAAGAAAAATGTGCATGAGCTGAAGTCCAGAGGCATCCAGGCACAAGCTCCCAAGGGTCTTCTGCCAACAACCAGTTGCAACAATACATGTGAAATGTTGCCAACCAGGAAAGTTCATTAGAGACTCAGCACCCAGGGTTTTTATTGGGGACTTGTTTTGTAGGTACCCTCTACTGGGAATGTGCCTACATTCCAGACTCCCAGAAAGAAAGCAAGTGTTCAGGATAAATCATATTGTTTACACAAATAGTTTAAACTTAGTGAGCCACTCTTTTAGTTAGGAGGACAAGAACCCATCCAGGTTCCCAGATGCCAATCAAGAGCCAACCTTGTAAGCAGGCCTTTTGAGCTTTACAAAAAATAGTTTGGGCCTGCTATGTTAAGTAACTCTTTTCTGCACAAACTAAAATGGGATAAATAGAAGAAGGGTTTTGAGTTGATAAACTCCTGGATCTGCAAACAAAATATAATTACTTATTAAGATAATTGCAGAGTTTGAGTTTTTTTAAACTTTTAACTGTAATTACTATATAACTTTGACACTTACTGAAAAAAAACTAAGTGTCCTAATTTTTGTATAAAAGAAATCCTAGACTGAGATGTTACAGTATAGAGTAGATTTTAAGTTTTGAATGCTACATTTGATAACAAACTACATTCCAATGCCTACTATCTCCAGAATGCATTTCAAATTGTCACTCTGGTAATTTTTTTTGTATATGAAAGCTGATATTCAACCACTAATATAATTTTGAATAAATACATATACACATAAAATAGGAAGAAAATTTAGTTAACTTTCTGTTGTTTAAAAGAAGTAATTTATTCACTTAAAAATAAAAATTATAAGTGGTTTTTAGTCACCTGTCAGCAACCTTTACAATACACGTACTTTACACAAACTTATAAATTATGGAAAATTATAATGACAGAAGTTAATTTGCAAAAGTTAATTAACTGAACATTTCAGAACATTTCTTTCTACTTATCACAATTGCACTATTGAGATCATTTTATATATGTATTTTGTTTCTTAAATCTTTTCACTTAATAATTTTAAGCATTTTGAAATACCATTGAATATTTTTAGATACTTTATAGAATATTTTAATGACTGCATTAAGATGTCTAAGCTATATGCATGTGCCATATTTAAATTAATAATTTCCTTGTTGGTACATATTATTGGATATTTACGCTCTTTTTTGTTTTTCCTTATTAGAAATAATATTATGATTAATAATATTTTTGTACATAATTATTCACACTTTCTGGTTGCTTTATTTCCTCAAAATAAGTTTTTAGAAGTAGAATTGCTAGGTAAAAGAATATATGAGTACATATAAACACCTGCATGTCACATAGGATTAATCTTTTTATAGGCTATGTTACATTTAGAAAAATGCATAAACAGAACTATGCAGCTTAAGGAATGATTGTAAAGTGAACAACCATGTACCTACAACCCAGGTCAAAAAATTTAAAAACCTACCAGCATCTCAACAGCCCTTACATTCCCCTTTCTGATCACATCCCCCTTCCTTTCTTAGAATTAACTTTAATCTAGACTGTACTTCCATGATTTTATATCTATACCATCCAAATAGGTATCTCTGAATAATATAATTGAGTGTTATGTATCCTATTTAAATGGAATCATACAGTATACACCCTTTTTTGGTGTGTGAAATTGTTCCAGGTTGCTTTGTGCTCCTTCATTTTATCACTATATAGTATTGCAGTGAACATTCACAATTTTTTCATTTTAATGTTAATGGGTATTTAGGTTGTTTCCAGATTTAGCTGTTGTGAACAGTGCTTTTGTAAACAATCTTGTACATGTATCCTGGTACACGTAAGAACACGTTGTAGGGTATAGACCTAGGAGTGTAATTGATAAGTTTTAGAATATGTACAACTTCAGCTTCCCTAAATAGTACCAAGCTATTTTATAAAGTAGGTATATGAACTGACCCTTTACCTATGGTAGATGCCTCTCTAATGTAATCCAAGTCTTGGGTTTCCTAGCACTACCCCTGTTTTAAAAGCCTGTTGTTAGTGCTTATTAACAACACCTTCCTTTTATTCTGTTGATTGCTTATTACCTCGGCTGCACACTCTTGCTAATAGTTATCATTGTTGAAATTTTTTGTTTTTGCCAATTAATGTACAGTAGAATCTCCCTGTGGTTTTTCCTGATTACTCTTCTCTAATTGACACTTAGTGACCTATCTCTTCATTCTGAAAATGGTATCTTTTCATTAGGAAAGTTTGTAATTTTAATAGTCTAATTTATCAATCTTTTCTTTTATGGCTAGTGTTTTTGTGTTTTGTTTAAGAAATGTTTACTACTCAGAGATTATGAAGATAGCCTCCTGTGTTTCATCATCCATCTGTAATTGACACTGAGATAGCAGTCCAAATTCATTTTTTTCCATGTGCATATTCAATATTCTCAGCAAAATTACTAAAAAGACTGCTCTTACGTACCACTTTTGCCATAAATCAAGCATCCAGACGTGCGTGATTGTTTCCAGGATCTATCCTGTTCCATTGGCCTATTGGCCTGGCCTTGGGCTGAGAGCATTGTTTTATTTAGTCTAGCTTACAAATATAATAAGTCCTGGAAACTGGTAAGAGTAGGGCCTTCCTCCTTGTTCTTCAGGCATGTCTTGAGGGATGTGCACTTTCATATACATTTTAGAATCAGATTTAGAATCAGATTGTCGATATCCGTACACAAAAAAATACTGTTGGAATTTTCCCTTGAATTGTTATATTAAATCTTAGCGATTTAAGAATAATTGACATTTTACCACATTAAATCTTCCAATTCATAAACATGTTGTCTTTCTTCCTGTTTATTTAGGTCTTTGGTTTTTGTCAATAATGTCTTATGCTTTTCTCTACAGAGGTTGTAAACATCTTTTGTTAGATTTATTCTTAGATATTTGCTTTTAAAGGTAAATTACACTCCTCTTTTCCTCCTTCTTTGTATTGACCTTCTATTCATCAAGCTTCAGCAATCCCAATAATTTATCTGTAGAATTGTTTGGATTTTTTGTATACCTGATCATATTACCTGTGTGTGAGGAGGATTTTATTTATTCCTTTCTAATTCTTTTACATTTTTTATTTATTTTTCTAACCTTTCCTGTAGTGAATCGACATCCAGAACAACAGTGATAGCAGTTTTATTTCTGATCTTAGAGTTTGCTAAGCAAGAATAGATGGTGAATTTTATCAAATGCTTTATATTTTGTATTTGTTGAAATGATCATATGATTTTCTTCTTTAATCTGTTAATTTCATTGATTCTTTGGTTAACCAAACTTGGTCATGATACCTAATTCTTATAATTCATTTTATATATTGCTGAATTTGGTTTGTTTATATTGTTTAGACTTTTTACATTATAGGAAAGTTGTACTATAATTTTCATGTACTGTCCATATCAGATTTTTATATATAGATTATGCTAGCCCTATAAAATGAATTGAGGAATGTTTTCTGTTTGTTGTTGTTGTTGTTGTTGTTCTCTTTATGTAATTTTTAGGACTCACCTGTAAATCCATCTAGGCCAGACTTTCTTGAGAAAGGGGTTATAATTTCTGATTTAATTCCTTAAATATTTATAGGAATATTAAGGTTTTCTAATTATTACTGTGTCATTTTTGGTGAATTGTATTTTGGTAGGAATGAGTACATTTGATCTAGATTTTAAACAATTTTGGCATAGTAGTTTTAATATCTCTGCAGGATCTTTTTCATTCTCGATACTGGTAATTTGTGCCTTTTTTTCTTCCTCAGCATTGCCAGGTGTTCACCAGTTTCATTCATCTTTTAAACAACTTTTAGCTTCATAAATTCTTTTTATTGTGTGTTTATTTTCTATTTCAGTAATTTTTGCCTGTTGTTATTTTCATCCTTCTACTTTGGGTTTAATTTTCTGGGGTTTTTTTTTCTTTCTTTTAATTTTAACCTTTTTTGTATCCTTGGGTTTTAGATATGCCTCTTCTTAAAGGTATATAGTCAAATTGTTTTTAATTCTAGACTTTCCATCTTTGTTTTTTAATTGAAGCATTTAGTCCATTTACATTTAATTATATTTTGGGATAATTTGATTTACATCTGTGGTCTTATGTGCTTTCTATTTATATCACCCATTGCAGGGTTTTTTTCCTTGACTTCTCTGATTTACCTGGATCAATTGAATATTTTTTTATTATTATTAGTTTCAAGTGTACAAAACAACATAATGATTAGACATTTACACACCTCACAAAGTTATAATCCCAATAAGTCTACTACCCGTATGACACTGTATATAGCTATTTTTTGGGGGAGTGGGGGTAGTTCCCTGGCTGGGAATCAAACCCAGGCCACGGCGTTGAAAACACCAAAGCCTAGCCACTGCACCACCAGGGAACCCCCTTGTATATAGCTATTACAATACCATTGACTATATTCCCTATGCTGTACTTATATCCCATGACTATATTTTTTTAAATTATAATTGACACTCAATATTATTTTTTTATTAGTTTCAGGTACACAGTGCAGTGATTGGGCATTTATATAATTTATAAATTGATCCCCACGATAAGTCTAGTGCCCATTTTTACAACTTGATTGACTATTTCACATCCCTGTGACTATTTTGTGACTACCAATTTGTACTTCCTAATCCCTAGAGCTTTCTCACCCATCCCCGACCTGCACTCCCATCTAGCTACCATCAGTTTGTTCATCTGTATCTATGAGTCCATTTCTGTTTTGTTTGTTCGTTTATCCTGTTCTTTAGTTTCTACATGTAAATGGATCATATGGTATTTGTCTTTCTCAGTCTGACATACTTCACTTAGCATAATATCTGTTAGGCCCATCCAGTTTGCAAATGGTAATATTTCATTCTTTTTATGGCAGAGTAATACTCTATTGTATAAATGTACCACAATTTCTTTATCCAGTCATCCATTGATGGGCATTTCAGTTGTTTCTATGTCTTGGTTGTTGTGAATAGTGTTACAGTAAACATAGGGAGTACATACATTTTTTCAAATTAGTGTTTTGGATTTCTTAGGATAAATACCCAAGAGTGGAATTTCTGGGTCCTAAGATAGTTCTATTTTTAAATTTTTGAGAAACTTTCATGCCATTTTTCATAGTGGCTGCACCAATTTGCAATTCCACCACCAGTGTACAAGAGTTCCCATTTCTCCAGTCCTTGTCAACACTTGTTTGTTGATTTATTAATGATAGCCATTGTGACAGGAGTGAGGTGGTATCTCGTTGTGATTTTATTTTGCATTTCTCTGATGATTAGTGACATTGAGCATCTTTTTATAATGTCTAATGGCTATCTCTATGTCCTTTCTGGAGAAATGTCTGTTCACGTCCTCTGCCCATTTTTAAATTAGATTATTTGGATTTTTTTTGGTGTTGAGTAGTATGAGTTTTTTATAAATTTTAGATATTAACCCTTTATCATATACATCATTGGAGAGTATCTTCTCCCATTCAGTAGGGTATCTTTTCATTTTGTTGATGGTTTCTTTTGCTGTGAAAAAAAGTTTCAGTTTGATGTAGTCCCATTTGTTTATTTTTCTTTGTTTCCTTTGCCCAAAGAGACATATTGTTGAAAATATTATTAAAAGTAATGCCTGAGAGTTTACTTCCTATATTTTCTTCTAGGAGTTTTATGTTTCAGGTCTTACATTTTAAGTGGTCCAGTTTCAGTTTTTTTTGCACATACCTGTCCAGTTTTCCCAGCACTATCTATTGAATATACAGTCTTTACCCCACTGTAAATTCTTGTTTCTTTTGTCATAGATTAAATGAGCATATAGGGATGGATTTCTTTCTATTCCATTGATCTATGTGTCTATATTTATTCCAATACCATGCTGTTTTTATTGCTATGACTTTGTAGTATAATTTGATATCAAATAGTGTGATATCAAATTATACTACCTACAGCTTTGTTTTTCTTTCTCAGGATTGCCATGGCTATTTGGGGTCTTTTATGACTCCACATAAATTTAAGAATTATTTGTTCTAGTTCTGTGAAAAATGCCGTTGGTACTTTGATAGGAATTGCATTGAATCTATAGGTTACTTTGGGTAGTACAGAAATTTTAACTATATTAATTCGTCCTACTCATGAGCATGGTACATGTTTCCATTTATTTTTATCTTTAATTTATCTCTACAGTGTTTTATAATTTTCTGAGTACAGGTCTTTTACTTCCTTGGTTAAATTTATTCTTAGGTATTTTTTATGTAATTGTAAATGAAATTGTTTTCTAAATTTCTCTTTCTGGTAGTTGGTTATTGTTGTATAAAAATGCAACCAATTTCTGAATATTAATTTTGTATCCTGCTACTTTACGAAATTCATTTGTCAGTTCTAATAGTTCTTTGGTAGAATCTTTGGGGTTTTCTATATATAGTATCATGTCATCTGCAAATAATGACAGTTTTTCTTCTTTGTTCCCCATTTGGATGCCTTTCATTTCTTTTTCTTATCTGGTAGCTGTAGCTAGGACTTCCAGTACTATGTTGAATAAAAGTGGTGAAAGTGGGCATACTTGTTTGTTCCTGATCTTCAGGAAAATGCCTTTAGCTTTTCTCTATTGAATATGATATTAACTGTAGATTTGTTATATATGGTCTTTATTATGTTGAGATATGTTCTCACTTTGCTGAGAGTTTTTATCATAAATGGATGCTGCATGTTGTAATGCTATTTGATAATGACCACATAATTTTTATTTTTCATTTTGTTTATATGATGTATCATGTAAAGTGATTTACAGATATTGAACCAAACTTTAGGAATGAATCCCACTTGATCATGGTGTGTGATCTTTTTAATGTATTACTAAATTCCATTTCCTAATATTTTGTTGAGGATTTTTGCATCTATGTTTATTAGAAATATCATCCTATAGCTTTCATTTTCTTTGTCTTGTTTTGGAATCAGAGTAATGGTGGCCTTGTAAAATGAGCCTGGGAGCCTGCCCTCCTCTTGGATTTTTTTGGAATATTTAGAGGAGGATAGGTGTTAATTCTTTTTTGAATGTTTGGTAAAATTCACCTGTGAAGCCATCTGGTCTAGGACTTTTGTTTGTTGGAAGCTTGTTGATTACTGATTTGATTTCGTTGATAATAATCAGTCTGTTCAGATCTTCTGTTTCTTCTTGAGTCAGCCTTGGAAGAGTGTATGCTTCTAGGAATTTATCAATTGTTGGTGTGTAATTGCTCATAGTATTTTCTTAAATTTTTTTGTATTTCTTGGGGTTCATTATCACTTCTCCTCTTTCATTTCTGATTTTATTTATTTGTATCCTCTGTCTTTTTTTCTTGATGAGTCTGGTTAAAGTTTGTCAGATACTACACTTGATCTTAACCAAAAGGCCAAGAAGTGATTAAAGTTTGTCAGTTTTGTTTATCTTTTTGCAAAAACAGCTCTTGGTTTCACTGATCTTTTGCATTGTTTTTTAGTCTTTATTTTGTTTATTTCCACATTCATCTTTATTTTCCTCCTTATACTTACTTTGGGCTTTGATTCCCTTTTTTTACTTTTTCCAGATGTAAAGTTAGAATTTTTATTTGGTATTTTTCATTTTTGTTTAGGTAGGCTTGTATTGCTATGAACTTCCCTCTAAGGACTGCTTTCTCTGTGTCCCATAGATTTTGCATTGTTCTATTTTCATTTTCTTTTGTCTCAAGGTATCTTTTGATTTCTTTCTTCATCTCATTGTTGACCCATTCTTTATTTAGTAGCCTGTTATTTAACCTCCATGTGTTTGTGTATTTTTCAGGTTTTCTCTTGTAATTGATTTCTAGTTTTATACTATTGTGGTCACAAAAGATTCTTGATATGATTCATTCCTCTTAAATTTACTGAGACTTATTTTGTGGCCTAACATGCCGTCTATCTTGGAAAATGTTTCATGTGCACTTAAGAAGAAGGTATATTCTGCTACTTTGGGGTGAAGTGCTCTAAAAATATCAATTAAATTTATCTGGTCTAGTGTGTCATTTAAGACCACTGTTTCAGTGGTGATTTTCTGTCTGGGAGATCTGTCCATTGGTCTTAGTGGGGTGTTAAAGTTCCCTACTAGAATTGTATTACTGTCAGTCTCTCCCTTTATGTTAGTCAATATTTGTTTTATTCATTTAGGTGCTCCAATGTTGGGTGACATCCTCTTGTTGTATTGATCCCTTTATTGTTATGTAATATTCATCTTTGTCATTTATAACAGCCATTTTTTAAAAGTCTATTTTGTCTGATATAAGTATTGCTACTCCAGCTTTTTTCCATTTCTATTTACGTGAAATATTTTTTTTCCATCTCTTTACTTTTAGTCTGTATGTGTCTTTCAACCTGAGGTGAGTCTCTTGTAGGTAGCATATGCAATGGTCTTCCATTCCACTACCTTATGTCTTTTGACTAGAGCATTTAATCCATTTACCTGTAAAGTGATTATTGATAGTTACTGCCATTTTATTATTTATATTTTTTGTTTTCATTTATTTGTTTTTTTCTTTCTTCTGCTTAAAGAAGTCCTTTTAACATTTCTTATAATACTGTCTAGGTAGTAATGAATTTCTTTAGCTTTTTCTTATCCCTGAAGCTCTTTATCTCTCCTTCAATTTTAAATGACAGCCTTACTGGCTAAAGTAGTCTTGGTTCTAGGCTCTTGGTTTTTATTGCTTTGAATATTTCTTGTCACTCCCTTCTGGCCAACAAAGTTTCTGTTGAGAAATCAGAGAATAATCTTATGGGAGCATCCTTGTAATTAATTAGTTAGTTGTCTTTCCTTTGCTGATTTTAGGATTCTCTCTTTGTTTTTAACATTTGCCATTTTAATTATGGTGTGACTTCGTGTGGGTCTATTTGGGTTCATCTTGATTGGGACTCTGTGTTTTCTTGGCTTGTATATTTATTTCCTTCACCAGGTTAGGGAATTTTTAGTCTTTATTTCTTCAAATAGGTTCTCGAACCCTCACTCCCTCTCTTCTCCTGGTACTCCTATAATGAGAATGTTGTTATGCTTGGTGTTTTCCCACAGGTGCCTTAAACTGTCTTCATTTATTTTTTTTTTCTTTTGTTTTTCCAGTTGAGTGTTTTCTGCTACTTTGTCTTCTAAATCACTGATTCGATCCTCTGCTTCATCTGATCTGCTGTTGATTCCAATGTATTCTTCATTTTAATTATTGTATTCTTTATTCCTGACTGGTTCTTTTTTATGGTTTCTTTGCCCTTCGTTATGCTTACTGTCTCTTAGTTCAAGTTCTCCCTGAGTTCCTTAAGCATTCTTATAACCAGTGTTTTAAACTCTGTCTCTGGTAGGTTGGTTGCCTCCATTTCATTTTAGTTCTCTTTCTGCAGGTTTCTCCTATTCTTTTATTTGGCACATGCTTCTTTGTTTTCTCATTCCTGCTGCCTCTCTGTTTGTTTCTACATATTAAGTAAATCTCCTGTGTCTCCTAGTCTTTGCTGGGTGGCCTTATGTTGTATGTCACCTGTGTGGTACAATGGCATCATCTCCCTGATCTCCTGTGCATGTGTTCTAGGAGTGTCCCTTGAGTGTGTTATCTATGTTCTCCTGTGGTAGTTGAGCCTTGATTGCTTTTAGTGTGTCAGTCTGTGGAATTGACTCCTAGGCTTACTGGCTGTGAGGATTGGCTACGCCCACATGTATGAGCTGCTGTGTGAGGGCTGACCCCTCAGAGAGGTATTCACCCCTGCAGGCCCTTGTGCTTCTTGAGGCCACCCCTTGGGTGCAACACTTGTAGAACTAACCAGGTAGTGTTCTCATATGGTCTGAAGCCAGCCTCTTGAGTGTGTTGCTTCTGATGTCTCATGGGAGGGGCCTCCATGCTAGCCATTTTCAGCCTTGCCTGTGACCAGACCATGGCTACCTGATAGCAGCTACAAAGCTATATGTGGTTGGCTGCTGCTTGTACTAGATGGACCTGGAGGCATGTGGGGGTAGTCTTGCTGTGAATTGGGGCCAGCTCCACCAGTATTGAGCCTTGGGCATCTTAGCGAAAGGCCCAGGTCTCTCCAGGCCTCTTACCCCTGCCGGCTGCCCATAAGGCTCAGCTGTTGAAAGAGCCTCCTTAAGTGCATATGGGCCAGGCTGGTTGACCCGGTGTTGAGAGTGCCTTCAGTGATACAGCACTAGCTGAGCAGGGAAGGATCCCAGGGAGTCATGAGGCATGACTGGTGGTTTTTTACAAGGTTAATGCAGATTCAATTCTTGCACCATTGCCTGGACTGTGACCACTTTGCAAAACACCCTGAGAATGCCGCGGCCAGTCACCACTTACCTCGTTCTCGTAGATCCCTGAAAGCTGCCCAAGAGAGGCTGCTGCATGGTTATGGCTCACTGCCCACCATCAAAAGTCCCCTGGGCAACTCTGGGCTGTCCACTGCTACAAAAGACTTCTGCAGCTTGTGGAACAGGGCAGGCCACCCAGGTGCCAAGAGTGCCCCTGGCAATGCAGCTCTGGCAATTGGGCAGGGTTCCAGGGAGCTACAGAGTATGGGTGGTAGTTTTTACAACATCAATGCAGTTTTGGTTCTCATACTGATGCCATGCCCGTAACCACTTCACCAAAATGCCCTGAGAACACTGCGGCTAGCCACTGCTCACCTTAGGACTGCAGGTCCCAAGAACTGCCCAAGAGAGGCTGTGGCCCAGGTTATGGCGCATTGCCCACCATCAAAAGTTCTCTGGGGCACCGTGAGCCATCTGCTACTGTAAAAGGCTTCTGCAGCTTGTGGAGTGGGACTGGCTGGCTGCTCAGTAGTTGAGAATGCCTCCCAGCAATGTGGTACTAGCTGTTCAGGGTGGAAACCCAGCATGCACACACACAGATTTTACCAGACCAATGCAGTCTCAGATTTGGCCCTTGGGGGAGGATTCAGTATAGAAAAGATGGCATCCTCCTATAGGCTACTCATGAAGCAGGCTTCACACAGGGATAATGGTAGCTGTCCCTCCAGCCCTCACCCTGAAGCCACACAGCTCAGTCTTTCCCATATGTCTCTGACACTTCCTTGAGTTGCTGCCCCTCCACTGGAACCCAAGTGAGTGAGTGCAAAAGACCGAGTCTGTGTAGAGGCACTTTTTAAGAGAACATCTAGGATTCTAGCCACCTTCGGTGTAACCAGAATGGGCAGAGTCCTCACTGGTTTTCATTGCCAGATGTTATGGGAACCCCTCTTCCTGGCACAGATTCCCTGGGTTGGGGAGCCCAGTGTAGGGCTGGGATCCCTCCCTCTTCTGGGGGACCTCTGCCACCGAGGTGTCCTCTCAGTGTTCACCCACTATCTGTGAGTTTGAAATCAGCCCGTTTTGCATCTCTACCCCTTCTACCAGTCTTGATGTGACCTCTTCTTTATATCCTTAGTTAGAGGGGTTCTGTTCAGCTTGTCTTCAGATGATTCTTGAGGTAGATTGTTCTATAGTTTGTAGTTTTGGTGTGATCCTGGGGTGCACTAGGCATAACATTTACCTAATGTGCATCTTGGACCCCAATTCAATTGAATATTTTTTATCATTCTATTTTTCTTCTATTAATTTGGAAGTTTTAGCTTTCTTTTCTATTATCTCAGTGTATACCCTGGAAATAACGATATGACTCCCTAATTCATCATTTTCTAATATTTATGCCATTATTGTCTACAGTATAAGCACTATAGAACACATAAATTTCATATAATGCCATCCTTGACTTACAGGCTATTGTTTTCATATATTCAAGTTACATTTGTGTATATTAATATATGTTATGTGTATTTACATTACTCTAAATTATTTTATTATTTTTATTCATTTAGATTTACCCTCACACTTGTCCTTTCTTTGTTCTCTATCCTTTCAACATCCCTAAGTTTTTATCTAGATTCATTTTCCTTGTGTCAGTCTGCTGGGTGCAAACTCTCCTTTTTTATTAGTTTTAGAATTTCCTTACATCCCTTCAATCTTGAAGGCTATTCACTGAATAGAGAATTCTAGATTGGCATTTTCTTTCCATTAGAAATCATTTCTGCTATCTTCTGGCTTCCATTGATATTAACAATTCAGCTAGCAGTCTGTCACTTCTCTGGAGGTAATCTGTTTTTAGTTCCCAGGTTATTAAAAAGAATGTTTTCTTCATCTTTTTTCTGTAGTTTTCTCTGTGATGTCGTGTGTGTGTGTGTGTGTGTGTGTGTGTGTACGTGCACACACACATGCGCTTGTTAATCCTGCCTTAGATTAAATCTCTTGAATCAGTGTATTCATATTATTTATGGTTATGGGAAATTCCTCAGCAGTTATCTCTTCAAATATTGCTTTGACCCCTCCCTTTCATCACCTTTGTTACACAATTAAGTATAGATATAGGTATTCTTTATGATATTTCTGTATCTTCTACCTTCCTTCTCTATTATACATGTTTTTCCTTTTAAAATCTATATTATTTTTTATTTTCATTTTGAAAAAGATTTATGTTCAGCTTTTATATTCCAGGACATAGTGAGCTTTATTATTTAATGATCTGTATTAGATAATTTCAGCATAGGAAATCCCCATGGGTTTGTTTTTATTGCCATAATTTTTGCTGGTTCTTGATCAAGATCTCTTACTCCTTCATGTACCTGATTCATTTTGACTGTGTGATAGAAGTTATTTTGAAAATTACTGCCCTAGAATGATGCTTTCTTCCTCCAAGGAGGACTTTTATTTGCTTCTACTAGGCACCTTCACGTACTTGCATTTGGAGACTAACTTAATTAAGGTTCATGGCTTAGATTTTCAGGGCACTCAAAGGTGAAAACAGATAGCAAGTATGTGAAGGGGCTGACTACTTCCAGTTTATCCCTAGCTCTTTAGGGTCCTGCCTGGCTCAGTGTTGGAGAGTAGTTTATCAGATCCCCTGAATTCTGACTTGTTTTCCCTTAGAAATCTTCTGTATAAGCAAATGTTGCCAGGGCAAAAGAGACTGATTCTTGGCCTTACTGCTCTTGAGTTCCCATTCTCTCCCAGATTTCATCCGATTCCTGACAATTTGTTTAGTACTTTGATGCCTTCAGGAAGTTTTTTATCCACCTTTTCTGTTGTCCTCAGTGGGAACCATTCACCTAGCAGAAGTCTAACAATGGAGTTAAAATTCCTTTTACTTGGTCTCATACTACTTTCCATAAAGAATGTATCAATTTATATTCAAAGCAATGGTAGATCAGAGTACCTGTGTTTATATTTTGATAGGTCAAAATGATGTTTAGGTTTTATTTTCATTTATTTTGTTACTAGTATGGTCAAATATTTTTAAGGTATGTTTACTCAGTTTTTCATTTGTTCACTTTCTTTAGTTTTTTACCATTTTGTAAGAATTCTTTATTTACTAAGGATAGTTACCTTTTTTGTGTATTTGCAAATATTTTCCCCAAATTTGCATGTTTTTGTTTATGGTATTGGATTTTTATTTAAATATGCAGAAGTTTAAAATCTTGCCAGAGAAAAATATTACAAATAAGCAAGATTAAAGGCTGAATTGAACCTGTAGTGCTGGATTAGAGTTGGAAATGGCAGTATGACTTTTTAATTAGTTTAATACATGTACACAGTACACACATGTATAAACATATATGTTTGTATATATGTAGACATATATGTTTATATATATGAATATATACACACAGATACAGAAATATAGATATGTGTGCATGGGTTAATACACATACATATACAGTCTGACAATTAAGTTCACAGACTCATCTTAGAGAAAGTGCTGCATACCTCATTGCTGAATATCAATGCAACCTGCAAAAATTGTAGACGAACTACAGCACCTTTGAAGTACTCCTCTTGGGAAGCTATGCACTGATGCCAGTGCCTAGTCCACCCTTCAAAGCAATTTTGGAACTCTTTCCAGAAGGGCCATCAGAGCTGTTGTCATATTACCTTTGATGTTCTGAACATCATCAAAATGTCTTCCTTTCAATATTTCCTTTATCTCCAGGTAAAGAAAAAAGTCATTGGGGGCCAGATCAGGTGAGTAGGAAGGGTGTTCCAATACAGTTATTTGTGTACTGGCTGAACACTGCCATGTGAGCTGGTGCATTGTCGTGATGCAAGAGCCAGGAGTTCCTGGCAAAAAGTTCAGGTCATTTTTGGTTTTTTTCATGCAGTCTTTTCAGCACTTCCAAGTAGTAAACTTGGTTGGCTGTTAGTCTAGTTGGTACAAATTCATGATGAACAATCTTTCTGATATCAAAAAAGGTTAGAATCATCATTTCGACTCTTGATTTGGACTGACAGAACTTTTTTGGTCATGGAGAATTGGCTGAATTCCATTGTGTACTTTGGTGCTTTGTTTCAGAGTCACATTGGTACACCCATGTTTCATCACCAGTGATAACATGGCCCGAAGTGTCATCTTGCTTCTCCAAAAGGTCTTGGCAAACTTCGACTCTCCTTTGCTTTTGTTCATCAGTGAACTCCTTCAGGAACATTTTTGCATGCACCCTTCTCATGCCAAGATTTTCAGCTAAGATTTTCCTGTTTCTCTATTGATGTTTACTTGGACTGCTATGCATATCATAGTCAGCCAATCATTTTGACTCACAATTCAACAAATTTTTGCAATGTTTTCATCAGTTCTGCTTGTTACTGGCTGCCCTGATCTCTCTTCATAAGTGATGCTTCCTCTCCCCTCAGGAAAACGTTTAATCCATTTGTACATTGCCATTTCCTTCATGACATCATCCCCATAAATTGGACTAACGTGTCCTTGATTTCACTTTCACTCTTGCCAAGTTTAGCAAGAGATTTAGTATGTGTTTATTGCTCTAATTTAAGCTGCAACATTCTTGATACAGCACACAAAAAAGATACAACAATAATGAAAACCACTCAGCAAGACACTGCCACATGTTGACACAAACACAGCTGTGAGACACAGATATACCAAGGTTATGAAACCTTACTGAGGTGTTTGTACAGTGCTGCCAATTTAAGCACATGGTAGCAAGTTCACAAACTTGGCATATCTCATATTATCTCTAGCTCTGCACACTAAAAGGGCCTAGACACAGTGAAACCTCAGTAGTAATGAGCCAACTCAAACCCAGATCTTTATTGGTAAATGTCATTGTCTGATAGAAGGAACCAGGGCTCCTTAGAGGAATTATTATTCTAGGACTAGGGCAGAGAAATACAAGATGAGCTTAGAGTATTTTATAGTGCCTGAAAGTAAGTAAGGGCTCAGAAAAGCAAGAATAATCAACCTGAAAGAGCTCCCAATGGCCAAACCTGGAACAGTTTGGGCAACAAAATAAATAATATGGTATCAATTATAACCCAAAGTATAAAATAAATATAATTAGTCCATATTGATGTAAATTATTGAATACATTTTAAAATGGGAGAGCAGAAAAAAAAACTTCCTTACAGAATTCCAAATAATATATATAGATACCCTTCTCCAGCAATAGAGATAATCCTTCTCCCTCCTTAAGTGTGGGATGGACTTTCAAAGAACAGAGCATGGAAAGGGGAACATGGCAAACTTTACAGTGAAGAAACCTGGCTGACCCTCCCTTAACCAAGGAGTCAGGTTAATATCACCAATGATAAGTCAAGTGGATATCATGTAGCCCCTGATGTGATGTGGTGAGAAAAGCACTTCACCTCTGTGGTATCCTTCCCCAAGCACCCACAACCATCAATTAAAAATGAAAAAAAGAACTTCAGAGAGATCGAACTCGAAATGCATTCTACAAAATACTCTGTCAATGTCATGAAAAACAAGGAAAGACTGAGAAATTGTCACAGACCAGAGAGGACTAAGGAGACTTGACAAAATGCAATGTGGTATCCTGCATGGGATCCCAGAACAAAAGAAGTAGTCAAGAAACTGGTGAAGTCTGAATCCAGTCTGAAGTTTAACTAATAGTAAAATATCAGTGTCACTCTCTTATAATTGACAGATGTACTATAGTTACCTAAGATGTTAACATTAAAGGAAGTTGAGTGACGAGGATGCAAGAATTCTCTGTACTACCTTTCCAATTTTTATGTAAATCTAAAATTTTTCTAAAATAAAAACTTACCTTAATCAAAAAATTATGTACATGATTGCAAAGTCAAACTTATGAATAGAGTTTGTCAAAAAAGATCTGGCTTGTGTCCCTGTTCCCATTCACTTCCTACCTTAGAGGAACTTCTTTTTTAATTAATTTTAAGTTTGTTTTTCATTATTTCTATTTGAAAAATATAAGGAATTACATATATATTTATGTTTTTGTACCACCCCTCTTCTTAAACACACTCATATACTCTCTTCTAAACCTTATTTTTTATTTAACAATATGAAAACAACAGGGTCTCTCCACTGCAGTATGTAGAGGTCTTCTCCATTCCTGTTTATACCTGTGTTAGCATTCCATTATGGACATAGAGTAGTTCACTAAGCTAGTTCCCCTATTTATGGATATTAGATCATTTTTAATCTTCTGTTACATTAATAGCCTTGTGTGTATACATTATTTCACACTATTGCTAGTGTCAAATTCCTTTCACAGATGTTGTACCACTTTCCCACCAGTACTGTATGAGAGTAAACTTTAATTTTAATTGTGATCTGAAGAACTGAACTGACCTCTCAGTCATATTAATTAGTAAATGCCTCATTTCATCCTAAAGCTGTTTATATGTATAAATCTGGACAGAGAGAGTCGTAGATAAATTCTGATTTACTTTTATGGCCCTCATCTGTATCTGTGGACTTGACCAGAATACTGTTAACTAGAGTGCATTTCATATTATTGTGAGATCATTGGGCCAAAGCAAATTTGTAACACTCAGAAGTAAAGATAAGGCCATTTGTTCCTCTACCAATTGTTTGTTGGCTTGAGTCAGTAGGCATTATCTTTGAATATTAGTATAGGGATGTAAAAATATATTTGTTCTATCTTTTCTATACTCTATAAAAAGTATTGCTTGTCATATTAATAAATATTCTTTATATTTCCTCATTCACATCATCAAGGGCTTAAGAGGTTCACAAGAAGTAGGGGCAAAATCTAGATGGGCCTTTTATAACATGGCAAGGATTTTGGATTTTATCTTAAAGATGTAGATGTCATTGCAAGAAAAATTATATGATCAGACTTCTATTTTTAAAGCATTCTTTGGCTACACTGTTGCCATAGAGTTGGATTTAGATGTAGGGAGAATTAGGATGCCATTATAGTGATTTAATATGAACATTGATGGCAAGGATAGATGACTGTCAGTAGAGATGAAAGGAAGTGAATAGACCCTGAAGACATTTAGGAATTAGAATGGACATGATTTGATAATTGGATAAAGGAAGTAAGCAAGCAGAAGTCAAGTTGACTCTGGTTGCTGGCTTACGTACCTAATATATGATGGTTCCTGGAAAAGGTGGTGAAATGCATTTTGGACATGTTGAATTTGAAGTTTATGTGAAACATCTGAGCGAAGTTGCTAAGGATGAAGTAAAATAATGTGGATTAGGAGCACAGAGAGAGTAAGCTTGGATAGATACAGAGATTTGGAGAATGGTTGCTATTTAGGTGGTTTGGAAGAGTATATATGAAGGGAGAGAAAAAGAGGATCTGAGGACTGAGGGTCTCCCAAAACTGAAAGGACAGCTAAAGAGATGGAAGGGAAATCATGACAGCAAGGTGTCACAGAAGCCAGGTAAAGAGTAGAACATCAAGAACAATATTGTGGGAAAATGAAGGGTTTTGGCATTTCTTAGTTCCATCCTTCACTAAACTCCCTTATTCTTTTGTTTTATTGTTAGACTTATTGGGGTGACATTGGTTAGCAAGAATTACGGAGGTTCCAGGTTAAATTCCCTTATTCTTCAACCAGTGTCCAGTGCTCATGCTCTGCAGAATTCCCATTCTGGTTCAGTTCTGAGACATTTCCCTCTTTGCTATTTCTTGGTATCTCTTTGTGATCATTTAGTATCCCTATCTAGTAGCCCATTTCCTTAATGAAAGAGATAGTGAATGAAATATTAGGGGGCAAAATGATTGGATTGGCCTATACTATTGTCCCAGCCCTGTCATCATTTAGTAATTTTGTTTCTTAATGCCTATTATCTGTGAGATATGGCTAGAAGTTCAGGCCAGAGATGAATAGATATGGAAACAATTACAATGAGACAGAAGGAAGAAGGAAGAAACAGAACCTTCATAGAGGAGGTGATACTGAGACTTAAAGGATGACCAGGAGTTTGCCAAGTGGTAATGGCAGAGATGAAACCTTGCCAAAAGTAGTGAAGATGTAAAGATATAAAAATCTCATGAAATTTAAAGAAAGGAAGCAAAATGAAACCAGGCCTCATAAGAATTAAAAAGAAAGACCTCAGGAACTGAGGTCACTACTCCCTTTTTATCCCTCAGGGTTTTGCATCTGCTTTGCTCTAGAAAGACCAGCTTTCCCTATTTACTCAAGGGCTTGCACATAACCCCAAAACATGCTCCTTGGTTCCCAAATCTTTATGACCTTCAAAGCCGAGTTGTTTCTTTCTGCTTCTCTTACTTCACTTTCCAGACAGACAGACAAAATACAAATGAATAATGAAGGAATTTATCTGATTGTCTCAGTTTCCCCTTTATTTTCTAGAACCCTAAATATCCTAAGTTGTTGACCTGATCCCTATGAATAACGCCTTTTGAATCATGAATCTCTTGCAACCAAGGGCACATAAAAGCCCACTACTGTTTCCATACTTGGGTTGGTGTTCTAGGTGGGAGAGTTTAATAGAGTATGGAAGGAAAATTGACTATATGAGTAGTGGCAAAGGAGGTAAGCATTATAAGCAGAGCAAAGAGTATGTAGAATGGCCAGAAATGTCAATCAGCTTATGTGGTTGGAGCACTTAATAATAGTAGGCTGTTACTTTGGAACAAGGTGCAAGATCAGAAAAGGACTAGAGATGAATTTGAAAACGTAATAATAAAAACCAGTGGTGATGTGTGTACTGCATGTTACATCTTATGCCTTTTTATTGTCTCTTAATTTTTCTCCACAACCCATGAAGGCTAATTACTATGCCCATTTTACAGATGAGAAAATTGCATATTAGCAGGTTGTGACTTGCTTAAGGTCACAAAATTGGTGTGCTGTAGCTGCGATTCCAACGTAATCAGTTTGACTCTACCGCCCTCACTCTTAATTGCTCTGACGTCTAAGGCTTTTGATGTCATATTAAGGGTTTTAATTCATCCATTCACAAATGTATATTGAATGCCTCCATTGTGCCAGGCACTGTTCTAGGCACCCAGGATTGAACAGTGAGTAAATCAAAATCCATGCCTACATGAAACTTATATTCTAGTGGAAGAGACAAGCAAAGTAATAAATATGTAGTAATAATAGAGAGTAATGATAAATGCTATGAAGAACAGCTTCAGATAGGGATATAGAGAGATGAAGATGCTTCTTCAGGTAGGGTGTTCGCAGAAGCCCTTTCTGAGGAGGTGACATGTGATCAGATTTTAAATTTTATTCTATAAGTAGTGGAACACTTTGAAATAATTTACTAAGGCAGTAATATGCATATAATCAGATTTGTGCACTAGAGAGAGACCCTTAGAGTTAATATGAAAAATGTAGTAAAGGGTCAAAACTAAGAAAAGAATTTCAGGCAATGGGATTTGGAGTTCAATTTTTTCATTGTAATAGTGAATGAGAACCCCCTACAGAGTAGGGAACTGAATAGGAGTGCTGCTCACCACATGAAATCCAGAATGGGACAGAGACCCTCAGCTTCAAACAGTGACTGAGAAAAGTTCTAAACATCATATATAAAGGGATCACACAGGGAATCAGAAGAAGAAAAACAAAAACAAGAAATCCTCATTTAGGATTAGTGTTCAAATGAAATTTTCAAAGTACCCAAGGAAAAACTAACATCCTAAAACAAACTAAACAGATAGGAAATTTGGTCTAAAAGAAATGGAATTAATAAAAAAAAAATCTTAAAGGGACTTCAAAGTCCTCAAAAAGACAAAGGGAAGGGGTAACATCCTTAGGACAAGAAAAATCCTTAAGGGAATTTGTGCATGTGAGTATGCATTGTGTATCTCTCTTTGAAATCAATATGGCCAAGTTGAAGGACAATATTGAAAAACCAATATAGAACGAAGCGCAGTTAGACAGAGATGGTAAGTATGAAAGTGAAGCTGAGTCATGGAGACCAAATTAAAAATATCCAGCATACATAAATAGGAATTATAGAAGTAAAGCATAGAGGGAATGATAAAGAGTAGAGGCCTTATTCAGAGATAATCTCTGAAAACCTTTACAAACTGAAGTAAGACTATCTCCTCAAGATAAAATAATGTTTGGGGAAGAATATTACTAATTAACTTTTTGAATCATCTAAGTTTGTAGAGATTGTGGGATACCCACTTGTAGGGGTCCAGTACGTACTTGCCCATATGAGCCTGGCCCAGGAGAAGAATCTGGGCTAGAGATGGAGCTTAGGAATCATTATAATTAGGACAAAGCCCATTTCACCTCTTAGCACCTCCATCTCTGCCCTACCAACTTGTAAGAATAAAATGAAATGTAAAAATACTCTGATAATCAAAACACTAAATGGTCTTACCATTGCCTTCATTGTCATTGTCGTAAATTCTATTTATTGTAGAGCCTCAGGATTAGAGGTTAAGAGCTAGGATTCTGGAGCCAGATTTCTTAGGTTCAAATCCCAGCTTTGCTACTTGCTAGCTGTGCAACCTTGGACAAGTTATATAAGGTTTGTCTTAAGCCTCAGTTTCCTCATCTGCAAAATAGTAGCTGTTTCTTCTTGTTATGAGGATTAAATAAGTTATTACATGTAAAGGACTTAAAATGGCACTTGGTATATAGTTAAATGCTCAGTATATCTTTGTTATTAGCTATTAAGTTATGTGCATTTAATAAGAATCTTTAGTATCTTATTTCAGAGGAAGGACTAATGTGAAAATCATAGGCTATATAAGGGCTATGTGTCTTCTTGTAATACTCAAAGGATCTGTCTAGTTAACTGCTGACTTTTATTTGCCTACATACAGAATTTTGTTGCTGTTTGCAAATTGGCCATGATGTTATTTGAACATTCAAGAATCCTATTTTTTTTTGTCATGTTTGAAACTTGGGCATAATTTATGGACATATGGAATCTTCTCATAAAGGCAAAGTAATGGTTCTATTTTTCTGTGAAGTTAGAACAATTCAATCTTGGGCAGATACCTATACCCTATGCCTTTGTTTTTGTTTATATCTGTACATCTATAATTTTATAAATACCAACATTAACTTTTTCATGTTAAGTAGGAACTTGCCTAGAAATAAGAATTATACCAGCTAATTTAATTTCAGAGTACAAATGGCAGTAAAATGAAAACAGAAAATGAATAATTAACTGGGTGTTTTTTTTAAATCCCTGGTGTGTTTGTTCAAGATGAGATATTTTTCCAAATTAGCCCACCTTCCTCATCTGCAAGACCACATCAGGCTCTGGCATAATTGTTTATAGTTCTTTAGATGTTCTGAGAGACAGATAAACAGAGGACATCCCAGAAGCAAAACTGTCAAAGAATGATCCTGAATCCTTGAATTCCACAAATGACTAGAAGGAACATGTTGAGGTTTTCATATATACATTGTTTGAAGGTGCACACCCTCCTATAGGCCAGGGGCTTTGCTGTCACTGGCAGCAGGGACTGTGTTGAGGAACCTGTCTCCAAATGAAGAAAAGGCATTGAGGACCACAAAGGAGAACTGTACTTCTAGAGAGAAGAGCATGAAGGAGTACTGTATTTCTAAAGAGAAGAGTCGGAAAGAAGAGCGAGAGACTTAGGAAGAATCATATGTACTCACCCACACCAGAGCTATGAGAACTTAGGCAGGATAGAAAGTAAACTGATGCAATTATGATTGATTTGGTTTTGAGTTGCAGAGGTTCTATCCTGGCTCTCACCTGCAAAAATAAATTGGACTAGACTAGAGATCTAAGAAACTTAAAAATAAAGAAATGAATAACAAAATGTGCTTAAACTAGCTGAACTAATTAATAGATCCAGGAAATAAAGAATTGCGTGTAAGGTATTTGTACAAAAATTATTTTTTAGAATTAATGAAGTGAAAAGATTGGGGGTAAAGTCTATGTAGAAAAGAGAAGAACCTGGCCCTTTGGACACTTGGCTCTGTGCAGACATAATTGGGGCCATTTAGTAACCAATGTCTTAACTTAGATGAACTCTGTAGACCTCATGCTGAGAACAGAAACATTGGTAGCTTGGAAGATTAGTACCTACCTAGCACATAGCACCATGAAACCCTGTCTGTCTTCTGGTTAGATAGAAAAGAAAGGACAAGTGAGATTCCCTTCACTTGTGAGGTTTTACAGTAATTTTTTTTAAAGTCCCATTAAAGAAGTATTATAGAATATCTTCTCAACAACTCACATAAGTCCATGTTAGGTCAAGAGAAAAATACACGTTACTCCTTCAAAAAGGCAGGCAGTAAGCATGGAGTTAAACAGGGGGCTGAGAATTAAGAAGCTGGAGTTCTAGTGCCAATGGCCATTAATTAGGTATTGACCTAAAACAAGTCTTTTAATTAAACTTCCAGTTCTAAATTCTGTGATGTGACTCATGGTGATTTGTATCTAGAGGCCTCTCACCTCCTCCCCTCCCCCCGCCTTTTTTTTCCCCTCAGAGCCTTAACTGGAAGAAAGAATGTGTGTATATATAAATGTTGAAGGTTGGGTGGGTGTTTGGCTGTAAGGATTCTGAAAACACTGACAGCTAGTAGTAAGTTCCTATATACTAAACATAATAGGGGTTGTTGCTCCCCATCTGTCTTCCTTTTTTTTCTGGGAATTTCAGGGCATGTTAGTATAAACAATCATCTCCTATCTTAGGATCATTAGCTATCTCTTACAGCTGCAATTTTCTCATCCACCAGGAGGCACCATTGTCAAACAGTATTGACTAGGGGTCAAGAGACCTTGGTCCTTTAAGCAAATTAGGAGAAATGTCAGAACAAAGAAAAGGGAAATGAATACAGGACCCTGGAAATAGTGGCAAATCAGCCTTTGATATCTAGTCCGGCATTAGGACAATCCGGTTTCTAAAACTTGGTAAACAATATCTTAGACTACATTTCAGTTTCAGAGGTGGCAGATTCTTTCAAGGCAGTTTTTTTTTTTTTTTTTCAAAAAATGGAATTCTATGGGTATCAGGAGACCTAAGAGATTACTAAACCAAAGCCCATCATTTTATTGAGTACTCATTGTCAACCCAGAAAGGTTAAATGGCATGTTCAAGGTCCCACGAGTAGTTAAAAGTAGACTTGAGAGTAGAACCTATATGTAGGTTTCTCGGGTTTTTTTTGTTTGTTTTTTTTTTTTACTTATGTAGTATTATTTATTTATTTATTTATTTATTTTTAAATTCATTTTTATTGTTAGACTTATTGGGGTGACATCTGTTAGCAAGGATTATATAGGTTTCAGGCATACAATTCTACAGTGCATTGTCAACTTGATGTATAATAAGTTCACCACCTAATGTGACTTCTCTTCTCGTTGTTTTTGATTGTCCAACATCTGAACCTTCTTCCAGTATTTGGAGAATCTCTTATCTTAAATACCTTGATAGGGAACAAAACCCAGCTTCTACTTGTAGAAGATAAATATGCTAGATATTCGCTCTCCTTGGCAGTTAGGATTTGGGCATATGACACGTGATGTAATAATAGCTAGTGACAAAAAATAGGGACCATGTGGAACTCTCAGGTAAGAGGTATAGTAGGAGGTCTTCCAATATCTAACATTAACAGAAACAGTGGTGCAAGCTGCTGTAGCTGGTGTAGGACATCTGCAGTGGTATCCTCATCAGATCAGTTCAGGGTTGTTTCTGAACCCCTAGGTGGTTCTGGAGTATGGGGTCCCCATAACAAGCATAAAAATGGATTTGTTATAGAGCTTTCCTTATATTGTGATTTTACTTACTTAGCTATAATCTCTTATCTTCAAGTAATTCACACCCTTGAGTAGAAGTTAGAAGTTTCCTTCTTTGTAACCTGAGCATTTGGAGAATAATGCATGGACTTTGAAATCAGACTGCCTGAGTTTGAATCCTGACTCTACCACTGTTTGATCTCTTGAGCAACCTAACCTTTGCTGTTTCTCAGTTTTCTCATAAGTAAAATAAGGGTGGTAATAAAATAACACCAATCTCATAGAATTCTTGTAACCATTCAATGAATCAATGCATGTAAAGCACTTAGAAAATGCCTGTCATATAGTAAGCACTCAATAAATTGCTAGTTTTAATTATTCATCACAACAAAATAAAATTATGTGATCTGACAGTTAAGTTCCCAATGTTGCCACTGTGCGCTTACATTGGCAGCACTGTACAAAGAACTCGATGGTGATATAACCTTGGTATGTCTGTCTCACAGCTGTGTTCGTGTCGATGTATGGTGGTATCTTGCTGAGTGGCATTCATTATTGTTGTGTGTTTTTGTGTGCCATTGCGAGAATGTCAGAATTTGAATTACAGCAACAAATAAACATTAAATTTCTTGTTTTGACAAGAGTGGAAGTGAAATCAGGGACATGTTAGTCCAATTTTATGGGAAGAATGCCATGAAGAAAACAGCAGTGTACAAATGGATTGAATGTTTTTCTGAGGGGAAAGAAACCATCACTGGTGAAGAGAGGTCAGAACGGCCAAGTAATGAGCAGAAGTAACAAAAACATTACAAAAATTTGTCAACTTGTGCGTCAAAATCGTCAGCTGACTGTGAGAAGCATAGCAGACCAAGTAAACATCAGTAGAGAAATAGGAAAATCTTAACCAAAAATCTTGGCATGAGAATGGTGTGTGTAAAAATGGTTCCAAAGGAGTTCACTGATGGACAAAAGCAAAGGAGAATTGAAGTTTGCCAAGACCTTTTGGAGAGGCAAGATGATGTTTTGGGCACGTTATCACTGGTGATGAAACACGAGTGCACCAATATGACCCTGAAATAAGCATCAAAGTGCACAATGGACGTTAACGAATTCTCTGCGACCAAAAAAGTTTCAGCAGTCCAAATCAAGAGTCAAAATTATGTTGCCAGCCTTTTCTTATATTAGAAGGATTGTTCATTATTATTCTTATATTAGAAGGATTGTTCATTATGAATTTGTACCAACTAAACAAATACCCAACCAAGTTTACTATTTGAAAGTGCTGAAAAGGCTATGTGAAAAAAGTTAGACAAAAATGACCTGAATTTTTCACCAGCAACTCTGACTCTTGCATCATGACAATGCACGAGCTCACATAGCACTATCTGTGAGGGAGTTTTTGCCAGTGAACAAATAACTGTGTTGGAACACCCTCCCTGCTCACCTGATCTCGCCCCCAGTGACTTTTTTTCTTTCCCTGAAGATAAAGGGAATATTGAAAGGAAGACATTTCAATGACATTCTGGACATCAAGGGTAATACAACAACAACTCTGATGGCCATTCCAGAAAGAAAGTTCTAAAATTGCTTTGAAGGGTGGACTAGGTGCTGACGTCAGTGCATAGCTTCCCAACGGGAGTACTTTGAAGGTGACCATAATGATAGTCAGCAATAATGTATATACAACTCTTTCTAGGACGAGTTCACGAACTTAATTATCAAACCTCATATTTCTGTTTTTTAATTATATATTAGGGGTGCCAAAAATGTATACACATTTTAAGAGACATTATCTATGTATTACTTGTTGAAGTGAATTGAATTATAGTAGCAATGTGTGGTATGATGTTTGCTCAAAAGATGGTGTTAATCAAATGAATGCATCACCATGCAACAGGCTGGACAAAGAAAATGGTGGAAACACAGTTGTCTTTTGAGGAGCGGCACAAGACCATTTTCAAGTGGTATTTGAAATTTGAGAACATTGTGGAGGCATGAGTATGCAACAGAACCTTTAACACGCATTTGTGATAAGGTTGAGATGCACACTACTGGGTGTGATGTGCACAAGGGAAGATCCAAAAGGCCTCATACAGCAACAGTCCTGCTTCTTCTGCTGTGGTGTTAGAACAGTTTACATGCTTGCCACAGAAGTGTACCAAACAATGTGCATGTGAGACAGGAGTTAGCAGAACAAGTATATGACACATTCTTAAAACAGCAAAATGGAAAGTTTTCATCCCACACTTTCTGAAAATGTGTATACATTTTTTGGCACCCTCTGTATGAAAGAAATAAGGCAATTTGTGTTCTGCTGTGTCTGCTTTTTTCACTCAGTATTTTATCTTTAGAAGTCAGCCAAGTTCCTTTGGTTAGCTGTAATTTCTTTTCATCATTGTGTAGTATTCTATTATATGAATATACCAATGCAATGCTTTATCTATTCTGTGGACATTTGGGTTATTGACACTTGGTGGCTATTGGTGAGCAGTGCTGCTGTGAACATTCAGGTATACATCTCTTGGTTTGCATAAGCATATGTTTATTTGGCAAGACCATCTTTGCCCAGTACTCTACAGTCACCTCTTTGTCATCAATTAAGCATTTATATATGCATATCTCTGTTTCCAGGCTCTATGTTACATGTGTGTTTTACTGTCCTATTCATCTGTCTTAGTGTAAATAGCATACATGCAGTCTTAATTACTATGCTTCATATTATAAGATTTTGAAATCAAGTAGAGCAAATCTTCGCACCTTATTATTCTGCCAAAATATCTTAGATCTTATTCCTTTGCAATTCCATATACACTTTAGATTCTTCTTTACATTTTCCACAAAATCTGTTGGGATCTTGATTAGTATTCCATTGAATTTATGCTTTAATTTGGAAAAGATAGGCTGTTTACAACATTGAGTCTTCCAGGCTGTGAACAGGATAATTTTTTCTCCATTTATTATACTTAATTAATTTATTTGAATAGATATCATACTTTTCTTTCTAGAGATTCTATGCATCTTCCTATTATATTTATTTCTACATTCTTAAAAAAATTCTTAAAATTTTATTTGATTTATGATCATGATTTTGCTAAATTCTGATTAATTCTAATTTTACGTTAGATTATTTTGGATATTCGATATATCCAGTTATATCATCTGTAAATAATGATAGTTTGTTTCTTCTCTTTCAATTCTTACACATTTTGTCTTTCTCTAGCCCTTACTACATTGGCTGGGACCTCCAGAATATTGGTGAATATGAGTTGTTAAAGTGGACATTTTTATGTGTCAAATGTTCAGAATTATGTTAATTGAATTCCAAATGTTAAAACAGTCTTACATTGCTCTGGTAAGCCCAGGTTGGTCTTGATATAATTTTTATACTATATCTATTTAGGTTTGCTAATGTTTTGTTTGGATTATTTGCATCAGTGTTCATTAGTGAGATTGTCTTTAATTGTCCCATGCTCTCCTTAATGGATTTTAGTGTCTAGGTTCAGATAGCTTCATAAAATGAATTAGAGACTATTCTTGCTTTTTATTCATTTTATTTCTCCTCAAAAAGTTCCATAGAACTTGTCAGAAATTTCATCTAGACCTAGAGTTTTCTATACCAGAAGATTTTAAATTACTGATATCATTCCTTTAAATTGGTAAAGAATTATGCAGGTTTTCTAATTCCTTCTGTGTTCTTTTTTATGAGTTTTATTTTTCTGGGAATTTATTCATTTCATATAAGTTTTCAAATTTTTGGCTTAAAGTTTCAATACCATTTTGGGGGGGGCAGGATATGAAATGATATCTTCTTTTTCATTCTTAGTATTGGTTTCTATATGTGTCTTCTCTCTCTTTTCTAAATTTGTCTTGCCAAAGGTTTATCTTTTCACAGGGAACAACTGTTAGTTTTGTTTATCCTTCTAATATCTGTTTGCTTTTCAATTCATTAGTTTCTGTGGGGTTTTTTTAGTTTTTATTTATTGGAGTGACATTGATTAGTAAAAATTACATAGGTCCCAGGTGTACAATTCTACATTACATCTTCTTTTTTTTTCTTTTTAATCCATTTGACATTACATCTTCTAAGTGTTGTATTATGTGTTCATCACCCAGAGTCAGTTCTCTTTTCATCACCATATATTTGTGTCCCTGTCCCTTTTCCCCCACCGCCTTCCCCCCTTACCCTCAGGTGACTACTAAATTATTGACTGTGTCCATGAGATTTGTTTCTTTGTTGCTTTCAACTCTATGTTAACAATGAAACTAAATTTCTCCATCCCTTTCCCTTATTTTACCCACTCTCCCATCCCTCCTCCCATCTTTAAGAAGTCCCTCTAACATTCTTTGTAGTACTGGTTTGGTGGTGATGTATTTCTTTAACTTTTGCTTATCTGAGAAGCTCTTTATCTGTCCTTCAATTTTGAATGCTAGCCTTGTCGGATACATTATTCTTGGTTGTAGATGCTTGGTTTTCATCACATTGAATATTTTCTGCCAATCACTTCTGGCCTGTAAAGCTCCTGGTGAGAAATCAGCTGAGAATCGAATGGGTGTCCCTTTATAAGTTACTACTTGCATTTTTGCTGTTTTTAGAATTTTGTCTTTTTCTTTAAATTTTGCCATTTTAATTATGATATGTCTTGGTGTGTTCTTGTTTGGGATCATCTTGTTTGGGATTCTCTGTGCATCCTGGACTTGTATATCTATTTCCTTTGCCAGATTAGGAAAAATTTCAGTCATTATTTCTAAAAATATATTTTGGTAACTTTTATTCCGTTCTTCATTTCAGTTAATGCAGTCAATATCTCTCTCTGGTCCTTTATAATGGTTTGTAAGCCTTCTTTAATACTTGCTATCTGTCTGTTGAAATTATCATTCAGTTCCTTAAGCGTTTTTATAATCATTGGTTTGAGCTCAGTTTCTGATGGGTTATCTGTCCCCATCTCTTTAATTCTCTGGTTTCTCATATTCGCAGCCTCTCTGGACCCTAGCAACAGCAGTTTCCTTTGTGTTCACTGCTGATATTGGGCGGGCAGAGGTCTGTGGGGGCAGGGCATTTGCGGCTTTGTTTTCTCCCTGTGGTTCTTGGGGTCATGCAGGGAATTTGGGCATGATTGCACCTTACTGTTCTGGGTTTGCTCCACACATGGATTCTGCCCTGAGCCTTGGGGTCAGCTGTCCTGTTTGCTGGTCTTTCAGACAGGCTGGTTGTGGGCCAAGTAACATGCACAGAACCCTCTGTCTCTTCTTCCCAACTGGAGCATTCATGCTGCGTCTTGTCACTGCCCCGCCGCTCCCCCTCCTCTGGGAACCGGAGTAAAGTCTGGCTGCTGCAGTTTGAGGACCAGTCTGCACCTCCAAGAGCCAAAGTAAGGTGGTTGCGGTATCTCATGCCCCACCTGTGGGCCCCCATAACTCTGTCCCGTGGACTGAGTGAGGCCTGGAGTGCTGTCCTGCTGCCTTCTTCCTCCTCCCTCCCCCCGCGGTAGAGTTCCAGGCAGGGACCCACATGGGGCCACATCCCCACTCTTCTTTTTATTTCTCCTTTGTTTAACCCTCTGCCCCCCTACAGGTACCTTAATGCAATGAGTGGGTTTCTTAGCTGTGACTGTGCAATGTGTAGAGGGTTCTTGGTTGAGGTATAGGTGTTTTCTTAGTTTTAATCTCCAGAGGAGTTTTTCAGAGATCCCTCCCACGCTGCCATTTTGTTGCATCTCATCAGCTCTAGAATTTTTATTTGTTGCTTTTTTTTTTCTTTAATTTCAGTCTCTTTGGTAAAATACTCCTTTTGTTCATTGATTTTCTTTCTGAGTTTATTAACTGCCTATCTGAGTTTTCTTGCATCTTGTTGAATTTTTTCAGAACTGCAGTCTTGATTTCTCTGTTATTTAAGTTATATATTTTCATGTCTTTAACTTTATTTTCTGGAGATTTTTTTATTTTCTTTCTGAGATGCCATCTTACCTCAATTCTTTATAGCAATTAATGGACTATTTCTCTTTCTGGGCATCTATGGAAGTGGATTCTACAGCAGGTTGATAAGGTTTTTCTTTTCCTTTCCAATAGGTAAGGTGGAGCATTTCATTTTCTCTTCTGTCCTGGAGCATTTTATTTTCTCTTATACTTTTTCAGCTTCTCACAGGATGGTAAATTTCTTGAGAAGGTGGTTTGCTCCTCTATGAACAGGTTGCCTAGGTCTCGAGATAACACCCCCGTAGGAGGACATAGTAGATCCTGGGGTTCCTAGCCTCTGAATTCCTAGCACTGCCCCTGCAGCCAGATGCAAAGCTGTATGTCTCAGCAGCCCTGGGTGCCCTTGCTATGATCAACCAGGAAAGTTGGGGCCAAGGTGGGTTGGAAGAGGCAGCTGGCGTGTTTGTGTCTTTGCTGTTTTCTGAGTAATGGCTACTGCCAAACCACAGCTGCCTCACCCCTATAGCTCCGTTGTCACTGAAATTAGTCACACTGTGTATCTGCCACTCAGGAACTGTCTCTTCAGGTCTCAGGGCTATAAATATTCTGCTCTTTAATCTGACACTGTTCCCCTTTTTTTCTGGGGCCTCCTGCTAATATTGAGAGGGTGTGGGGGAGGCGAACTCTGGGAAGCTGTGAGGAGCCAGCCAGGCTCTATGACTTTTTCTGCCTGATAGGGGGAGCTGTTAGACCACACTGTAGTACTTCTGTCTTTAGTCTTTGACTCTAGGTCTCTTCCTCAATTGTTGGGTTCATCTGTATTATGTGTCTATCCCTCAGGCAGACTTCCTGGGGTCAGAGAGTGCACCTGCAGCCTCAATTCTTTCCTCTCCTTCCAGGGACCACATTGAGCTCCTGGCTGCATCATGCAGCACCCCACCCCTGCCTCTGCATTTCTCCTTTCCTCCATTTGCGCTGATTCACCCACCTTCAAAGGTTTCTATGCACAGATCTCTTAGACATGTTTCTGTGTTGCATAGGGAATCCTCTGTTGAATTATAGCTGTTCAAATTGTTGTAACTTTAGTAGCAATATCAAGGATTACCCCATTTTAATAAAGAGTGGTAAACTGGTGAAGAGACTAGACAAAGGAATGGCAGTGGTAAGGTTGGAATTATGGGAAGATGAACAGGAAATGTACAGTAAATAAGAATTGTTTAGTAAGGTCTGTTTTGTACAGATAAGATTAGTAGTTCTTCTCTTCCTTGTACTTGAGAGGGGAATGGCTTTACAAAAGGAAATTTATGACCTGTTTGGGGACATAATGCGCAAAGCAGAGAATTCATTTTGTGTCTGAATCACCTTCAGTTCAATATAATCCTATGTCAAAGAGACATATTTTGGGGTATAATATTCTGATCCCTTCAATATGCAACCAGTCATACCTCTAGACCTGTGATCAGTTTTGTTTGTTTGGTGCATTTCTTTTTGGATATATTTTTAATTTAAGTAATGCTTGTATACTATAAAAATGGATTGATTTTTTTAATTCACATAGATGAAAAGGAAGAATAACTAAGATCATTCATAATTCCATCACTTTTCAGAATTCAGAGTAAACCTCCCATAGTCTTTTTTTGCATGTAGCATGGAAGCACTCCCCATACTCATCCATAGCAGAGCTTCTTTTCCCTCTCATTTCACTCCCTCGAAATGCAACCAACTGGAAAAATCCAGAACTTGTTTTTTCAAGCTTCTTGATCATCCCAGAAATATCCTAAGATAAAAAGTCAAGCAGAAAAGCAATAAGAGAAGCCTTATTATTGTTTTTGGAAGCATTATATTACCAAATTAAGTTATCAAAGAATTGGGACATCAAACTTCTTGTTCAAGATTATTATATTGGGACTGTATGTATTATGAATATGTATATTTTAAATTTATGAATAAAATTTGCATAAATAACAGTATTTTTAGTTTTATTTCTGTATCTCAAAATTTTAAATTAGTGGACTGCCTTTTAATTTCAATTAATGTTATGAATAATTGATTAAATGGTTTTAATAATAGAAAATTACTGTCACAGGGATTACTTAACTTTCATACTAACCTCTCAAAATCATGCCTACATATTTAAAAAGTTACACAAGTAAATTTGTTTGGTACCCCAAATTATGAGCCATTATATTAAAAACTATGTGTTCTTGAGCCATTTTCCTGTTCGAGTCCGCTCCTACCTCTTTGGAGTGTACTTTATCTCAATAAACTATCTCTTTGTGTCACCTGTAAAAAAAATAAAAATAAACTGTGTAATGGCCAAAAGATCCCATTTATAATAGCAACTAAAAATATAAAATGCCTCAAGGGAATAACCCAGTAATCAGTATATGGAACCAATATGAAGAAAACCTTAAAACTATAACTTAGAGACATGAAAGGAAATGGAGAAGTATATCATATTCATGAATGATATCATAAAATGTTGTTTTCTAGAAGTTAACCTATAAAATAATACCATCTCAGCTGAAATATAAAATATTTTTTAGCATTTAACAAACTGATTTTAAAGTTCTAGGGGAGAAAAATAATTATAAGAAAATATAAATGAGACATTATTCCAAATATTAAAATATATTATTACAGTATTAAAAATAGTATGGTACTAGATACAAGAATAGACAAGTCAGTGGAAAGGAGTAGAAACCTAAAAATTTCTCTGTGTGTATGTACATGTGTAGAGATTGTTACTTCAAGTACTAGTGTTTTAGATATGATTTTTTAAAAAAAGGATCAATCCATGCTGGTAATTATAGCACAAGGCAGTAAATAATTTCTAGTTATGTCTCATCAACTGGTTTCCTTCATGGGTTGGTTTCTCACTCTTCTACCCCAAAAACTCTTTGTTTCCCTCATCCTGTCCCCTCCAATAAAAACCTTCATCTAACACTCAGGACAGCTCCCAGACTCTTATTGCTTTATTGATGCAATCAATTTAGCTCTCTCCTTTACCTAAGTCCTTTATCTTCCAAGTTGAATAGTGCTTATCCTCACATTTTACAATTAAAAAGGAAAACATATAAACAAAACTGTGGATTTTCTTTCTGTGAGGGTTATTGGTTTATTGACCTAGTCCTCATAGATCAACCAACCAACTTAAGCTGCAGCCACAATTTTTTCTCTCCCAATGCAAAGAAAACAAAAAGTATTTACCCTCTCTAGTAATCAAGGAAATGCAAATTAAAATAATCACGAATTGACTTTTTTCCCTGCTATTTGATTGGCAAAAATTAAAAAAAAAAAATCATCCTGGTCAAGTCAAGATAAAGAACAGGACACTTTCACACTCAGTAGTGGCAGTATAAATGGTTAAAAAAAATTTCCAGCAGCGGATCAAAAGTGTTTTTGTATATGCTCCTTGACTTCACAACTCCACTTGTAGGACTTTTCCTGTAGCACATGACCACAGTCATTCACAAAGATGCATGGTCATGTTCATCCAGGCTTTATTTCTGATAGTAGAAAATGAGCGCTGCTATACCTCAGAGTAAAGAAGGGTGTCATAAAAAATATTTGGGGGAAGATCCCACTTGACATTGGAAAATGTTAATTTGCTGTGAAATGGAAACAAGGTAAAATTCGTAAGCCTTATATAAATGAGAAATTATTTTCATTACATAAAACACACCATTAAATATTTAATGTGTGCTCAGTCTTCTGCTGGATATGGGAGGGAGGAGTGTGTTGAAAGTATAAAATATATTTATTCCTTAGGACTTTACCCTATTCCTTAACTATTGACCTTGAATATGTCATTTGGTGCTTGCACACCCACAGTAAGTATACCTCTAGATAGTAGTAAAAGCATTGAACATAGAGATTTGAATCCTATTCTTGTCACATAGTGATTCTGACCTCATGGGTTGATTGTATAAATGAAGGGAAATCTATGCAGGAGTGCTTCCCATGATGCTTAGTGAATGGTAATATTAGTAATGATTACTAAGTATTATTATAACCATTAATGATTATTTAGTAATTATTAGTGTTAGTAATGATTAGTCATTATTATAACTAATTACTTAATAATTATTACTAATAGTAATGATAAGTTAGTTACTTCCCCTTCTAGAAGTTTCTATGTTTTTCTTTTTTTATTGTTAGATTTATTGGGGTGACATTGGTTAACAAGAATTACATAGTTCCAGGTGTACAATTCTACAGTGCATTTTCAACTTGTATAATAAGTTCACCACCTAGTGTGAGGTCTCTTTCCATCATCATATATTTAGCTCTCCCTCCCTCCTCTCTTATCCCCTCCCTAGAAGTTTCTATTTCCTCAGTATAATACCTGCAGCCAATATATTGCAGCCTGAGCTACTGAATAAATAAATGAATGAGATACTGGATTTGAAAACACTTTGAAGCATTATGAAAATGTTAGCTATTGATAATTGAATAATTTCATTAATATTTGTAATGATCTGACAAAAGTTTTATGTGTACACATACAGTATATGTTTGTATGTAATTGCTAAATGTTATGATACGGACACTATATTGGGTTTTTACAGAATTTAAGCAAAAGAAGGACTTGTTAAAAGAAGGGCTTATTGTGGCTGGTAATCATTTAAGGGACTCTTGAGGGAAGGTATAATTAGAATGGAACCTTGAATTAAGGTAGGTTTTGAATATGAGAAGCAATATATGCAGAAGCATGTGGCCAGAAAAGAAAGAAAATGGAATAATCAGAGAGTAGTAATAAGACTAGTGTGCTTGGAGAATGAAGTATTCTTGAAACATCATTAAAACAGGATAGGTAGAAGTGGCAAAGTATGGCCAAGATAACAAGAGAACTGAGCTGGTGAGAAATAGAGAACCATTTTAAGCTTCAGGGCAAGATAGTGACATTGCATCACCAGCACATCACTCTGTTAAGAATATGTTTGTTGCAATAACTTTGGTAATAAAATTGTAAACAAAAATAAATTATGGATTAGCTAATTATTTTTTTCCTTCCACAGTGTATAGCTTGAATTCCTTATTTAATGGTGATAACTATAGTTAATTGTTTTGGAATCCTTGATGTATTCTTAAAATATCATATGACATGACTACATATAGGTAATTTCAGAACTTGACTCAAAAATGTGCCTGCAGTCCCCAGCATTACCTTTTTTTGAGACTTCTTGTGATAATTGTCAGTTTCTTCTATAAAGAAAATTTATAGTCAATTTTCCATACCTTATGTTATTTGATGCTACCATTTCCTTGTCCTTCCTATTTCTTGCCCTATAGATTTTCAATGTTAAGATGATTATAACGTCCTTTATAATTTATGTCTATTTTTCATTGAAAGATAAGAGATTTTACTAATTTATTAAACCATTAGCTGTAAGTCAACAAATAACTTAGTTACAATATATTCACTTTCAGTGTCCTTTTCCTGGAATTTCCTCTTTTCTTACATATTTTTTCACATTTCTCTACAGTATGGATGGAGCGGATCTGTGTTTTGAAATCGTAAAACGAGCTGATGCTGGTTTTGTATACAGTGAAGCTGTAGCCAGGTATGTAATTTGTATCAACTCCTCAGAGGTCAAGATGCAAGTAAAAGAAAGAAATGACCTCCCAAAAATCACATGAAGTGACCTGTTCTTTGAACTGATAATGAGCAAACTGCCACTCTTCTACAGGGAGCGTCTGTTTTAGTGTGTATTAGTGGAACCAAATAGTGAAATGCAAAATAATGAATAATGAATTTATCTATTAATAATGAATTTACACTTTCACATCAGTACTACCATCTTTCCCATTTCTGGTAACTTTTATACAAGAAAGGATTTGATATCTCAGGAACCATGTAGAATTAAACTTCAGCTTTTTGTTTGTTTGATTTTTGTTTTTTGACAGGTGTGCCTCATTAATTGTCAGTTTCCCTTTTATTGATAGCAAATTGTTATGTGACCAGTTAATCTGAGGAGAAGCACAGAACAGTAGAAAGAAGAGAAATAAAAGCACTTTTTTCTGCTGAATGTATTTGCTTTGTGTGGTCTCCCAGTCAAATGACAGCCATTGTTCTAAGTGGAAGAGTTAATGTTAAGAACTAATAGCTCAAAATAAGGAGTAAATACAAAAAATCATAGGTGCCATCAGTGAATCACTTGTTTATAGATTCAGAGTAATACAGCTTTCTGCTTTGGTGATAATCATATCATAAATATCCACTCTAATGGGTTGCCTTCTTAACACATGGAGTACATACATTAATAGGGTACAGCATCTCCTCAGTTACCAGTCATAATATGTTGAAGGGTTCAAACCCACAAACCCATTAGGATTTATTAAAACTTTCTACCATTTAAGAAACAATTACCATTAAATGACTGTACCTTTTTCCCTCCTATCATTCATTTTATACTCATGGCATTATATAGCTGGGAAAAGCTTGGAAGACTTGCTTAATACAACTTTGAGCTACAGCACAAGATAAAAGACTACACTAAATTTGAGGTAGCTGCTGTTTTGTACTACTGAAACTAGGCAGAAGAAGCAAGTGAAAATTTATGTATATTAACTATAATTACTTCAGGTTCCTGATGTATTCATGGTAGCCCTAAAGCTAAATAGCCTCTTTTCTTTTGTGTTGTGCTTGTTCAAGCATATTCTAGGGTTTTTTAATTCCATTTTTCTGTTGTTTTGAGTTCTTACCATAATTTAAAATTTTTATTCTTTATTGTGATTCAGAATTTAAAAGTATTCTTTAATGCCAAAAATAGTCAATGCCATCTTGATTTTTCTTATGGCAATAGTGATAAACCACTTTATCCTACTACATGAAACTCAGACTTTTGGATATCCTTGTTTATATTTATTTCTTGCAGAATTTGAGTCAACTTGCCTTTTGTACTTCCTTATATTGATATCTTTCAGCAGCAGCATCAAATCAGGAAAACTAAAAATTCTGATTGTTAATTTTATAAAGTAGTGAAGCTTGGTGGAGGAAGATGACGTTTTCCTTTTTGAACCACAATAACCCTAGGGTACCTGGTATATGTGCTGGCAGGGTTGATGTTAAACCAGTACCACTTTTACTCTGTTCCCACTCATCCATATTGCTTTTCCTTAACATCAAGTCTGTCTCTACCACTGGGCTAATTGTCAGGACAGGGAGTATAGTAGAGTGTAGAGGTGATGTCATATAGTAAAATGACTTGGGGTCTCTCCAAATCTTGAGATTTATAGAAAAAGTGGATGTTTATATAAATAAAGGTGAAGCCTGTTGATTTTAAAATCCACCTATATTTGCTTTTTAAAAAGATGGTGATTTTATAAAAGGAACTTTCCAGAATGAACCAGAAAAGAGTAGATTGGGACTAATACGTGACACTATAAAAAGAAATGTTTGGCATAATTTATTAAAGACCCTTCCTAAAAATGACCAAAAAGGGAGTTCCCTGGTGGTGTAGTGGCTAGGCTTAGGCTCTGTCAACGCTGTGGCCTGGGTTCAATTCCCAGCCAGGGCACTATCCACATAAAAAAAAAATTTAAGAAAAGGGGGTGAAGGGCAGCTTCAAGGTATTATTAGCTATGTTCCCTATTGCAGAGGATCAGTGACCATGTAACAAGGGTACATAGATACTTCCTTTTGCTTAATGTGTTCAACCAGATGACTTATAACCTTTCTTCCTCTTCTCTGATTCTGGGAAATTCAGCTTGCATCAGTATTCTAAGGAAACAACTGCAAGAAGACTCTGAGACACCAAGTAATCAAATTGATAATGTTGTTTTTCTCCAACTGGCTGAGCTTCAAGAGGAGCAGCAAAGCATGGCCAAAATAAAACTTCGTTCAGTCCTTACAGCCTAATTAGTGATTACCTCTGTTCTTTCAGGGGTGATGAGTTGTGGAGTGAGCTAACATACAGGATCAAATTATCAAATCAAAGTCTCACAAATCAGAGAGTTCTTCCCTAGTACCAGGCTTTACTAAATAATTATAAAGATACAGGCAATCAAAAGGTTCAGCTCAAGCAGAAAGAGGTCTGGGCCTTCAAAGGCGGCTTGCCGTGTCGTTCCTTCCCATGTCAGAAATGCATCTCTGGCCCAGAATAGATGAGGTCTCTAGGTAAGGTTTGTGGGATTATACACACAGAGGTGAAACCTCTCTCCATTGTACACTCAGCTAGTTGTTCAGTTTACATGACATCCTCCAGGAAGCCACCTATGCCTCAAAGATCCTGGGTTCTGTTTATCACAGGTAATCCTTAGCTGTGAACATTCTGTTAAGGGCATTTCAGAGATAAATTCTTTTCTGCCTGGCAAAGTTCATTAATCTTTATACCCAGAGTTGACAAGGAGAGTACACTGAGTCACCTCCCTTCTTTTCTTCCACCCCCCTGCCACCTCCAGAATGCCTCCTTACAAAGGAAGTGAGTGAATTGCTTGCCAGATCTTTCCTTCCACAGAGTTCTCATCATTCTTGATCCTTAGGAACTCTATAGAACTTGTGGGTGGATTTTGGTGCTCTCCTTATTCTGCTTGCTTACACACTGCTCACGTGCATAGCCCTAAAAGTGGGAAAAGATCAGTTTAAATTTGTTATACCTGGGTGGGGGGGGCGGATAATTCTACCACACGCACACACCCCATAAATTCTTATATATATGTGTGTGTATTTGGATCAAATAATTGAATACTCTGATATTCAGATTTTAAAATGCTCATTTGGTGAGTATTTTATAAATGAGGCTTTGAGATAGGAATTTCCTTTAGGCTAAAGATAATAAGCAGCTACATTAATACCATATATCCAGAGTAGTTCATACTATAGGTATAAGCTGTGTCTACATTACCTAGTTTAAACTTACCCACTATCCCAATGTTCATATCTAGGTGCACAAATAGATTGTTCATAAATCTTTGACTAAATTTAACAATAATAATAAAATTGTAATAATAATCACTTAACCTTTGTAGCATGGTTTAGACTTTACAAAGTACTATTTATTGTCTTTGCCCTTTCAGGGGGTCACAGATCCTCCAAAGCCTGATTTGAACCAGGAAAAGGCCACAACACCAAGTTAAGAACCCCTGACTCAAACAGAAATTTAATTACAGGCTGCACTGACCCAGGCAGAGTGTGTGACCATACCCCCTTATTTATGTATTTCCAAACTAAGAAAAATGGAACATCTAAGGACTGCATGAGCCTAGCTCTCTGCTTAGGCCCTGTTATGAGGAAACAATAAGTACAGAAACAAAGTATGGGTGGGTTTGTTTGTTTTCTTTCCTTTTTAAAAATTGAACCTTCTGGTCAATAGTAATACATGAAATAATGCATATGCTAATTGAGGGACACTCATATTGAGTTTGGTTAGATAGTAGTATACCATAGAAGGAATTTGATGGAAATGTCTTTTAATTATAAAACAGGAATGGGGATTTTTTTTTTTTTGTCTTGAGTCACAAGCACACACACGAGGTCATTTATATATACTATGAAATCATTTTGGTTTTATTTTTAAATGTGGGGGAACATAGATCTGGAAAGACAAAACAAAATTCAATAAATACTATGCGATCAATAATGTTGAGTATATTGCATTTCTGTGTCATGGCTGGTTGGGGAAGGAAAAGAGGGAAATGAGAAAGGAAGAGAGATAATAGGAAAAAAGAGAAAGATAAAAGAGTAAAATGCAGAGGAAGGGAAGATTAAAAAGATACTCAGAAACAGTGGGATTATGAAGAACTTTAAAATTGAGGGAAGGAAGTCAAAGTAAGTTCTGAAGCAATACTGAATAAACTACTCTTGTCACACCCTGTTGCTAGTGGACCCTGTTACTACCACTTCTTAAGGACTGTTGTTCTTCCTGGACCCAGTGGGGGGCCTCAGCGTACCCCTGCCTGCCACGTGAGGAGTCTGACATCCTAGGACTTAGGACCAGTACAACCTCTGCTTGGTTTAGGGATACCCCAACTGAAACTTGATTATGTTGCAAAAAGAAATTGTAGTAATAAGGGAGTTCTCCCTTCTTGTTCTTTTTTAGAGATAAATGGACGTAAGGCAGAGAGCCAGCCTCTCCTAGCAGATAAAATGCTCCCAACACTTAGAATCCTTGGCGTATCTCTGAACACTATTTACTTAATAGCAATTCAGTGTAACTATGTGGTATTAACTGAGTGTCAAAGAATTGTTGGGTTTTTTCATGTTTTAAGGTTGTATTTTTAGTTTGCAGAGCTTTTTTTCTTATAAACTGTGTGAAATCCTTTTGACTAAGATATCTTAAAAAGCTCATGAACATACAGGGTACCCAAAAAAAGGGAACCATCTTCTGGAGGGTGGGCCCCTTGTAGTACAGGCTTCCTCAACTTGGTAAATATTCTAGGAACCCATCTAGAATGTACCAGTAGGCATTTTTGTGAGAGGCTGCATTCAGCTTCAGTAAATTTTTTTGTAGACTCTTTCAATGCATTTGCCCATTTCATAATGGGTGATTTACACGAACAACATGTGGCATGACAGTGCACCTGCCCACACCGCGCTGAGTGTTCAGCACTTTTTGACTAAAAAGGACATGACTCCCGTGCCCCACCCTCCCTATTCACCCTATCTCCCCACCCCCAACTTTGATTTTGTTTCCCCAATGAAAAAGTCCTCAAAGGGAAATGTTTTGCCTATATGGAAGAGGTGAAACAAAAACCAGAGGAAGCACTAAAAGGCATCAAAATTCATGAATTCAAAAACTGTTTTGAGCAGTGGAAAAGTGTCTAGATAAATATATATCATCAAACAGAGAGCACTTTGAAGGTGACTGGAGTTTAAACATGTAAGAATAAATGTACAATTTTTTTATAAATAAATTCCAGGGTTTTTTGGGTCCCCCCTCATAAGAGTCTGCCAACTTTTCATTATTAAGCCTCACATTCCACCAATCTTATCTACTCAAATGAAGTGTCCATAGGCAATGAATATAAAGTTGGGAGTTATAAACTAGTAATTATATACAAACTAGTTATATACAACTGTATATTGAATTTGAAAAATAAAAGTTTTTTTTACAGTTTCAGTTTTCTTCTGTTTTTCTACAGCCATTACATGAGACAGATACTGGAAGCTCTACGCTATTGTCATGATAATAACATAATTCATAGAGATGTGAAGGTAAGTCATTTTTATTGCTGTTAACAGTTATGAAGAGAAACTGGCTACAATGATATTAATCAGAAATGTTTCACTAATATTCTTAAGGGGAGGATCTTAAATTTTACTTGCAAATAAAATTTTATTTAACTGCTTTATATTTGGGGAATCACTGTACTAATTCTTAAAGCAGCACTTTTTATAACTTAATTTTTCTTACTTTTATTAAAATATGCATTCTAAAATTCTGTTACTCTTCTTTTGGTGTTACTCTTCATTGTGTATGTGAGAAAGGAATGCAAAATCCAGCATATAGGAAACCTAAACAATGCCCTATGCTAAGTTAATTGATGGGGGTGAGAATCTGGTTTTACATAGTAAGAGTTCATCATACGCTTACATTTTTGTGATGTTGCAATGTAGAAGAGTCATCATTTTGTTATTTTTGCAAGTAGTTTTTAAAAATAGTCTGAAACCTTAATTAGAGATATAATACAATTTATACCCTTATGAGTGTGAATATTACCATTATTCAGTCTTTCTTCCTGTTTGATCCTAGTATCAAGTCTATGAAAACTGTCAGTCCCTGGTTCCTAACAGTGTCAGTTAGAACATGAAGACATGCAAGAAAAGAAACCAGTGGGGGTTTTTTCCTGATCCTCAGCCTCTTCCAAGGCCTTGAATCACTAAGAGCCCCTGAGGTTTCTCTGGCCCTGTTGTCCACTTTCAGCACTCTGTTATTTTGTCACTGGCCTTTCTCTCTGACCTGCAGAATCCAGACATGATGTTCTCCTTCCCTCAAGACATATTCTCAAAGGCCTGGCTATTTGGATATATTTTAATGGTTAAGAAAATCAACCAGAATTTAGTTAAATTCTCTATAGTGTTTGGAAAATTTTGACTGAAACTTGTGGTTAAAAGCTGAGGAAAAGCATGAGCAATTCCAAGACAATCTAGTGACAAGTTATAATAGCAAATGAAAAATCCAATGAGAAATGTACAAAAATACACATTAGTGTAAAATTAGTTGTAAAATAACTTATTTGTGCTTTTCAAATGTGGTGATAGGAAAATGATACTGTTATTATCAACAATCAACACTGAACAACCCAATGGATACATAGCACTTTTATTTTAAACAGTATTCTTCAGTTATGCAAACTAAGAATAAGAAGTATAGAAAGATAAGAAGGGGGAAATTGCCAGTGATAGCAGCACGCTGTTATTCTTTTGCATTTAATTAATATAAGGAAGTGCATATGTACAGAGTAAAACATATCTCCTTGTATATACCTGGGTGCCAAAAAAAATGTATACACATTTTAAGCGATGTTTTCTATGTATTACTTTTCAAAATTGAATTGAATGATGGTAGCAATGTGTAGTATGATGTTCGCTCAAAAGATGGCATTGATCAAATGAATGCTAGCATCACCATGTGACAGGCAGGACAGTCAAAGACAATGGCAGAAGCACATATGTTTGAGGAGCACAAGACCAATTTGAAGTGATATTTGAAATTCAAGAATGCTGTTTGAGTTTCCCCCACATTCTCCTAAATTAACACCCCTTGACTTCTACCTATGGGGGACCTTAAAGGATATGATGTACCCTAGAAAACTGGCTACACTGGATGTACTTAGGGAAGAAATTGAAACCACATGCATAGCAATACAAGTAGATACTTTGGTCAGTGTTGCTCAATAATTGTCGTAATTAGAAGTGTCTGGACTCTGATGGTAACCAGTTTGAGCACCACTTGTAATTGCAGAAGTCAAACATCGGACTTCCCTGGTGGTGTAGTGGCTTAAGGCTTCAGCGCTGGAGCTGTCAACGCTATGGCCTGGGTTCGATTCCCAGCCAGGGAACTACCCACATAAAAAAAAAAAAAGAAGTCAAACATCACTTGTATTCATCTTTTGTTATTGGTACATATTATTACAATTTTAACACGGTTTTTTTCCTTTCTTAAAATGTGTATAGATTTTTGGCACCCTCTGTATTATAACTATACAAGACAAAAATGATCAATTGAAAACTTAAAATGGGTAAAACAGATTCTTGGTTCATGTAATTAGCATTGTGTTAATAACATGTTTGCTCAAGAGGCAATTTTATTTTGAATTCTGTTCTTGAAAGCCCATTATATCAACATCATATGAAGGCTGTCCAGAAAAAAAATCCAGCCATAAATGCCTCTGTTTTTCATATTATATGGCTGGATACTTTCTGGATAGCCCTTGTATAATAAATAATGGTTGACAACATATTTTACCATAATTCTTTAAATAATATACTCAACTTTTGAATAGTCATGATGTTTGATGTAATGATAATCCAAAACCAAATAAAATCCCAAAGTAGCTATATTTGACTTCACCTTCTCATTTACCTTCTGATTGATTCAAATATTTGAGTGCCTACTTCATGCAGAATACTGTGCTTGGAACCCTAGAGCTATTACGATCTCAGTAGGGAGGTATAAGGCAGTGTATTTATTATCTACTGCTTCATATCAACACACACCAAAATTTAGTGACTTCAGACAACAACTACCATTTATTTTCTCACAATTCTGTAGTTTGGGCAGAGCTTGATGGGGCATAATCAGTTCTGTTTCACAGGTTGTTGGCTGAGGTGGCATGACTAGAATTCACGCATGCTCCATTCCTTTTTCTGGTATTTCAGCTGAAGTGACTAGAGCAGCTGGGAGCTATCTGGGGCCTCTGTACTCTCATTTGTGGTCTGTCTCTGTCTCTCTCTGTCTCTGTCTCTATCTCTCCCTCTCTTTCTCCTTTTCCCTCTCCCTTCCTCCCTCCCTCTGCCTTTCTCTCCCTATTTCAAGCCCGCCCGCCCTCTCTCTCTCTCTCTCTCTCTCTCTCTCTCTCTCTCTGTCTGTCTCTCTTTCACTGTCTCTCTGTTTCTCCCTGTCTCTCTCTCTCCAGAAGAGCAGAAATGGAAGTTTCCAGGCCTCTTGAAGCCTAGGCCCGGATTGGCACTGTGTCCTCTGCATTCTATTAGTCAAAAGGTCACAAGGCTGACCTAGATTCAATAGGAGAAAAAATAGATTGTACCTTTTGGTTACAGGAGCAGCATATAAGGTCAGACAATTGGTTTCATGAACTCATCCTGGAAAAAGTACTGCATATCTCATTGCTGAATATCACTACAGTCATCTTTGAAGTACTCCCGTTAGGGAGGTATACACCAACACCCATGCCTAGTTCATCCTTCAAAGCGGTTTTGAAACTCTTTTTCTGGAATGGCCATCAGAGCTGTTTTCTTACCCAAAATCTGACAGTTAAGTTCACAAACTTGCTACCATGTGCTTACTTTGGCAGCACTGCACAAACAAGTCGGTAAGGTATCATAACCTTGCCAAGGTTACATTGACATCGCTGTACAAACAACTCAAGTTGTTTGTACAGTGTTGCCAACATATGCACACAATGGAAAATTTGTAAATTTAATTGTCAGATTTTGGCCATTCCAGAAAAAAGTTACAAAACTGCTTTGAAGGGTGGACTAGGTGCTAGCATCGGTGCACAGCTTCCCAAGGGGAGTACTTTGAAGGTGACCGTAGTAATGTTCAGCAGTGAGATATGTAGCACTTTTTCTAGGATGAGTTCGCAAAACTAATTGTTCGTCCTCGTATGTGCACGAAGATGGGAAAACTTGTTTGTGGCCACCCTCACAGACAGGCAAAACAAATAATTATTGTCCAAGGTGAAAGGTGGAAAATATCATTAAAAGACAAAGTAGAGAAACTTCATGGAGGATGTCACATTTGAGCCTGGTCTTGATTCATGGGGTAGTGACATAGAGGCAAAAGAACATTTCAAGTAAAAGGAACAGTGTGTGCAAAGGCTCAGATCAGTTTTGCGTTGGATTTTATTCAATTAGCTTATTATCTCTAAGGTACATGCCAAATAATTTTGAGGAATCACACAGAAACATCCTGAGTAAGGGGATAGAGAAGGAATTCTCAAACTACAAATTAATATGAGGAAACTATCAGAAAAGGCATCATTTTTCATTTGGTGAGTGGACTCAACACAGACCACACATTAATGAGATTCTTTATATTTTAGGACCTGAAATTTATACTTTTCACATAGGCAGGTGGAATACTCACATTTAGCTACTTGGTAATTTTGAATTTGAGTATATTTTCCTTAAGACATTCATCCAAAAAAATATGTATTGACTGCCTACTGTGTGTCAGACACTATTCTAGGAACCAGAGCTACATCAGTGAACAAAAAAGACAAAAATCACTGCCCTTGGGAGCTGACTTTTCTAGTTCATGGAGACAGACACCTATCAATGAGCATAAATAAATCAACTATATAGTAGTTACAGGGTGAAAAGGACTACAGAAAAAAATAGAGTGCCACAGAAATAGGGACTGCAATTGTAATTTTAAATAGGCTCTTCAATCAAAGCAGACCACATTGCGAAATGACGTCTGAGTAAGAATTTGAAGAAGAGAGAGTGGGCTAACTGATAGGGAAGAAGACTATTCTGGCTAAAAGGAACACCCAGCTTGAAGGTGCAAAGGCAGGAGCATAACTGGCCTGTGGGAATTAGAGATGCTGACCCCACCCAACCCCAGCACAATAAAAAATTTGAAGTATAACTTGACTCCACAGTAGACCCTTCATATTTGAGGATTCAACTATTTGTGGATTAAAAATAGTATTTTCAGTCTGCAGTTGGGAAACTCTGGCTAGAAATGGAAAATTACTGTTTTTGATCCATGGTTGGTTGAATCTGTGGATGCAAAACCCATGGGTATGAAAAAGCCAACTGTATTTAGTGGAAAAAAAAATTTTATTATTAAATTTTGGGGGGTGACATTGGTGAGCAAAAATTACATAAGTTCTAGGTGTACACTTCTGCAGTGCATCATCTATATGTTGCATTATGTGTTTACCACCCAGAGCCAATTCTCTTTCCATCACCATATATTTGACTCCCCCTCCCTCCGCTCCCACCCGCTCCCTCCTTGCCCTCAGGTAACTACTAAAATATTGACTGTGTCCATGAGTCTTTGTTTTGTATTTCACATATGAGTGAAGTCATATGCTTCTTGATTTCTTCTGTCTGGCTTATTTCGCTTAGCATGATGTTCTCAAGGTCCATCCATTTTGCCGCAAATGGCAGTATTTCATATTTTCTTACAGCTGAGTAATATTCCATTGTGTATATGTACCACAGCTTGTTTATCCAGTCATCTGTCAAAGGACACTTTGGTTGTTTCCATGACTTGGTCACCGTGAACAGCACTGCGATGAACATTGGCATACATAAGTCTTTGCAGACTAAGGTTTTCAAACTTGGGGAGTAGATAGATACCCAGAAGAGGGATTGCTGGGTGGAATGATAACTCCATTCCCAATTTTCTGAGGAACCTCCACACTGTTCTTTATAGCGGTTGTACCAGTTTGCATTCCCACCAGCAGTGTATGAGGGTTCCTTTTTCTCCACATCCTCTCTAGCACTTGCTTTTCCTTGTCTTGTTGATAACAGCCATTCTCACAGGTGTGAGGTGGTATCTCATTGTGGTTTTCATTTGCATTTCCCTAACAGCTAGTGAAGTTGAGCATTTTGTATTTAGTGAAAAAACTTTGTATATAATAGTTTAGTGTTTATATGGGGATGTTTGAATTAGGGAGGGGAGGAAGGGGAGCGGGTGGGAGAGGGGGTAGAGGAAGCTAAATACATGGTGATGGAAAGAGAAATCACATTAGGTGGTGAACTTATACAACAAGTTGACAATGCACTGTAGAATTGTATGCCTGAAACCTATGTAATCCTTGCTAACAGATGTCACCCCAATACGTCTAACAATAAAAATAAATTTAAAAAAACTTTATGTATGAGTGGACCCACACAGTTCAAATCCATGTTATTCAAAGGTCAAGTGTACATTGCTTTCTTCATAGTATATTGAATAGGTAGGTGCTCAGGGATGGAAACAGGAAAACAGGAGATGGACCAGAGTGGTAGCAATGGAGGTGGCAAAAAAGTAGGTTGCAGATATATTTTGAAGGTTGCGTCAATAGGATTTGCTGACATAATTTTGGTAACTTAGTTAACCCAAGGTAGTTTTATTCAGTACCTTGTTACAGGGGTTTTCCAATTTACTGGTCTTTATAAAACTTTAGTAACAATACATTTCACATGGTTAATAATTTAAAATGTCACCTGATGTGTTGTTACTATTTCTACTAGTAAAGCAGCCTGTTAGCTTTTCTTCACATGCAGATATATAGTCAGTGATTTGAATGTATGTAGATTTTGGTTTCTGTAAAGTATTTCTTGTCAAAATTTTCTTCCCTTACACTTAGTACAGAAGATAGAAGAGCATCGCAATGTTTCATTTCTTTTGGGAAAAAATTAGATTATTTAATAACCTGTTCCACCTAGCCAAGATTATTCTCATATTCTCTCCCTCCCTCTTCTTCTCTATCTCTCCTCTCCCCCAATTCTTGGCATTGATCCAAAAGATTAGGTTTCCCAAGGGTCCTAGCATTATATTGATTAATAATACTTTTTTCCTTATTTGGTAGGCATTTCTGTTTGAAATCATCATAATTAGGCTGACACCTTAAATTTAACCCAGTGAGACTAGGTTACATATGTACTATTTGAAACAGGACAAAACCACTGTTTTCTATCCCATTTAAAATGGGACATCTAGTCAGCCTAATCATAATAGAGTCTAAAACTTTTTTGTTACATTAAGTTAGATTTCAGTATATGCTGCCACATGACCTCTAATGGAAACACCTTGCTTTGGAGAAGCAGTTTCACATGAAATTTGGGGGGGGGGGGGAAGTAATTGTATAATCCTTTAAAATTTGAGGAAGTGTGTGTTATAATACAGGGTCTCCCAACAGCCACACTAATGATATTTTGAGCTTGAGTACTTTGTTGTGGGAGGCTATGCTGTGTATTTTTGCCTCTACCTAGCCTGTACCTGCTAGATGCCAATAGCATTTCCCCACAGTTGTGACAATAAAAAATATCTCTATACATTGCCAAATGTCCCTTGGGGCACAAAAATCACCCCTGGTTAAGATCCACTGTCATAATACAATGTTATCTTTCTCATGCTTTGCCTTACTACAGGCATTCAGTATGATAAACATGCAAATTCCTATTTTTTTCTGTCACCTTTTTCCCTTTTATTCCTCTTTTTCTTGTGAAAGGATATGAAAACTTCCATTATATTTCAGTTTTTCTTTGTTTTTGTTTTTTTTTCCTCTCATCTCTTACAATAAAAGGTACTTTAGAAAGAAATAGTGCAAATGTCAAGGTAAATGCAACTCCTGGCTCCTTGCCTGCCTCATTGGCTCGGTTAAGCATTAAGAGTTTGGTGGAGTTAGCTTGTCTCTCCTAATTCCTGGAGACAACCTCACTATGCATCACCTAGGCATGGAGATAGACTTTTTCAGGGCAAAAGCTACTTCTCCAGGTGTCGTGGTGCACTATTTATTTCATCATTCAGGCAGTCACCTCAAAATTGCCTGGTGGTCCACTGGTGGACTGCAACCAAAGTCTCACCCAGCCCTGCCTTAGACATTTCTGTGGCTTTGACCTTCTAATGTCTGATTCTAATAACTGAAGTTGAAGTTAAGCAGCTTCTCTGAATGCAAATTGCTACACACAATCACTTTCTATTCTGAGTGGGGCCTGCGTCTGAGAGGTTTGGGGGCTCAAGTTTTTAGTTCTCAGAACTGGGCAAAAAATCTAGTCACACAGACACTCAGCATTTGTGTGTGCTTCCTTTAAATGGTTTTTCTTGCTAACCCATTAACATGCCTGGCTGCTCTTTGGTCCCCTTCTGGTCTCAGTTCTTCTTTCACCTGCTTCAGGCCAGCCTTTATTATAAACAGGCGTTCATCATCATACTAGTTGCCATGGCATTGTGGATTTCTTACAGTATTTCTTCCCCTATTGCTCTTGGTTGATGACTTTTTTTTTTTACATCTTTTACCACAGCTCCCAAAAGTCCCTGTATTGTATAAAGAAATTGAAATTATCATGAAACTGAAAATTTATTTTGTTCTTTATTATTAGAAGCATACTGGTTAATCTTATGCATTACTTTTGTAAGGTTCTTGAGTATAATGTTCATGTTCAGCTTAAATATGAGTCTTTAATAATAATACTTAGAAAAATCCCAAGAATTATAAGATCATCTTAAATTTATCTTATATTTCTAACTACTGTGCTTCTCCCACCATCCTTCTTTAAAAAAAAAAAAATCAGTTCCTTCATTTCAAAAGAAAAGAGATGACTATTTCTTTGGCTTATTAAATGAGAATCCTTTCCCTGCTCCTTTCTTTCAGAGTCAGAGGTAGCAAGATATAGCCAAACCATTTTTTTTCTGTCAGGTGTAAAACGTTTATAGCTGTAATAACTCTTCCCATTGATAGCAATTCAATTTGAGTTTGGAGGCAGTGAGAGGAAGGTTCATGGCATTAGGCTACACAATTGAAATGCTTGGCAAATTACTAGTATTGCTCTGTGCTCTCTTTGTGGTTTGCCAAGCAAGATTTCCTTTCACTTTATCTTCCCACATCTGTTCATAACAACTCCTATCCTACAAACTGCAAGGCCAGGAATAGGCTACCTGAGTCCTTACCAAATCAAACCAGAATTGACATCCTCCTCTTCTGCCCAAAGAGTAGAAACTCATTCTAGGTTGAATAGTCCATCCTTAATTTTGCTTATTTAGTCTTAATAGTTTGTGTTCCTAATTAATAGTTTGAAATCTGCCTTAATGACAAGTGTATATATGGAAGGATAAAAGGGGAAATAAACATTTGTCATGCCTACTTTAAAATATAATATTGTTGCCCTAAATAAAAATTGGAGGTGTCTGAAATTGTGTTTGACTAAAACACCTATACCTCAACCAAGGACCCTCTGTACAATGCACAATCACAACTAAGACACCCACTTTGTCACATTAAGGTACCTGCAGGCAGGCAGAGCATTAAACAAAGGACAAGTGAAAGGGGAAGTGTGGAGAGGCAGCCACTCACAAGTCCCCACTTGGAACTCTACTGCTGGGGGAGGGAGGAGGAAGAAGGGGCGGGAGAGTACACTGGACCTCACTCGGTCCTAGGACAGAGGAAAGGAGGCCCAGAGGAGGGGGTGTGAGATACCACAACCACCTTACTTTGGCCTCAGGAGGTGCAGTCCAGTCCGAAAAATGCAGTGGCCAGACTTCACTCTGGTTCCCAGAGGGGGAGCAACTGGGTGGTGAGAAACAGCAGCACCAACGCTCCAAGCAGGAAGGAGGAAAGAGGGGGTGTGTGAGCATTCCTCAGCTACAACCAGCCCAGTCTGAAAGACCAAAATACTGAACTGACCCCAAGGCTCAGGGCAGAATTGGTGCGTGGGACAAACCAAGAACAGAAAGGCACAATCATGTCCAAACTCCCTGGTTGACCCTCAGAACCTAAGGAAGAAAACAGAGCTGCAAACGCCCTTCCCCCACAGACCTCTGCCCACCCAGTATCAGCAGTAAACACCAAAGAAACTGCAGCAATGAGGGTCTAGAGAAGCTGTCAAAATGAGAAACCAGATAAAGGGCTCAAAATAAAGAGATGGGGACAGATGACCCATCAGAAACTGAGCTCAAAGCAACAGTTATAAAAATGCTTGGGGAGTGCTCGCTTCAGCAGCACATATACTAAAAATGCTTAAGAAACTGAATGATAATTTCAACAGAGAGATACCAAACATTAAAGAAGTCTTACAAACCATTATAAAGGACCACACAGAGATGACTACATTAACTGAAATGAACAATAGAATAAAAGTCACTACACTAGATGAAAAAGAAGTGCAAAGCAGTGATTTGCAGGAAAAGCCAGCAGAAAACTGAACCAGAAAAGATAGAAACCAGGATCCAAAAAAATGAGGATGAATTGAGATTCCTCTGAGACTGTCAAATGTAAAACTATCAGAATAATAGGTGTACCAGAAGAGACAGAGGAAAAGCAAGGGATCAAGAAATTATTTGAAGTAATGACTGAAAATTTTCCTAACCTGGCGAAGGAACTAGACATACAAGTCCAGGATGCACAGAGAATCTCAAACAAGATGATCCCAAACAAGAACACAGCAAGACACATCATAATTAAAATGGCAAAAATTAAAGAAAAAGAGAAAATTCTAAAAACAGCAAGAGAAATGCAAGTAGTAACTTATAAAGGGACACCCATTCGATTCTCAGCTGATTTCTCACCAGAAACTTTACAGGCCAGAAGGGATTGGCCAAAAATATTCAATGTGATGAAAACCAAGGATCTACAACCAAGAATAGTATCCTGCAAGGCTAGCATTTAAATTTGAAGGGCAGATAAACCGCTTTTCACATAAGAAAAAGGTAACTACATCACCCCCAAACCAGTGCTACAAAGAATGTTAGAGGGGCTTCTTTAAGATGGGAGGAGCGATGTGAAAGTGGGTAAAATAAGAAAGGGATAGAGAAATTTAGTTTGATTGTTAACATAAAATTGAAAGCAACAAAGAAACAAAACTCATGGACACAGTCAATAGTTCAGTGGTTACCTGAGGGTAAGGGAGTAAGAGCGGGGGAGAGGAGGGAGGGAGAGTTAAATATATGATGATGGAAAGAGAACTGACTCTGGGTGGTGAACACATAATGCAACACATAGAGGATGTAGAATTGTACACCTGGAACCTATGTAATTTTTACTAATCAATGTCACCCTGATAATTTTTTTAAATTTTAAAAAATTCCAAGAATAAAGAAAACTACAGGCATTTATGGCTGGATTCTTTCCAGACAGCCCTCATATGTTAAATCCTAAGTGTGGTGAGATTTAATGCAGTATACCTTATGTTCAATGAAAACTGATCATCTTCTCAGCTCCTCTTCGTCTACTAATGAGTTTTGGTTTTAAAACTTGTGTAAGAATAAAACTACTGGTATAACTGATGTCAGTAACTCTTCTGGTCAGGTTTGAGTTATTCCAAGTGGTTATCCTGTCTATGAAGTTACAAGATTGGGCACCTCTGTGTGCATCCAGCACTCAGGAACTCACCTGGAGTTGCCTGGCCTGTTTTCGTGTCTGCAAATTAATCAGCCAGAAATCAGATTGCTACTATAAAAGAATAGATGCACATTGTAAATATGTGAAGACAGCTTGTGGGGTTTTTTTCAGACTTTTCTCTGAACATTTTCTTCTCTCAGTTAAGCATTGAAGTTAAAAAGGAGAAAAAACATTTACTGTTTGTTTTCCATTCTTTTTAAATTAAAATTATGCAGATGTATTGGAAAAACCTCTAGTAATTTTAAACACATGGCTCTTGTGGAATCTGTACAGTGAATTGTTTCTACATTTTAAATTCAGGAACAAAACATGCTATGAGATTAAAAGCTTGGAAGTGCTATGTGAACTTACTTAAAATTTGTTTTTGAGCACTGAAGAAATTACCATGTAGAGAATAATGAGTCTTTAAGCAGTCTTTAACCAAGTAGCAGGTTACAGTTAATTTTATTCAACTTCAATTTTATTCAACTGTTTTTGTTTGGTTCTTATCTGAGTAGAGAATGAAAGTACCATGGAAGTAGAAATAGAAAACAGACTATGCTTATGATCTCTTTGGGAAGGTAAACACATTTAAAAATATTTTAATTATAATGTATATAATACAGAACATAGTTACCATCATATTTTCTTACTAAGATTACATAGAAGAAGACATGACCTTTAAGAAATGCTTACTTTTTAAATGTTTACTTAGATATTTGAGAAAATTTGGTCAACTTACTTAACTATGTTATTTTTCATCAGTAAATTGGCATACTTTAGGGTGGTGATGATTAAAATAATACATGTAAAGCAAATAAGCAGAGTGCCTGGCACATAGCAAGTGCTTCGTAAATGATAGCTACTCATAATAGCAACATCATCTGATTTAATCATAGAACCTATGAATTATGTAGTACTTTTTCATTCTACAAATGAAGAAATTAACACTTAAAGAGGGTAAGTTGCCTATAATTGTCTGGCTAAATAAGAGGTGGAGCTAGGATTAAACCAAGTGCATCTAACTCCAAAGACCAATCATTTAACAATGATACTATTAAACTGTCTTATCATTCATTCATTTCACAAAAATTAATTCAGCATATCTACATGCTAGGTACTGTTTATTAATAATTTTATATTAAATGCAGAGGAAAATATACAAAATATGATGGAGATTGGCATATAATGACAGTGTGTTAGCTTTTTACTTTGGCAAAACCTAATCCAAATATTTAAGCATGTTCATAAATAACATCTGCTTAATAACTGCTAGTACCAATTAATATTGCTTCTCCTGGTAACATGAGCCAGATAATACCAAATAAGTAATGTGTTTATAAAACCTTGGATTTTTTTACACTGTATTATTCATACATTTAGATGGGACTTAAGTGGAGAAATTTCTTATTCACTTTTTTTCTTTTACTCATTTTTAAAGTTACCAACAAAACACTATCCATAGATGAACGCTTGTATTCTAACTACTCAAGAGCAGAAAAGTCATAAACCATTTGCTTCTTTATCCTATAGTAGAGAAATATTGTGGTCTGAGTGGAAGCATTCACGGTTGAGTTTAAATAGGAAATGATCAGTTGGTTTCATATGCAGTGAGATCCTTTCAATATGCTTGACTTTTACCTCTGAAAGTCTGTCATCTCAACTTCAGTATTAGTGGAACTGTAAAGTGAGTTTTATGATTATTTCTTTTTAAGAACCAAGCGGTTTTCTTGGTGCCTGTTATCAGCCAAGCTATGACCTGTTGATCACGTAGTTTAGTGTCCCCAAGAAAGTCATATGAACACTTTTCTATTTGGTGATATTTTTCATTCAGAAGTCAACCATAGGGTTGTATATGTGGTGAATCAGATTTTGAAAAGAGATTATATAGTGTCTTCTTGAACGTTTTATCTAAAAAAAGAAATATAATGGGATCTGTGCTACTTCTGGCTGATGCAAGACAGGTGAGGATGTTTTTTATTTCAATTAAATAATTCAGTTGCTTACAATCCTCTCTTTGGTGTAAAACATAAAAAATGGGTTTAAAAATACTATATGGAAGAAAGCAAACTATTAGTAGAATCTGGATGACCAAAAGATGCCTTCTCACAGAACTGTAAGTCAGATCTTTCTCCGTAATGGATGTACAGGTCTTTATTTTTCTCAGATGGCTGACAAAAGAGTAGTATGATGTTAGTACAACTAAAAACGACAATCCAATAAATGTGGTTCCAATGAGACCTGCAATCTGAGAGGTCATGGCTCCCAGTTCCATCTTCTGGTTATAACACAGGACCTCTTCGCCTTCTGTAGCTTCTACAACTGAGTAGTATATGATAACTGGAATAATTATTCCTAATACAACTCCCCATATGTAAACACATAGTTTTCTAGCAAAGTTGGGCTGACGGAATTTTTTCAGAAAATGGCCATAAAATATTTTCTCGTAGCATGAAGTAGTCTCTTGTATAGGATCTTTCTTCATTAAGGTAGCATAGCGGCTTATAGCAATCCAACTTAAAATTAAAATGCTGACAAACATACTTACATGCATGGATAGAGTTCCCAGAAAATTGACCACCCTGCATTGTGTCGATCGATATGCCCATTGAAAACCTTTCAGGAAATACATACCCATGAAAGGCATAGCACTGCATACAAGTAAGTTCGCAGTCACAAGATGTGCTAGGTATATGTGAGTTGATGTTTTCTTACCTATTTTTGTTAAAAATACCCATTGAGCAAGAGAATTTCCAAAGAGACCAGTGATACAAAGGAAGATGTAAATGATTGGTAAAGCCATGGAAGAGATCATGGATGGTTGAATACATGTTGAGTTGTTACTCATTTATATCAGATTTTCTTGAATTTTTGTCACAGGAGCTAGAACAGAATTGCAGATATTTAATATTAAAAATATGGATGGTATTTAAGCTGAATAGTATTTTTAAGCATTGGATGAAATAAAAGTAATGTAAAAGTGTTGGATGGAAAGGAAAAGTATAGATGCCATCTCACCTTTTCTAATCACGATTTTCCAGTAGAAATAAAAGCAAACAGTTGATTATTGTAATTTGTTTTTCTAAAAAACAAAATTTGATACAAATAGTTAAATGCCAGAGAGTTATCATTTCAAACTAGAGGAATTTATAGTTCTTATATTATATTATAAAGCAGTTTGTAAATGACAGTTGATTTTGCCTAGAAAGGAAATTTTTAAAAATTTAAGGCACATGTAAGCAGTACATACTGGCCAAAGGAAAGTGTTAAAGAAGCATTTTGTGGCCACATTCATAGAGAGCAGCCTGATTTTTTAATTATCACCTTAATTGTACATAAATACTTTTCAAAATGGTGTCTTTTTTTTTTTAGAGGTGAAACAAAGAGATAGTTTATTGAGAGAAAGTATACTCCAAAGAGGCAGGAGCGGGCTCGAGCAGGAAAATGGCTCAGGAGCCCAAAATGGTGTCTTTTCATGGCTAGGTTAAAGCACTTTTTCATAATCTAACACTATTAGAAGAGTCTCTTCATATTTCATAAATAAACTTAATTTTACATAAACAAATACTCAGGCAAGATCCTGAAATGAACAGAAGGCAAGTGTAATAAGCAAGAATAAATAACAAAATCCCAGGGTCTTTACCAAAGGGCATCAGTAATTTCTTACTGCAAATATTTAATGCTAAACTATTACATTTCCATAAAAAGTTTACTTTAAAATTTTGTTGAGTGGGTTAGGGAGGGGAGAAAGGGGAGAGGGTGGGAGAGGATGGAGGGGAAGCTAAATATAAGGTGATGGAAAGAGAAGTCACATTAGGTGGTGAACTTATTATACATCAAGTTGACAATGCACTGTAGAATTGTATGCCTGAAACCTATGTAATCCTTGCTAACAGATGTCACCCCAATAAGTCTAACAATAAAAATGAATTAAAAAGAAAAAAAATCCTCGGTGGGGTGGGGAAACTGTAGTTGCTGTGCTTGTTAGTTAGAGCATCCTCATGTGTCTTTGTGGGTAGAGTATCTTGGTTTTTCAGAGAATATGATGTTTTTTAGAAACTATTTGAATCACAGCGTAAATGCAGGTGTGATTTTTGCTTTTTTATGTCTTATTTTTAAATCTTTCTTCAAAGGGTACACATAGAGTGTTGGAAAGTTTCATAAAAACTTTACCTTCTTATTTTTTTCATTTCCTCATTTCTTTCAGATAGGAATAATAAAAGTTATTGGATTCTGGTAAAATGAGAATTATGAGCTCTATTCAGAATGTGCCACTTTCCTCTGTTTTCACCATAGCTTTCTAGGTACCTCATTCTTCCCTCTTTTATAATCTGGAGTGGGGATTCCCAATCTTACATGTTTAAATCATATTCTCTCTTTTGATAAACACAAAAATTTTACCATACACTGCCTTCTGAGATTCTTATATGCCCCCAGCCCCTCAGGGCTATTTCACTTTCTACCCCCTCCTCAGAATCATGGTTATATTTTTGCATCTTGGATTATAGAAATAATGCATTTGAAAAAAAATCCCTATTATAATTTTGAAATAATTTTTAAACCAAACAATACCCACCCAAAGACTTGTAAGTTTGAGGACTGTGCAGTGTCTCTAGCTTCTAATACTGAGACTCTTAATTAATGTCTACCCGTGTCTTAATATTTTATTTTATTTCTGTGGAATTTTTATTGAAAAAGTAGTCCACATGCTTCACAGTGTATCTGAATCCACTGCGACATGGCAAATTGGAATCTGGTTGTATTTAGTGTATATCCAGTTGTAAATATATAAAAACCTAATCTGTAACTTGACTGATTTAAAAAGTCAACTAGCAAGTGAAATTAGGCAGTTTATTTTTTAAGAAAATTTTATCTGATCAAAGTAGATTTTTATTTTCCATAAGAAATGGAGCATCCTTTTATGATGATAGTAAAGAAAAACACTAGCCCTTGCCTTATGTAGATAATACATGGTATGTATAGATAGTATTTCTTTATTTTAACTAGACCCACTTCACACAGCATCTGATATCTCATATTACTTATTACCATTGCCTTGCTCTTATATTTTACACTAGCAGATGCTTCAGAACAGGATGGAGGTAAAAAGACTTTAACAGAGTCTACCGATACCAGACAGATGACATTGAGACTCTATAGGCACTTCACTATAACAACCAACAACTAGCTCGCATCTTTATCTTCCCAAACATCAAACTTGTGTCCACTCTGTACCTCTCCTTTAAAAATAAACTTTATAAAACCACTAGGTAATTCTTTTCTGAATTTAGAAAGTACTGTAAAGCCTAAGAAATTAAATAAAAATCACATGTTATATATGCAGAATTTGTCTCCAGAAAATGTCTACAAGTCTGCATTTTCCTCAGCAGAGTGTCTGCCTTGAGTCATTCATGCACACATTGTATCTCTGCTAATTCACAAATGAAAAAAGTTCTGCAATTCTAACTTCAGTTACTAACAGTTACCTACATAATTCATATACTATCTTTCTTAATGATCAGTTTCCAAAATTTAAACATTTTAGTTCTGTTAGAATTTTTACAGAGTTAACTTTTAAGCTAAAAGTAAGTGATAAGTCTTACCTTTATAGGTAGTTTATGCCAATCAAAGTTCTATTGTTCAGGGCACTGATGCTAAACGTCAGACTTAAAATTCTCTGATCATTGCTCTTCTAGTGTCCTTCAGTTTTTGTCAGCGTGAACAGATTCTTGCATGACACCAACAACGTTTTAAAAAAAATACAGGAAATTAAAACAGCACTGAAAAATTCAATAGTTGTGTTAAATATAGCAAACTACCTCCTCAAAAAAAAATCTCATTTCTCCATTTATGTAAAGGGAGGAAGTTGGTTGACCATATATATATTATACTTTCTTGTGATTATTTCATGACCCAGTTACACCTCAGTTAGCTTTATTAGCATGCTTGACTGAAGTTAAGGTCAAATGTTTAATCCCCGTGGCTAGTTAATTTTATACAACACAGAGGGGATCACTCTGTAGTGACCCAATAAAATACTGGTAAAAATTTGTCAGTAAAATCATTTGTGGATGGCTTACTCACAATGCATCTTTATCAAAAATAAAGGGACACAAAACTAAAAGTTTTCTTACCTATGCCAGCTTACTGGGCTCAATCATAGAGCTAGAATAGAACTTCATCATGACCTATGAGTATAAGCCCTTCATTTTAAGGATAAAGAAGTGAGGCCCAGCTCAGTACACTAAACACAGACTGCTCCAAGGGTTTGGGTCCCAACTTGTTTACTAACAACTAACACATTCTACTTCAAGTTGCCCTGTGCTGCCTCCATTCAGATTTAAAGTTGGTTTGGAGCATTTCATAATGGATTTGGGGAATCCTGGAAAGTAATAGAATCTGAAAACCAAATATGCTTCAAATAAAATGAAAAGTTATATTATGATATAAAGAATTGTGAAACCAGTTTTACTTATAGAATTGTTTAACCAGTCTGAACTATCAATAGTAACTAAATGAAAATTAAATGAAAGTGTATACAGCTGGGGAGCCAGACCTGCATCAGGCACAACCCTTTCTTGGGAAGTTAAACCAATGGAATTCTGAGAATGGGAACAGAAATCTAATTTCATCAAATCTGAGTTGTCAGTAAATCTTCATTTAAAATTAATAGAAGTACTTTGACATTTACCAATGCTTACGTTATTTCATGCTTATTGCATAAATTCTCCCTAATGTTTGCTAATATTTATCTCTAAAATAAAAGTGAGAACCACTTTAGTGTCTGGATTTTGTTCTACTGCTATTCATCTTTACAATGCTTGCCATCATTTAATTAAGAACAGTGACTCATCCAGGGTTATATGGCCATCAATGGCAGAGTAATTTGGCCTCTGGAATTTGCATCATTTTTACTTTAACAATTTTTCATGTTCCAGGAAGGAATTACTTAGATTTAAAAAAAAACAGTTTGACGTAATTTAGAAAAGAATGCCATTTATAAGTGATTAAAAGATTACACTTTTATTTTAGAGACAGATATTAAGCACCTTTGGTCCCAAAAAAAGAATGTCCTTGTTTTCCATAGCTTTTCCTCCATTGTCCCCAAACTCAGTGAATAATACCATCACTTCTTTAGTTATTTAAACCACAAACCTAGGAATCATCTTTGGTTCCATTCTTTCCTTCACATCTCACATCTGTCACTGCTATTGCAGTTTCTACCACCACTGCCATCAAGTAGCAGACATTTGGTCCTATCCAAATGTTCATGAGCATATTTGGTCCTGTCAAAAATGTCCACGCTTAGGAAACATCCCTGGGTTCACACAGCCCATTTTGCTTTATAGGATTAATACAATAAAAAATACTATCATGTTTTATTGGTCCAATAATTAAGTTGTGGCTGTATTGTCAGTAATAACCCTTCTAGCCTCTGTAGCCTATCTAGTCATGGCACATAGGGTTAGGTAGATGGTTTGGTATATATCTTTGTTTTGGACTGGACAGGACCAAATGTCATGCAAGGCCACCACCACCAGTATTAGCCACATTAAATGAAAGCTGATTATGTGTCAGGCATCCTGCTGTGTGCTTTACATGCATGTCTTATTTAAGCTTCACAATTCCCTGTGAAGTAAATACTATAAAATAAATATCTTCATTTTAAAGGTGAGGAAAACTGAACCTCATAAAGGTCACATAAGTTGCCCAAGGTCACACAGCCTTCTGACCTCACAGCATGGTGGCTGGTTCTCCCCAGAGCAAGTGATTCAGGAGAACAAGGCCATAGCTGCAGTGCCTTTTTCTTTTTAATCTATCCTCTGAAGTCAACACTGTCACCTTTGCAGTATTCTATCGGTCACACAGAGCCAGTATGGGAGATTTAACTATCAGGAGGTGATAATCATTGGTAGCCATCTTGGAAGCTGGCTTTCACAGATGTCAACCATTGAACTGAGGAAGAGTCGAAGTTTGCTTTAAATGACTTATCAGACAACTGATAATTTATCAGCCAAGAATGCCTGCACAGGTGTAACTTTTGCCATTTCTCCTTCTATTTTGATTTTTAGTGCATTCTATTTTTGTTAAGCAGTGCAATTTATTTAACAAATATTTATTAGTGTTCCTACTATCTTTCTAGTGGTGTGTGGTAGTCACAGAAGATGTTAGCAACAAGCTAATTTAGGGTCTCTGAAAATTGAGAGATTCCATAAGCAAGCCAAGAATTCAGTTTAATATGTGATATGTGGTACAGACTTTAAATGCTCTTTAAGTTAGAAAAGGGTGGACAGTGAAGCGATTCTGAAAGGCCAAAGGAACTGGAAGGAAAGAGAAGAGAACTCATGGTGAGCAACAGTTCTGTGCTGGTACTGAGCGAGGCATTTTACATATAAAAGCCCTAGTGATGGGTGGTGGTGGTCCCATTTTACATGTGAGGAAAATGAGTCTCAAAGAGATCAAGTAGCATGCCCAAAGTGACATAACTAGTAAATTAACTTTAAAGCACATGCCTTTTTTTTTTCAACCTCACCCTCTGCCTTAGAAAGTAGAAATTATTGGTTTTTCTCAAGGTTCAATAAGATACCTTATGATACTTATGGTAAGTAAACTAGGGTCAAGTTTTTAATTATTTTAACTTCATTCAGATAGGGTTTCCTGTTCTAGGCTCTCAAGCAGTAGAACTGACTATGAAAGAAATCAAGCCCAAATTTTTTCCTGTCTTTGAAAACTTCTGACTTTGTTAAGCTAATTTGCATCCTATTGATATTAGTATAAATTCTGTATGGTTTAAGTGATTTTGAGTTCCCTAATTGAAATATAAAGAAAATTTTATTTTATTTTTCTAAGGTACTAAGAAATACTGTTGCAATTGGTAGAAAAGCTTAAATGTCAGAGAATACTAGATTAACAAAAATTCAACTTGTCAGACAAAAAGTTCAAGAATTGCAAGTTCTGTGTAAAAGTGGCCCCTTGGACTTTTCTCATTCAGATCACCAATAGTTTTCTTTGATTCTCATTCATCTTTCCCATCCTTCTCTTCAAAGTTCTGCTTTTGTTATCCACATCCAAATGCTCTTGCCTAACAGTTCTAATTACTTTCTATAATAGCTGTCAAATACTGATCTCCTAAGTGTTCTCCTCTGACCCTTACAATTTACTCCTTGAAGTATTAGAGTAGTTCCCCAAAATCTATGTCCTGGCTTATGCTAAGTTTCCTGCTTTGGGGATATTTGTGTGACTATCAACTGTGTAATTTTACTCTGGCTGCAGAATTCATTTGGAGTGGTTCAATAAAAGTGGTTCAGAGATCAGGCACGTGGAAATTTCTTTTAACAATCCATAGTTAGCTGTATACAGCAGGGGTGCATGAGAGCTTTCCTAGCTCACATGGATTACTGGAATTAGGATTATAGTCCTTTATTGACTTCCCTCAGAGCCAGAATCCAGAGGACACAGGACAGCTCAGTTATAACCTGAACCTTTATGCTTCAACTAGAAGTTATTTTAGGCTATCCAAGCTAGTGTCTAAACTGGCTACAGTTGGCCTTTTAAGTATCCTTTCTGACTAATCAGGAATTGGGGGCATTGGAAGACCAGTGTACAAGAAGAGAAGACATGCCTTATGTAGTTCACATTAGAACATCACATCCAAAAGATAATTATTTCTCCAAAGGGTGGAGGGGTGGGCAGTGGAAGCCTTTATCCAGTTCAGTGCATACCCAAGCAATGTCTGCCTTTAGAAGGAGTGAAGCACAGACCTATTACTCTAAGTTATGGTTTGTTCAAGGCTCACTGAGCCCCCTGCTCTCTTCAGGATGTGGTATCTGGCCACAGCACTGTCTCAAGTCACACTCCCCTCAGGCCCTCACCACCTACTATGAGCAGCTATAATTATGGCTGTACTACCCTTACTCAGGGTGTGAAGAACCTCTACTTGCTCCTAAGAGCTGCTTTCTCAGCAAACCAAGGTAATATTTCCCTCAAGAAACTATTAAAAACAGCAGAAATTATAGTCCAAAGCTTGGAAATGTATAGTAGTACAGAAAAGTGATTAGCTTTGTTTAAATAATAAAAAAAAAAAAGGTCTAATGACAAAATGTAAATGGACCTGCTAATCAGTTTCACTGTATTTCCCCTTTGATTTTTGTCTTTCCGTATAGGCTTAAATGCACTGGATAGACATTGTCTCTAGAAATGCACACCCCAGAAACACTGTAGAAATGTCGGTGACAGTCATAAGAATTGGAATGACCTCAGAGATGGCAGTTGGAAAGCAGATGGGGAATTAGCAGGCTTAGGGAAGGGAAGAAACTTTAGCATTGGGTTAGATGAAGCAAAAAGATTTTTTAAGGACAACCAAATTTTGAATTTCAACATCTTTGAATCATTTTGGTTCATATCACATCAGAACCTACCATTGTGTGTGTGTGTGTCTGTGTGTGTGTGTCTGTGTGTGTGTGTGTGTGTGTGTGTGTGTGCTTTGAAAAGCCAAAATATATATATTCTTTGAAAAGCCAAAAGTAGATAAAATTTTCTAAAAATGAAGCATTTGATGAGAGAATTTTAAATATGATTTAGGCCATCATGTCACCACTGGGACAAACCACAAACACTTATACCCTGGGAAGCAACCACTTGAATTGCAATGAGGTTTAGAATTTAAAAGGCATCCTGTGTCTTATATACCTGGTCATTACCAATCACTTCTTTTGCATTTCTAGATAAAATGGTCTTGAGGTTATGTTCCCTGTTCCATGTCACTTTCTGTCCTTCCACAAAAAATAAAAATAAATAAGAGAGAAAGAGAAATGGCAAGGGAAAACGAGGAAGAGTTGGGAGTATGAAGTGCTACCTCCAGTACCTGTCTGTATTCATTTTCTCTTAATAAAAGCCACCCCAGGTATTGAAGTAGCTTGCTTTCCTGAGAACCACTTTTAGAAACCTCATAATAATAATAAATGACAGCCACTGGTGTGCTTTCATATAAACTCATTTAATTCAAAAATATCTCTGAGATAGGTACTGTTATTACTATTATTTTCTGGATAAGGAGATTTAGGTCTATAGAAGATAAATAACTTGTCCATGGTAATATAACTGGTATATCGTGGGACCTAGATTTGAACCCAGTTAGTCTGACTTCAGAGCCCATATTCTTAGCTGCTGCCACAATCTGATTTATTGTTTTGGATAAGGTAATCAAGTATTCCCAGTGACCAAAAATGTATCTCATTTATATACCTCTTTTCAGTTTTCAGTCTGGAAATTTATTAATTTCTGCCAACTCTCCATTGTAAAGGTGTACTTCTTCCTCTTTGTAATTGATAAGTAATCTGAGGGTCATATTTTGAGACTCCGAATGTATTATTTCCCTTAGCATTCATTGATGATCCTTCCCTAAATCATCTCTTATATTGGTGGTTTCATCTTGATAATCTTTCGAAGGATGGAAATATTTTAGACTTGAAGTAGTCATCTTAAGGTATCACTCTAAATAAGTCTTGGTGTTTTAGATATTTCTCAAATTGCACTATACGTGGCCTAGTTTTTAATATTGCCATGTTGTCACTTCTTCCCTTTCCTCCATCAAAAACCAGCCTGAAATGTATTGTTTTAACAAATCTGCAGATAAAGTATTGAAGCCAGGATATATAAGTTCTCTGGAGTCTTATGTCTTCAGAAATATCTGGTAGAGAAAATTGGAAAGAAGAAACCACAGTTGAATTTTAACCTAGAGGTCTGTAAGACTCATTTCTTTGTTGATGCTTTATCCAGCAGAGGGCAATGTATTACCAGCCCTAGTTAAACCTCTTTTGCTATTAGAGGCTGAAGCATAAGCTGCCCAAGTTGTACTATTTTCCAGCCAGAAACTTAAAACAATTTAAAAGTTTAGTTTTTTTAAGCTTTAACAAAATTATAAACTTATTTATTTTAGTAGCTGAAAAACAATGTTATAGAATAAAAGTAATTGTATGGACAATGGATTTCTGCCCTTAAGATGAAAACCCAGTGCCCAATAGGATATGTCCTTTGGGAATTTTTTTGTTTTGTTTTGTACCAGTGATTATCACCAGAGTCACCTTTGTAAAACCTTCACAACGATACTTATCCTAGCGGTAAAAAAAAAAAAAATCTGACATTTGAGTATGTGAAAGCTTTTATCATATCTTTTAGTTTTTTTAACACTTTTTTAGTCACAGCAATTCATAGACAGTTTTAAAAGTCAAATAATACTAAAAGGCTAGTAATAAATACATGTCACAACTATTAATAAATGTAATTTAAAGCATATTTTACCTAATGAAGATCTTGTATAGGAGAAATCACCTTTATCCTCCACTGCAGTAATTTCCTTCTGTCAGTTTAACAGACTATGCAGATCCCTTCATCTTCAACCCCCTCACCAGCTGCCTCACTTTTCAGCTGTCTCCATGAGGGAGGAGCATATGTTTGCTTTTATCTCTGAGAATACATGGTTTGTTACTAAATTTTCAACAATCCTGCCACTCTAGTTTGAAAATTCTCTCTCTCTCTTTCTCTCTCTCTCTCTCTCTCTCTCTCTCTCTCTCTCTCTCTCTCTCACACACACACACACACACACACACACACACACACAGAGAAAGAGAACACTTTAAGTACTATATTATGAAGCATTGAAGTTTTTGTTAACAAAATTACTTAATTTGTTGTCACCTTTTTAGAAATCAGTGATATATACTTTTCATTTGTATTTTATACGCATCATTTATCTATTGCTGCATACCAAACCACCTCCAGACTTGGTGGCTTATGACAACAACCATCTGTTCACTGTCAATTCTGCAGTTTCTTTTGGGCTCAGCTGGGCAGTTCTTCTCTCAGTTTCACCTGGGTTCATTCATGGTGCTTCTTCGTCATCTCACAGCTCAGCTAAGCATCTCTCCATGTGATCTTTCACCTGGGTTTATTTACAACATGATGGTCTCATGGTTCCAAGAGGGCAAAATTGGAAGCTGCAAGGCCTCCTGAGGTCTTGCTCAGATGTCATACAGTGTCCACCACATTTTATTGGTCAAAACAAGTCACAGTACCTGCCCAGATTCAAGAGGTGGGCAAAGACTTCACCTCTGGATGAGAGGAGAAGCAGAGAATGTTATACCATTTTTTATCTACCATATATCTTTTAATGTTCATGCAATTACAATGTTGTAACTAGCTTTTTATATTTTTCCCTCAAAGTGTAGTGCATTGGCTCCTTCCTTGGGGATTAATATAGTATGTATACCTCAGCAACCATTGTTTCTTGAATAATATTCCAAAAGGAAAAGTTAAGTTTACTTTGCAAAGGGATGCCCACTGGGTCCCACCTTGATCTTAGAACTGTCATACTGTTTTGATTATTTCTTATATTAAAAGGTATTTTAAAAGTATCATGAATCCATACTGTTTCCTTTGTACTTTTTATCCTCTGTAAATAATCTCTCCCTTTCTTTCCAATTTGTGTGCCATTCTGAGTAGCATAATGAAATATTGTGCTGTCCATTCTGTCCTACCTAGGACATGAATCGTCTCCTTGTCCCAGTATCTTTACGATGTCTGTGCTCCCTGCCCATTTGTCACTTGGTAGCTGTCTTGGTTATCAGATAGGTTATCAGAAAGAGACCATATTCACATGACTTTAATATAGTATATTGTTATGATTATTCTGTTTTATTGTTATTGTTGTTAATCTCTTGTTGTGCCTAATTTATAAAGTAAACTATCACAGGTATGTACAAGGTCAGACAGTTAAGTTCGCAAACTTGCCTCAATGCACTTACATTGGCAGCACTGCAGGAACAACTCGGTAAGGTTTCATAACCTTGGTACATCTGTGTCTCACAGCTGTGTTTATGTCGACGTGTGGTGGTGTCTTGCTGAGTAGTGTTCATTATTGTTGTGTGTTTTTGTGTATTATTGTGAGAGTGTCAGAGCTTGAATTAGAGCAATAAACAAATATTAAATCTCTTGTTAAACTTGGCAACAATGGAAGTTAAATAGGGACATGTTAGTCCAAGTTTATGGGAATAATGCCATGAAGAAAACAGCAGTGTATAAGTGGATTAAATGTTTTGTTACGAGGAGAATGAAAGTGTCACTGATGAAGGGAGGTCAGGGCAGCCAATAATGAGCAGAACCAACGAAAACATTACAAAAAATTTGTCAAATTGTGTGTCATAATTGTCAGCTGACTGTGAGAAGCGTAGCAGACCAAATAAACATCGATAGAGAAACGTTTAGGAAAATCTTAACTGAAAATCTTGGTGTGAGAATGGTGAGTGCAAAAATTGTCCCAAAAGAGCTCACCAATGAACAAAAGCAAAGGAAAGTCGAAGTTTGCTAAGACCTTCTGGAGAGGCAAGACGATGTTTTGGGCCCTGTTACCAGTGGTGATGAAACATGGATATATTGATACAACCCAGAAACGGAGTGTCAAAGTGCACAATGGAAGACAGCCAATTCTCCACAACCAAAAAACTTCCATCAATCCAAATCAAGAGTCAAAAGGATGTTGCCAACATTTTTTGGTGTCAGAGGGATAGTTCATTGTGAATTTGTACCAACTAGACAGTCGACCAAGTTTATTACTTGGAAGTGCTGAAAAGGCTACATAAAAAACAAAAACGATCTAAACATTTTGCCAACAATTCATGGTCCTTGCATCACAACAGTGCATCAGCTCACATGGCACTGTCTGTGAGGGAGTTTTTAGCCAGTAAACAAATAACTGTATTATAACACCCTCCCTACTCACCTAATCTGGCTCCTATGACTTTTTTTCTTTACCCAAAGATAAAGGAAATATTGAAAGGAAGACATTTTGATGACGTTCAGGACATCAGGGTCATACTACAACAGCTCTGATGGCCATTCAAGAAAAAGAGTTCAATTGCTTTGAAAGGTGGACTAGGCACTGGCATCAGTGCATAGCTTCCCAAAAGGAGTACTTTGAAGGTGACCATGATATTCAGCAATGAGTTATGTGGCACTTTCTCTAGGATGAGTTTGCAAACTTAATTGTCAGACCTTGTATGTATAGGGGAAAAACATAGCTTATATAGGATTCGGTACTATCCATGGTTTCAGGCATCCACTGGGGGTCTTAGAAAGTATCCCCTGCAGATAAGGACAGGACCAATGTAGAAAGATGATTAGTCTTGCTTTTCCCCTTGGTAGCATTTCTCCACACCATGCTAAGCTGTACTCATCTCCACACCATGCTAGGCTGTACTCATTTCTCAAGGGTTTGTTATCTTCAAGATCACAAATGCAAACTATCAGAGCATGAGACCCACACTTACTTAGCTGACCTTACTCACTACATGCCACATATATTTGGAACACTGTCATCAGTCCCGACAAGAGCTGACCCTGTGTGTTCCAGTGTTTTTCAAACCTCACTGGCCACAAAGAGGAACTGAATATGAACATGCATGCAAACCTCATCAGTTCCCTTTGTCCCCAGCTGAAAGGTTTTTTTTTAATACAGAGGAAACAGTGTTTTTCTTTTGAGTACAAACAATTTCCACAGATATGAAGCATTTCCGCTTCTGACAAATCAAGGGACACAAAAGAAGAGGGCACTAAATTGAGAGAAAGGCAATTAAAAAGAGATAGTAGGAAAACAAAGAAAACTGAGTTGGAGAAGAGAAAGAGGTGCTTCTGAGTACAAGAAAGGAAAACAGTGGAGGTGGGGGGTGTGTATTGAGAGGTACTAAAAACTCTTGGCAAGTAATAGAACACAAGAAGGGGCAGGAAATGTAGAAAGGAAATATCTGTACAGGAAAGTGCCTATACCAGCATCACAGGCAGTATTAATAGAAGACATTAAGATATTTTGGTCCAGAAGTTTGCCACTGGATGAAATGTAAAAATATAACACATTAGAGTCATTACTATTTCCACCTGAGTTCATGCTACTGAGCCAGGTTTACAGCAAAGGTGCCTTGTCCCCCTTTCAGGATATAATGTGGTAATCTGTTTGGCCACTCTGATTATACACAACAAAGCCAAGGGATAGTAAGAAAGCAAAGATACCTGAACACCTAACATAAATGTCACAAAGCTTCCAGAATTGATCAACTTATTTTAGGTATAATTTAAACAATCTCTCTAGCAATAAATATTAATGAATGCCTCCTATGTGCTGAGCAAGGGACATTAGACACATTGACTAAAAAAGATTCAGTTAAACTCCTTGGGGACCATGGAACATACAGCAAGTAGCATCATTTCCCCCAGGTGCACACAACTGAGTACACCTGAGGACATTACTGTATTGGCACATGATCTCAGGTGGCCTCTGGTTGCTCCTCATTATTAAGGCATTGAACATTCTATAAAACCCAAAACTTCTACTAAAGGGACTAAAGAATATCTAATCCAAACTTTATTAAATGCATGAAATGCTTTGCTACCTTCTCAGCCTCCTGGGGATCCATACTATATTGCAACAGTTCTACTAGCAAATATCTCAATGGCATTCCACTTCATTTGAGATCTGTAATTATTAGAAAACCTCCTCTTACAATCTATTAAAACATGTTGTTCGCAACTCCCAGCCTTTACTAATCCTCTTTCTGCTTGCTTTCCAAGGCTACGCATGTGCGTGAGTACACACACACACGCACACACACACACTTTTGCTCTAATGTCTTTCTTTTAGTCTTATGCCTTAAGGCTAAATAATCCCATTCTTTAAACTGTCCTTCTGGCATCCTGAAAGTTGCCCTCTCTCTCCTCTTCTACTTGCTCAAATTTCAGAGTATGGCTGTGATCAACACAAAACAGAATGGGTCTGTTATCACTCCTGTCCTGCACATCACTGTTGTTAATGAAAGCTAAAGTTAAATTACCCTTTATGAATTATTTCCCCCTGATCTCATTTGATCCAGGTCAGCTTCCACTGCATGTCTTTCTAATTCTGAAGCTTACCTTCAGCTTCTGGCCATCCTACTTTATGTATTTCCCCTGCCTTTCCCATGGCATTTGAGTATTTGGATATCATATATTGAATGTTTTCTACTGGCCAACTATTTGTGAACTCTTAACAACACTGTCAGTTATGTTCTCCTATTAATCTTATTTTCTCAGTAGAGAAAGGAGAGCTTGTCCGAGGTTACATAGTTAAGTAGTGGAGCCAGAAACTGAACTCAGGCAGTCTAGTTACAACAGTCTCTTAATCTGTCTATGATGCTGCCTTTCAGTTCATTGTTTAATAATGTTTAGCGTCATTGGGCTAAAAAGACCTACCAGATCCACCCACCACAATCTCTTTCTCTGTTCTTCAATTTTGAATGCTAGCCTTGCGGGATACATTATTCTTGGTTGTAGATCCTTGGTTTTCATCATGTTGAGTATTTTCTGCCAATTCCTTCTGGCCTGTGAAGTTTCTGATGAGAAATCCGCTGAGAGCTGAATAGGTGTCCCTTTATAAATTACTACTTGTATTTCTCTTGCTGTTTTTAGAATTTTCTCTTTTTCTTTAACTTTTGTCATTTTAAATATGATGTGTCTCTGTGTGTTCTTGTTTGGGATCATCTTGTTTGGGATTCTTTGTGCATCCTGGACTTGTATGTCTATTTCCTTCACCAAGTTAGGGAAATTTTCAGTCATTATTTCTTCAAATAATTTCTTGATCCCTTGCTTTTCCTCTGTCCCTTCTGGTAGACCTATGATTAGAATATTATTCCTCTTAATATTGTCCCATAGGAATCTCAAACCATTCTCATTTTTTTGGATTCTTGTTTCTATCTGCTCTGAATGAGTGCTTTCTGCTGACTTTTCCTGCAAATCACTGCTTGGTGTTTCTATTTTATCTATTTGATGACTTTTATTCTGTTTTTATTTCAGTTAATGTAGTCATCATCTCTGGTCCTTTATAATGGTTTGTAAGTCCTCTTTAGTGCTTGCTATCTCTCTGTTGAAGTTATCATTCAGTTCCTTAAGCATTTTTTGTAATCATTGCTTTGAGCTCGGTTTCTGATGGGTCATCTGTCCCCATCTCTTTAATTTGAGCTCCCTTTCTCTTGTTTCTCATATTTACAGCCTCTCTGGACCCTCGCTGCTGCAGTTTCTTTGGTGTTCGCTGCTGACATGGGTGGGCAGAGGTCTGTAGGGGTGGGGCATTTGCAGTTTTGTTTTCTTCCTGTGGCTTCCAGGGTCACGCTTGGGTGTGATTGCGCTTTTCTGTTCTCAGTTTGTTCCATGCATGGATTCTGCCTTGAGCCTTGGGGTCAGTCCCGTTTGCTGGTGTCTCAAATCGTCCTGGTTGTGGGCCAAGGAACTTGGGTGCACCCCTCTCTCCTTCTCCTTCCCGGCTGGAGTGTTTGTGCTGCAGATCCTCACCACCTGGCCATTCCCCCTCCTCTGGGAACCAGAGTGAAGTCCGGCTGCTGCGGTTTGCAGACTGGGCTGCACCTCCTGAGGCCAAAGTGAGGTGATTGCGGTATCTCACACCCCCTCCTCTGGGTCTCCTTTCCTCTGTCCCATGGACTGAGTGAGGTCCAGAGCGCTCTCCCGCCCCTTCTTCCTTGTCCCTCCCCCAGCAGTAGAATTCCAAGTGGGGACCTGTACATGGCTACCTCTCCACACTTCCCCTTTTACTTGTCCTTTGTTTAACCCTCTGCCCGCCTGCGGGTACCTTAATGTGACAAATGGGTTTCTTAGCTGTGATTGTGGGATGTGTACAGGGTCCTTGGCTGAGGTATAGGTGTTTTATTAGTTGTAATCTCCAGAGGAGTTTTTCAGAGGTCCCTCTCATGCTGCCAGTTTGTTGCCTCTTCTTCATTTTTTTAATTACAATTAACATGCAAAACTATATTAGCTTCAGGTATACAACATAGTGGTGAGACATCTGTATAACTTATGAAGTGATCAACATCATAAATCTAGTTCCCATCTGACATCATACATAGTTATCACAATATTATTGGCTATATCCCCTAAGCTGTACTTTACATCCCCTGACTATTGTAACTACCAATTTGTACTTCTTAATCCCTTCCTCTTGTTCACTCATTCTCCCAGCCCTGCTTCCATCTGGCAGCCATCAGTTTGTTCTCTGTACTTGTGAGCCTCTTTATGTTTTGTTTGTTCATTTATCTTTTCTTTAGATTCCACATGTAAGTGAGATCATATGACATTTGTCTTTGTCTGACTTACTCCACTCAACATGATATCCTCTACGTCCATCCATGTAGTTGCAGATGGCAAGATTTCATTCTTTTCTAAGCTAAGTAATATTCCATTGTACCTATGTACCACCTCTTCTTTATTTGATGGATGCACATACCCCTTTGAAATAGTATTTTGGGTATCTTCAGATGAATACCCAGAAGTGGGATTACTGGGTCCTTTTTTGGCTCTTGTTATAGCCTTTGTTTTAAAGTCTGTTTTGTCTGGTACAAGTGTTGTTATCCCAGCTTTTTGTTTGTTGTTTTTTTTCCATTTTCATGAAATATATTTTTCCATCCCTTTACTTTGTGTGTGTCTTTTGATCTAAAGTGTGTCTATTGTGGGCAGCATATGTAAAGGTGTTATTCTCTTTATCCATTCAGCCACCTTCTGTCTTTTGATTGGAGCATTTAATCCATTTACATTTAAAGAAATTGTTGACAGATATGTAGTTATAGCCATTTTATTATTCACATTTTTTATCTTTTTTTGTTGTTCTTTTTCTTAAAGTAGTCTCTTTAAGATTCCTTGTAACACTGGTTCGGTGATTAACTCCTTTAGCTTTCTCTTGTCTGGGAAGCTCTTTATGTGTCCTTCAATTCTAAATGACAGTCTTGCCGGGTAGAGTAATTTTGGTTGTAGGTCCTTGCTTTTTTAATCACTTTGAATATTTTCTGCCAATCCCTTCTGTCCTGCGAAGTTTTTGTTGAGAAATCAGCTGACAGTTTTATGGGAGCTCCCTTGTAGGTCACCAACTGCATTTCTCCTGCTGCTTTTAAGATTTTCTCTTTGTCTTTAACATTTTGTGTTTTAATTATGAGGTTTCTTGATGTGGGCTTCTTTGAGTTCATCTAATTTGGGACTCTCTACGCTCCCTGGGCTTGTATGTTTATTTTCTTTGCCAGGTTAGGAAAGTTTTTTTTGTCATTATTTCTTTAAATGAGTTTTCAATTCCTTGCTCTCTCTTTCTCTTCTCTGCTGCTACCCCTATTATGTGAGTGTTGGTATGTTGGATGTTGTCCCAGAAGGCCTTTAAACTATCCTGGATTTGTTTTTCTTTTTGCTATTCTGATTGGGTGTTTTCTGCTAACTTGTCTTCCAAATCACTCATTTGATCCTCTGCTTCATCTAATCTACTGTTGATTCCCTCTAATGTATTCTTTATTTTGGTTATTGTGTTCTTCATTTCTGACTGGTTATTTTTTATGTTTTCTATCTCTTTGTTGAAATTCTCCTCAGAGATCACTGAGTATCCTTATAACCAGTGTTCTGAATTCTGCATCTGGTAGATTGCCTATCTACATTTTGTTTTGTTCTTTTTCTGGAACTTTGTTCTGTTCTTTCATGTAGGGCATCTTTCTTTGTCTCCCAACTTTGGCAGCCTTCCTGTTTTTGTTTCTATGTATTAGGTAGAGCTGCTATGTCTCACGGTCTTAGCAGAGTAGCCTTATGTAATAGGTGTCCTGTGGGACCCAGTGCACAATCTCCCTGGTCACCTGAGCTGGGTGCTCGAAGTGTGTCCCTTGTGTGGGTTGTGTGTGCCCTCCTGTTCTAGTTGAGCCTTGATTACTGTTTGCACATCAGTAGTAAGGATTGAACCTCAGGCTTATTGGTTGTGAGGACTGACTATGACTACAATGGAGGAGCTGTTGTGATGGGGGCTGACCCTATGAAGTAGGGTTTGCTCTAGCAGGGCTCTGGTGTTTCCTGAGTCTGCCCTTTGGGTATGTCATTTGTGGAGCTAGTTAGGTGGTGTTCTGGTGTGGTTTGAAGCTGGCCACCGGGTGTGTTGGTTCTGGAGCCTCTTGGGAGGGGTTCTGGTACAGACCAAGATCAGCCACTGCCTGTGCCCTGCACAAGGACACTTATTATGACCTACAAAGTGATCTGCAGGTAGTTGCCAATTGTGCTGGGCTTGGATGTGCCGGGGAGAGGCTAAGCTGCAAACCGAGGCTGATTGCCACTAGTGCCAGGCTTGGGGTTGCTCAGCAAGAGGTAAGAGGCATGCTGAGGCCAGATGCTGTTTATTTGGAGTTTGCAAACCTTTGAGAGATTTTAGGAAAGTCTAAAGCATGAGCCAAGACAAACCAAACATAAACAATTTAAGTGACAAAAGTTTACAAAAAGATGTAATAGGATACTCTTTGTGTAAATTTTAAAACAAAAACTAATGCATATTATGCATACATATGTTATAAAAGTATAAAAATATATATCAGAATGATATATGTTAACTTGTATTTGAAATGTTTTATAGAAAGAGATTACATGTGGAATTACCAAACCATAGTATAACTGTAGCAACTAATTGTTGCTCCTGAAATAATGTGCTTGGCTTACTAAAGCAAAAAGAGATTCTGTGCATCATTAACACCTGTATCCAAACCATAATTAGAAACTTTCCAAAGCTCATTTTATGATGGTTCTTCATGCATTTCCTGGGCCAGAAGAAAAATTAATAAGGGTGAGATGTTCTATCTTGATTTCTTTTTTTTCCTTGTGTTCAACCTGTATCTTTTTGTACTAGATTATCGTCCATGTTTCAGGCAGAGCTTTCACAGAATGTACAAATGTGTGAAGCTAGAAACGTAGTCTTTAAGATTTTGGTTTCTTGACATCACACAATTTTGATGAGTAATAAACAGAATTTTATGTCCCAAATACACATTAATGCCAATTTATGTTTAAAAAAAAACAAAAGCTATCTCAGTAATTACCATTGTACTTGGGTAGAATGAAATGAAAATGAAAAGCATTGTTTTAGCAGAGACAATGTCTATGGAATAAAAGTCTACCAACTTGCATCCCTTCAGATATAAAATACAGTTGATACTTAACATCACAGTACAATGAATAGCAAATGATAATAATGCATGTCAAGCACCTTGCACATGAAAAGGCAGGTAAGTAAATACGGTTTAGTTTGCTTCCCATTTCCTTGCATGTGAACTTGAAGAGGGGAAATAAGAAGCAAAGTAGAAGTTTGGGACAAACCTAGCACTTCATTTCCAGTTTTGAGTCTGTTGTTACCACCACTCAATCAGGCCTCCTCATCTTCATCTGAAAACTAGACTGAACTGAGATACTACAGCAGCCACTTATAGGTATGTGTTTTCAGGTGGGCCATGTAGCTATGAAAAAAGACATTATTCGATATGAGGCTGTGCCTTAGTTTCTGTCTCATCTGCATTGACATAATTCATATTATATTCTGGGTTTCAAATGCTTTCTTCTGATCAAAAATCCAAGTTTCTTTACAAGTTCATGGTGTCTTCTGGTGCCTGACATAAAAGGCTCTCCAGTAAATGTCATATCTGTTGCAAATATCTCTCCCACCTTGTGCTTTTGCTTTTATTTTTATGGTTTTTGACCAAAAAAAATCTAATTTTTAAGTCAAATCTATGCAGTTTTCTTGTGGTTATTTCTATTGTCTTATTAATGGAAAGTTCTTTCCCATCCACAGATGAGTTAGTAACTTACATATTTTTATAACTTTTAATGGTTTCATTATTTACATTTAACTCTTTGATCCTTGTGTGTGTGAGAGAGGGGTGGGGAGAGAGAGAGAGAGAGAAAGCAAGAGCAAGCGCAACCAGATGAAGCTGTAAATTGGCTTTTTATTTTTAAATAAGCACAGCACTATTTGTTAATCCATCCATTCCCCTATGCTTTTTGTGGTGTCTCCTTTATTTGCAGTGATTCTCTCTGAGGGAAGAGAGTGTGTCAGAGTTACTCAGGAAAGTTTTTAAAAATTCACTTAACCCTACTTTGCAAGAGTCTAGCACATCTTGAGTTAACAGGATCTTGGATTTCCCTATTATTTGTTCCTGCTCTGCTTAGAGATGTGTATTGTGGCCCACTGATAAGTTTATCCTTGTATCTGCTCCCCAGTGTCCTCCTTATTAAAGGATAAGAATATATTTTATAATAATATCTAGTAAAATAAGTTTCCATTTATATTTTGAAATGCTAAAAAATAATTGTTCCATTAACATGTTTCTGCACAATCCAGGTTTCCTGTTGAGAGAACTCAATTTTGTGTTGTTGTTTTTTTTTTATCCATGGATAACTTTCAATAAGGCTTTGCCTCAAAGAGTTGTAATTATATTAGTTCTACTTTTATATCAGCAGGACTGAAAAATCCATTTTAAAAAAGAAGTTGAAAATAAAACCTTCTGTACTAGAACAGAATTTTCTTTTTCTGGTAACCTGATCTTAGAAATTCAACCTCCATCAAACCCAACTCTCCACAGAATACTTTTTCAAAACTAACAGCAATATTCAGCATTTAGGTCTCACTCTGGCAGCCAGGCAATTAATTTTACCCTTGTTTAATGTTGCATACATGAGGTGTTAATTTAGAAACTTATTCTGAAAATCTTTTGCAAGGTGAAAATGCCGTACTTCTAAATTTCTTTCTCTGTATTTCTACAACTAAATCTGGGGTTATGGGAGGTAAGAGCAGTGTTTACTGCTTGCTTACACTAATGCTTAATAAGAAATAAAAGCTTATATATAATAAATGGTCTTAAAATTGGTAAGTCAGTAGTAGCATGTTGTTCTAAAAACTTAGAAACATTCTCAGGATTTAGGTTACTCAAAGACATGTTATTAGTGAAACTTCTATCGGTAAATAAAATCTGTTAGGAGCTTATAGGCAGATTGACTTTTATCAAAATTTATCTTTATCACAAATTTATAGCAAGAAATAACTCAATGTACCTTTTTATATTTTTAAGAATGCCTTAGGGGGTTCCCTGGTGGTGTAGTGGCTAAGGCTTTGGCTCTCTGAATGCTGCAGCCTGGGTTCCATTCCCAGCAAGGGAACCACAAAAAAAAAAAAAAAAAAAAAAAGAATGCCTTTGTGCTGGACTTTATAGGGATCTTCTCATTTAGTAAAATTATGAGATGGCTTCTGGAATTATATATGTATTTCTTTTAATATTCCATAAAACTAATAATAATAGATAGTGTAATTTAATCTTTCAAACTGTATGTTTACAATGCAGACATGTAGGGATATAAAACCTTTACCAGTAATGTAAAAAATTAATTTTGAGAACATGAGGGGACATCAGTATTATCATATTTAAAATCATGTAAACAGCCTAAATTTCAGTTAGGTGGTATTTGTTAACATTGTCAAAGCAAGGTAATTTAATATAAATGTTATTGCTTTTTTCCCAATAAAACTTTATTTTCTTTTTTATGTATAAAAATATTTTTATTGTTAGACTTATTGGGATGATACTGGTTAGCAAGAGTTACATAGTTTTCAGGTGTACAATTCTACAGTGCATCATCTACTTTTTTTGAGCCTTCAGTTTTTCCGCAAATTTCCATTTTCTCAAATGTTTCTTGTTTTTTTTAATATAATTCTGCTTTGACCTTTTCTTTATTTAACCAGTTGTATACACTTAGTGAAACATGGCTAACTGAGCACTAATTGTATGTAAGCCAAATCTCGTTAAAATAATTTCAGCCCTAACAAAATTCTTCATACTCTTGAATATTTGTTTCTCAGCCAGTGGTCTACCTGAAGTTTGAAGAAATATTTTTACTATAATAATTCTCATACTCTGTGACAGAAACTTATGAATGAATCCTTAAAGTTTGTCATAACAGGCTTTTACATACTCGGTCAATGGCATTCTCATTCTGTGTGTGACCAAGGAACAAATGCCAGCCAGACTTTTAAGAATGGTTGCCTTAATGACATCATGTCCTAATTACAATTGTATGATGTTCTATGCAGCTATGTCCAAACACATTGACTAGGAAAAAAAATGAAATGTACTTTGTAAATTCTATTAAGCACCCCTTCTCTCCCTCCTTCCTGTCTCATTCAGCCATCCATTCATTCACTCATTCATTCAATTATTCAGCAAATATGTATTGATCTCCTGTGTACCAAGCAAGGCACTGAACTCTGGGGAATCAGTGATGAATAACATTCCTTTCTCTTAGAGCTTACTCTCCAGTTATTTTTTAACATACATGAAAATTACAAAATTTGCTCCTTTTAATTCTAATCTGCAGGTTTTCCTTATTATTACAAAATATTTCAAACCCTCATAACCAAAAATAATATAACACATACCTGTGTACTATCACGCAGGTTTAAAGACATTAATGTTTTATCATGTTTACTTCAAATCTCTCCAGACATAACCATTACCTTTCAGTTGGTGTACATGTTGTATATACAAGGGCAGACAATTAATTTCGTGAACTCAGCCTAGAAAAAGTGCTACATACCTCATTACTGAATATCATTACAGTCACCTTTGAAGTACTCCCCTTGGGAAGCTATATACCAATGCTAAGTGCCTAGTCCACCCTTCAAAGCAATTTTGGAACTCTTTTTCAAGAATGGTCATCAGAGCTATCATTGAACCCAAAATCTGACAATTAAGTTTGTGAACTTGCCACTGTTCACTTACTTTGGTAACACTGTACAAACAACTCGGTAAGGTGTCATAACCTTGACAAGGTTATGATTTTGGTTATGACGACAGCTCTGATGGCCATTCCAGAAAAGGAGTCCCAAAATTGCTCTGAAGGGTGAACTAGGTGCTGGCATCAGTGCATAGCTTCCTAAGGGGAGTGCTTTGAAGGTGACTGTAGTGATATTCAGCAATGAGGTATGTAGCACTTTTTCTAGGATGAGTTAGCGAAATTAATTGTCCGCCCTCATATTACCATGCATTTTTTCATTTTTATTGCATATCTATAGATCCATAAAGCATATGGTACTGTTTTATGTGTTTTTGCATTTTATATAAATGATTTCATATGTTACATACCCTTTTGTAATTTGTTTTTATTAAATGTTGTTTTTGAGAATTCTCTATGTTGATGCATGCTAGTGTAGTTCATTTCGTTGAAATGCTGCATAGTATTCCATTTTGTGAATAAGATACAGTTCATTTCTCCATTCCTTTCTGATACATGCTCACTTAGATTATTTCCAATTGTTTAGTATTATAAACAGTAGTTCACCAAGCATCATTGCATATGTTTTCTTATAAGATGTATACCTAGTATTGGACTTTCTGGGTCATAGGGTATGTACATCTTCAATTTCACTCTATGAAAATGTGGTTCAAGGTGCCTGAATCATTTATAAATCTGAAGTAAAGTGCAGTTTTGAGTTATGTTGCTAGACTATTGAATTCTAAGCTTATCTGTTGTTTGATTTTACTATGCAGTATTTAAATTCTTTCCATTTTATCTAGGCATTGATAGATGGTGGGTGACTTAATTTTTTATTAGAAGTTTATTATCATTTCATCTGTTATAGAGGCTTAGGAATCAGTGAATTACAGTGGCACATTTACAAGCTTTTAAAATGATAATCAACATATTGTCTGACATTTTACGTGGTTCTGAAATCATTTAGCCTACATTTTTTTAAACACACTTTAAATTAATATTAGGTGCTTGATTTTGAGTAACTACATTAGTAACTTGAGAAACAATGACATTTTCTTCTGTTGTTAAAGCCCTACATTTCACTTAACTTTATAATCTACATCAAGAGTATTAGCTTAACAGTATATTTTGAAAAGATTTTATATATATACAGATTTAAAATCTAGTGATAAGCATAAGCTTTTCTTTTTCTTGAAATATTTTATAAGCAAATGAAATGTCAAAAGTAGGAAAATAGCTTTGAGAAGATCTGAGCTTTGAAAATGCTAGAGCTGTGTTTTATAATTTTTAGTTCTTCAAGGAATCAGGCTTTTTAATACATTTACCTCAGATGCTTTAAGAAGTAGACTGAATTTTAGCTGCATCAGGCACATCATGCAGGGAATATCCTGGTTTAAATTCTGAAGTGCTTTCACTCCTGCTCGATTCCCCTTGAAATCGTCTAGAAAGAAGTTGGCACATTATTTTGCGGATATTACTAGACATTAGGAAATACATGACTGGATCTAAGCAGCTATTGAAAGATGAGAAAACCAGCATGATCTCATTGGTTTTGTGAACAATTTCCTTCCAATAGCAAGATGACACATTTAGTTGTAAAGAAATATAGACAAATCGGAAGGCATGATAGGGAACAAAACATACAGTAAAAATGATAAGTACAATAAAGGAATTCCGTGCTGTAGTGGCATATTTACCAGAATTAGGAAATTTTGACCTCTTTTTAGAAATACTCAATAGGTTCTTGCCAATCTTAATATATGAGAGGATTATTAGCAGGAAAATTAGCCAGAACATTACCACAAGAATTAAATTAAAAATTGCTTCTCCTATTGCATTATGCTTATCTCTATAATGGAAACACATTGTGGAATTATGACCTCCTTTCTTAAGAGTTAAAATAATCATAGTTAAAAATCCAACAAGAGCAACTGTCCATACTGTGCAGCAAACATAAATACTTTGTTTGGTTGTTATTGCCTTCCGTTGTTGTATAGACCGATTAATTTTTATGTAGCGATCCAAACTGATGAATCCAAGCAAAATAATGCTAATGTACATGTTCATATAAAATAGTGTTCCCACAACCTTGCAAAGAATCACACCTAGTGTCCACTTGTTTTGATTAATGTGATACATTATTCGGAAAGGGAGGCAAAAGATAAGTAAGAGGTCTGCAATGGCTACATTAAGGAGGTAAATTTGAATGGAATTTCTTTTGCGGTGGATACCCAGAAATACATAGAGGGCAATTATATTTCCAACCAGTCCCACAATGAAAATAACAGAGTAGAATGCTGTTAACACACTAGAGAGTAATTTTTCATCCATGGAACAGCCAGTAAAATTTGATGCTCCTGAGAAGTTGTGTGGTGATTGGATGCTGTGGTTAGTTATAAAGCGCACTGCCTGGGAAGAGTAGGGCCAGCTGCTGACTGAAGTAGTCGTCATCATTACAGTGTAACTTCTCATTGTCGTCTTCTGTAGGGATCAAAAAATGAAGGTGCCAAATGGCACGTTCCTCGTGTGTAGCTTTTATAAGGTCTTCAGATTTTTCCTACAACAGAATGCCAAACATTGAGTTATCTCCTATTTTAGTAACAGCTCCTTTAACTCCAAGCATAATTAATAAATGATTTCTTTTCAGACATTGTGCGAAACTATTTTTATCCTATTCTGGACAATTCAAGTATCTACACAATGTATGTAGCAGCATTATGGTCACAAACAAGCAGCAAACATAGTAGAATCTTATGGAACGTCCTGCTCTAACCTTTCCTATGGTTATGTTATATGTTCAAGATTTGTTCTATTTATGATATTAAATGACTGAACTATGAAATCATCTCATTCCATGGTAAAGATAAAAGAACAGGTCCTAGATATCTTCCTTTTCAACCTAAGACCAAGTTGGTCCTGTTAAAAATCATTTGCCTACAGAGGCATGCAATTAGCATGACAGACCAAGAGAGTACAGTACCTGCCTCGCTAGTCAGACTCTTATAACACTGCGTAGGAAAGAGAGCAAAGTAGCCAAACAAAACCAAGTCAGGTGGCAATACTGCCGGGGAGTCCAGTCAGAATGTCTTCTGACCTAGAAGCATAGAACACAGAGTGATAATGTAGATGGGAAACAGATATGCATCCATGATTTTGAAAGTAACTAACCACAGCTCAGATATACCCTGAGTTAGGTAATTTGAGAGTAGAACCTTATTATAAGATACTGTGTAAATTCCATTTGCTTGTGATAGCAGAGAACGTTAGCAATGCTACTTGTTATTGGCCCTTTCCTGGGCATGGCCTGCTGTGAAGAGCTTAGTCTGAGAAGTCATCAGAAAGAGCTAGAAAATGTGAGGAGTGTTCCAGGAGGTCTCATTGCATTAAAAAGGGAGTGGACTACCCTTTTTCTCTACAGCAGCCTCTTAGCAGGTATAACATAAAGACATTAAGAGCAAGGTTATCAAAATCAGACCTAACTCTGTGACCTTCTACAAACAATTTAATCTTTTCTAAGCCTCAGTTTTCTTGTTTATAGAAGTGAAGAATGCATATGAAGAACCTAACCCTGGCACATAAGTGCTCAATGAAAGTTAGCTTTTTAAAAAAATACCTTTTGATTAATCTCATTTTAGTAAATATTTCATACCTGGCTAAGTACTGCTTGGAAAACAAAGGCGAAACAAGATAGAGAGACCCTGCTCTTGGATAAATGTTTATATAAGAATGTGCATTCAAGCTCTGAATGCTATAATGTAAAGTGGATTTGAATTACAGTAATTTCCTGATTTGCCATTATACACAGAGAAATATTTGGAAGAACTTAGCCTTTCTTAACTCTACCTATAATTTGATCAAGAAATCATTTTAGTGGAAGGTAAAATTCAGGTTTAAAATTTTGTAATGAAAGATAATTGTTTACAGAGAAGAGGAACTGGTGAAGAGGAAGTTCTATAATCCTTAGTAAGAGCCTTTCTTCAGAGTTCAGGGTAGTGGAGGGAGGGAGAGAGGCAGGAGGACAGTCTTATCTAGCCTGCTGTGAGCCTCAACCACAGGAGGACAGATTTCATAAAGTCGATACAAACTTTCAGGCATGTTGTTTGTGTTATGAAATTCTCAAAGGAAAAGGCAATCTAGGAAGCAAGACACACTGTCAAAAATGAAGCTAATAATGCAATCTGGATTATCAGGAAGTGGGAAATGGCACCTTTAGAGGGACCCGCATTGTGCGGTTACAAAGGGAGCTGGCAGAGGCTCAGGTAGAAACATCTCATAGCCACTCATGAAAGGGAACTGAGGCATGACAAGACATGATTTTGAGAGCTCAAATAGCTGAAATGACTTTAAAAACTACAGTTTTTTTCCTTCTCCCGTGCTATATCTTAAACTCCATTAGGGTTAGGAACCAAATCTGTTTTGTTTGCCTCTGAGTACCAAGTGCTAAGCACAGTAAATATTGTTGAACAAAAAAGGGAATTTAGTAGGCAAATATGTCAGGTTCTACATGTGGATATTAAAATCAACTGTTCAAGTACAGAAAGGGCTTTCACTACATTAACAGAAACACAATTGCAGTTGACTGTAATTGTCATATCAGTAGTATGAGGTAGCAACAACAAAAACTAACCTCTTCTTTGGTTGGATTTATAGATATGGATTATCTTAAATGAAGATTATTAGTGTTAATCTGGTTCTATCCCAAACTGGTAGGGTTCTACCTGGAATACAGTGTTAAGGCCACAGAGCCAATGGGGAGAAAAACCCAAATCATGTCATAGGAGCTTGTTAAAGGAAATTAAGTAGCTTACCCTGGATATATGAACACTTTACAGGCCATGGAGAAAAGGATTTCACCTTGTGATGTCTTCAAAAAGCAGAACAAGAACCAGTGAATAGAAATTGCAGAGACAGATGTTGCCTCCTTTTGAGGAAATGCTGTTTTAGAATGAAACAATCTATCTTGGGAAGCAATAAGGGTCTTACCACCAGAGATTGTCAAGACTACTATTCGTTGGGTACTTTGTGAAAGAAAGTGTCACTGGTTCTCAATCTGGCTGCATATTAGAATCTCCTTAAGGGCTTTTTAAAGATACCAATGCCAGGCATCATCTCCAGATCTTCTGCTTTAATTGGTCTACAGTGGGCTCCAGGCAATGGTATCCTTTAAAAGCTCCTCACTGGAATCCTTGAGCTAGACAACTGAACCATTCACTAATACAGTAGACGCTCAGTTAACCAGCACTCATGGGGACTGGTAGATGCCAGATAAATGTAAGTAGACACTCTGTTAACCAGAACTCAAGCAACTGGAAAAATCTCAAGCAACTGGCAAAAATTTTGCCAGTTGCTTAAATTTCAGTTAAGTGAGAGTCTACTGTATTTATTTAGAATTTACTGTGCATCAGGCAGTGTGTTAAGCATATTTATGTTATTTTGTTTACATAAACCTTATAATAACCATGTAAGGTAGGTTACAGAAGAGGTCATGAAAGATCAAAAGGTTATGATCTTTACCCATGACCACACAGCTCTTACATGGCAGTATCCAAGTTGGGACTCAGATCTGTCTAGCTTTTAGAGCGTATGATCCTTTTCATCAAACCTCACTCCTCCTTGTTGCATATGATCAGCGCTTTCTTTATTAATGACAAATTCTGTCAGCAATATTTTGACATGATTCCTTTAACATTATCCACATTAGCAATTTTTATGAAGAAATTATGCCATCTCAGTTCAGTTTTGGAAAAGGTATTAATTTTTTTTATTTGCTATGTCCATTATAGTAAGTAAATAACTACAGAGTTTACAGAATCACAAGTCATTTGACAGCACTTTCCCCAAAGCATATCTTTTCCAACTTACTTCTAGGCCTGATAGCCTTAGTCAGGATGTTTCTAGAAAGCTGCTAGCACAAAGCACATATCCTAAAACCATTTGCCTTAACTGTAATCGGCAAACAAAATAAATAATAGTTGGATAAGCTCGCTGATAAACCTTTCTGGTTTTGCTTTATTTTCAAGCTTAAAGAGAAGAAAGCAAAAGCAATTCATTTCTTTAAATAGTTATAGTAGCCATCATTTAGAACCATGTATTAAATGGCTAGTCACCAGTCATTTGTTAACAAATTAACAGGTTAGATTCTGTTTTAAATTTAATGGCTGATTTTTGCCTCCTTTACAGTGTGTCATTCACTCACTATTCCTAAGGCCATTTATTGATGTTTTAAAAACTACTTATTTGATTTGTTAAGAATGTCTAGTGAAGATATGAAGCAAACCACTGTGTTCACATACTGGACTAATTTCCCAGTGAACATTACTTGTGATTCATGTGCTATATTGAAGTGGTCACAATGGTTTTCTGATAGTAAATGGTAAATGATTTTGTAGTGTTGTTACTTGGCAAATCCTGAAGCTTGCAACCCTGTGTTCATGCTACAGTGGACCCACCACCACCACCACCCTACCCTTGCCAATATTTTTCAGCTGCTTCATGAATCCAACAGATTCCACTGTGACCTCCAATAAGCAAAAGTAACTTAGAAGTCCAATCTGCTATTCATTGGGCAATGGAGCTACCTAGGCAAAAGCTTTTTAAATGCAGTTTGGATATGTTTGTGAACACATCACATTACTGTTAAAATACATACCTATTTCCCAGTGGTAGCAACCTTTCAGTGTTTGTAGTTTGGCTTGATAATGACAGAATCATTCAGGCCATGCTTCAAAAACTGCATTAATGCTGTATACAGAATGAAAATTGAAAGCATGTCACTTTGTAACTATTAGTAGTACATTAGGTTTTGTTATAAATTTAACTATGTCCAAAAAAACCTTTTTAAAATTTCAGTTGAATTATCTGAAGTGTATTTTGCTTTTGCCATTCTCTAATATTCACCTTATTTACTTCTAAAACACAAAACTTAAAATTTAATTGGTCTGGTAATTACCATTAAACAGTAACAGTATAATAAAGAAAATACAGTAGACTCTCTATTAACCAGAACTCAAGCAACTGGCACTCTCAAGCAACCAGCAAAAAATACCGAAGAAATAATACTATATTTATGTGATATGGATGCAGGTTAACTGAGAGTCTGCTTATATTTATCCAGCATCTACCAATCCCCATAGGTGCCAGTTAACTAAGAGTCTACTGTACTGTCATTGAAAATAGGGAGACAGCATAACTTAATAAAATTAATAAGTTATATCATTTATAATACATTGGAAATAAAACTTGTACATGAAAATAAATTGATTCAGTTAGATCTGCAAGTCTTTATGGCAGTATACAAAATACAGTATAATCAATATGACAGTGTTGGTAGTATAATCAATATGACAGTGTCTTAAAGTACTTCAAGTAACTAAGAAGACACAGCCTCACTTTAAGTGAAGTTAAGGCAGAGGAGGCATTCAAGCAGTTTACTCAAGATTCTAAAAGCAAAGTGTCATCATGAAACAGGTTTCACTTTTAATATTTAGATAATCAAATTTGAACTAAAATGATCGTTTATATAGTTGAAATCAAGGAATACTCACAGTTCAAGCTCTCTTGAAGTAAAAGGAGCTGAACCCCAAGCTTCCCTAGACACAGAAAACTTGTCTTGTTTTGTCAGCTAGGTTCCTCCTTCCGGTCGAGGTCCAATTGGTTGGGGTTTTCTTTTTTTACATTTGCATGTGGTAATAGGTATTTTTTTCCCTTTTCTTTCTCTTTTCAATATGACAACTCTTAGCTTCCTTGTGAAAATATTAAAAAGCCCCATATCACTGTGTAACAATTTTAAGCTCAATGAACTTAACTTTAGGAAATTATATCTTCTATATGAATATTTCCCCTTGATAATTGTGGGAAGTTTTCCCTTATCCCTCAAAATACAGAAGCTTTGTAAATTCTAAGCAGAAATATGCATTTTCTATTTTTTGTAAGAAATGCATGATATGTAAATATGTTGTATGGCCTTTTAAAATGCAAGCACTGAATTTCTGCGAGTTTTTTCTGGATTGATTTTAGAAATTTAGTTATTCACATAAAATGGCATTCCTGTATTGAATGATACTAACATTAATAATAAGTTATTGTACTCCTTAATTTTTTTAAGTTTTATTTGATCTGTATGGTATTTCAGTACATTTTCTTGTTTTCCTTTAAGGCCTTGGATTTATTTTCTAAATCATATAATTTTAGGACCAGATGAGATTTGTGATGGTATTCTCCCCCATTTAATCACTGTGATAAACTCTCCCAACTAAGTTGAGATGTCTCCTGTATTTTAAAGAAAATAATGAAGGAATTCTGCAGTTTTTATTTTGGTCCTCGTCCAATATTTAACCACTATCTGTTCATTTATATAATTGCTGGCCCCACAGTTTAATGTCATTTTCCTTTGTTTGTTGTCATTTGAAATGACGCAGTTAGTTTTTATTTTCCCCCATAATTATTACCCACCAGCTTTGTTTATGCTAAATACTATTTAACTCACAGGGCTTTATCTAACATTCTCATTATTTCTGGATATATACACTTTTCTAAACATCATATTCTCCAGAGCTTTTAGATTGTTATAAATATGATAGATAGGACAGAATATTTTTAAATTCCTAGAATAAATTTATTTTGTATCTGTTAACTACCCCCCGCCAGAACCTCTGAGAAGAAAGATGATTACTGTTTTGGCCTGGTGTGATATCTGTATTAATCTGGCAAAAATTTTGTGTGTGTGTGTGCACGTGAGAGAGAGAGCGTATGTTGTAAAAAAAAAAAAAAGTCAAATTTTACCATCTTAACAATTTTTAAGTATATACTTCAGTAGTGTTAAGTATGTGAGTATATTGTTGTACAACAGATCTCCAGAACTTTTTTACCTTGCAAAACTCTATACCCCATAAGCACCAATTCCCTCCCCTTTTCCCCCATCCCTAGCAAGTACTTTTCTACTTTCTATGATTTTTGACTACTTTAAATGATTTTGATTTTGAGTGGAATCATACACTGTTTGTCCTTTTATGACTGGCTTATTTCATTTAGCATAATATCAACAAGGTTCACCCATGCTTTAGCATGTGGCAGGATTTCCTTCTTTTAAGGCTATAAAATATTCCATTGTGTGTACACGTTTTCTTCATCCATTCATCTGTCAATGGACATTTGGGTTGCTTCCACCTCTGGACTATTATGAATAATGCTGGAATGAACATTCAAGATCCTGGCAGGATTTTTTTATGACTAAATAGGTGTTTATTATCATTCTGTTTCATAAAATTAAATATAAATATTTTTATATTATGCTAACTACTTTTCCACCCCTAAGCCATTCCTTTTCAAAATACTAATTCTTTTTTTTAATCTTCAGTTCCCTGGCCCTAATGCAACCAGCTTTGAGTGCAATCTTTTTCTAGTTCTTCCTTTTTATGAGCTTTTTCCTATTCATTCTCAACTTTCTGCTTTCTGTCTCTGTATTCTTAGCTCTTCCCTAATGATCCTCTTCCTCTCACCATTCTTCTTCCTTCTTTGTTGGTATCTTAGCTTTTTTATTTATATAAAAATAAAAGTAAAAAAGAAGAATAAATGGATAAGCTTGTTTGGTGCCCTCTATTACTGATACCACTGTCCTCTCTTTATCTAAATCCCAGCCCTGGTTAAATTCAGTTTATCAGCTACTTCAGGCCTGGACCCTGCCAACTAAAATGAGGACTGCTGGGTTCAAACACACAATTGTGCTGATTGGTCAACTTCAAATTCATAACCACAAACCTCAAGTGGGCCCCTTTGCTACCAGCAGTCTTGCTTTATTTCCTTAGTATGATGGTTCTCAAAGTACAGTTCCCAGACCAATAGCACCAACCTCACTCAGGACCTTGTTAGAAATACAGATTCTTGACCTCATCCCTGACCATTTGAGTCAGAAACTCTAGAGAGTGGAGGCCAGCAAATCTGTGTGATTCTGATGGTACTGTTTGTGCCTTAGTCAATTCATGTTCCTGTTCTTTGAAAATACTTTTTCACACCTTCACTCTTCTCAAACTGCCAAGAAACCCCACCCCTTCCCTACTCCCACCTGATGATCACTTTTTATTTCAAAGTAAATGGAAAATAGAAGCACTCAGCAGAGAACTTCCTCATCTTCCCATACCCACATCTGTCTGCTCTCTATAGGTGCCCCAGTACCCTGCCTTACTTGTCACCGAGGCCAAGCCCCCACCTGCTTGTTTATTCTGTCCCATCCCCTCTCTCTCCTGGGGTCATTTTTCCTCTGTACAGGATCTTTCCCATCAGCACACAAATGTCTCTCTTTAAAAAACAAAACAATAACAAAACCTCCATAGGTATTTCTATGGAGTCTATCAAATACATTGTTATGTGAAATTTTTGAAAATTTACATGTATTTTCTTATTTTCAAAAAATCCCCAAACAATGGAAGGATAAACCAAAAACAAATACAAATAGTTTCTTATAAGGTGGGAGAGATTGGGAATGAGGAGAGGAGACAAAAAGCTAGGCCTCTCTGACTGGTGTTTATTTACAGTTTTGACTTGCTAACTGTGTACCTGTTTTGTATACTTAAAACACCAAGTTAGGTAAAAAATCTAATTAAAACAAATTGAATTCACTGTGTAACAAATTAAAAGTATAACTATAAGGAGAATTCTTTTAAAATAGGGTGTTTTTTTTAAATATAATTTTAGACTTACAGAAAAGTTAAATAATAATACAAACAATTCCAGAGACCTTTCAGTCAGATTCTCCATACATTAACATTTTTCTACTTTGTTTTACTTTTTTCAATCTCTCACTCTTGCCTATCTCCTTATGTACCTAAAAATATGGAATTATCTTAATAGCCACATTAAAATTATCAAAATCAGGGAATGTATATTGAACGAATAGTATTGTGTAATCTTTAGATCTTGTTCCAATTTCAGTTGTTTCAATAATATCCTTTATAGCAGAAATAAAAACAAGATCATGTAGTTCATTTTAGCTGTTAAATTTCTTTGGTCCTCTTTAATCTCTTTAATCTGAACAGTATTTGAAGAACATGGCCTGGTTACTTTCTAGAATTCCCCTCAGTTTGAGTTTGATGTTTTCTCATAATTACATTCAGTTATATCCTTTGGTTGGAATACCACAGCAGTGTTGCTGGGAGTTCTCAGTGAAGGAAGCACATGTTATCAGTCCCATTACTAGCAGTAGTAACTTTGATCGTGGTGTTTGCCAGATTGCTCCTCTGTGCATTACTATTTTACCTTTGTAATTAGTAAATAATCCTGTGATGAGCTACTTTGAAATTATATAAATATCCTTTCACTGTTCAAACTTTTACCCACTATTTAGCACTCTCTAATAGTTCTAACCTAAAGCAGTTATGATGATGATGATTGCCAAATGGTGATTTTTCAATGCTAGAATTTCTTCTACATTTATTAATTTTCTACTTAAAGGAAAGCTTTTTGTCTTTTCCCTCAATTCATTTACTTAGTTATTTATATCAGCATAGACTCAAGAGTTCTTACTTTACTGATAAGTAAAACAGTATTACAACTAGGAATCCCTATTAGGTTATATCCTAAGGACATAAAGAACCACAAAGAAATCTCAATCAGCATACAGTGGGTTTGTTGTGCTGGTAGGTAAGATGTTATTTTTAAACTTTTACACACACACACACACACACACAAAAGGGTAAAGCAAATGAGTAATTAGGTCGGTGTCACTAGGTACCAACATTACCTGACCAAAATCAAAGAAGTAAAAACCCTATAATTATGCAGGAAGAAGCATTAGTATGAATTGGTGATTTATTTTTCTCTTTCTAAAAATATATATTTTTAGCTCTGTCCACTGAGAAGTCAAAGCAATGGTAATCCAGTAACGATAATATAATCAATACCCATATTGTGGATTTATATGCCTTTTCCCACTAAACAGAAATAGGGCTGTTTGGAGAAATGGCTAGTTCCAGATCTGGTATAAGAAGTATAAAAGTTAAGCCTCAACCATCTTCTTGTGCCTAAAAGCTGGGAAGTTATCGTACTCCTAGAGTCTTACAAGAGGACATAAGAGCTGACTTAAAGGGCCTCCCACTGGCCAAAAATGGGACAATTTGAGCATCAAAATAAATAATTACTATAATTGATTAAAACACATCAGATATATAAAAATCTATAAATTCATAATAATATTAAAAAACCCTTCATTATTCACCTTTGGAGGTTATCTAAAAAGCACCTTGTTACTCTGGAACTAGTTCATAGCAGATTTATTCATAATATCCAAAAAGTAGAAACATACGAAATGTCCATCAATAGAAGAATGGAGAAACTGGTATATTTATACAGTAGAATACTTACTCAGCAATAAAAGAAATGAACTACTGATCACAATAAAATAGATGAATCTCAGAAACATACTGAGCAAGGGAAGCCTTACATAAAAGAGCATACAAGGGCTGTTTGAAAAGTAACAAGCCATGTAATATGAAAAATTAGGCATTTATGGCTGAATTTTTTCTGAACAGCCCTCATATACTATATATAAACTTTATATATAGTTTATATAAAGTTTATATATATATATATAGGCTTTATCTATATAAAGTTCTACTGGGCAAAACAAACTTTTGATGAAAAAATATCAGAATAATGGTTTGTACTAGGGGCATGGCAGCAGAAATTGAATGGAAAGGGGATGAGGGAGATTTCCGGGATGAAGGTAACATCTTGATAGAAATTTGGGTTCCATAGTAATGTGCAAGTTGTCAAAACTCTCTAATAGTACTATTGAGATCTGTGCATTTCACATTATGTAAATTTTACCTGAAACATAATTTTAAACATATATTAAACTCTGATGGTGTATGTGCTGAAGTGTAGTGGACAGGTGAATTAAATGGTTGGATTAAGATTTGAATATATTTGATAAAGCAAATGCAGCATAATATTACTTGTAGAATCTATGTGGTGAATATATGTCGCTGACAGCACCAGCGCCGAAGCCCTAAGCCGCCACACCATCAGGGAACTCCCAATATATGTCTTATTAACTGTACAATCCTTTCATTTTTCTCTATGTTTTATAGTTTTTCATAGCAAAGTGTTAGGGAGAACCTCCCTTTTGGAATCCCTAATTATAGAGCTGGGTATCAGTGACTGCTAAAATCATTGAATGAAAAGTTGATGGTGAACTTTATAATGTTGGATCAAGACAAATAACATTGATCAATCCTGTCACTAAAAATATGAAAACCAGACATTATGTTCTTCCTGATGTGATAAAATAGATACACCACATAGAAAGTATTATTGCAAAAAAAAAAAAAAAAACACTAAAATTGAATGTGAGTCTAATCAAGTTTCTAGTTATAACTACCAATTTACAGGAAAGATAGGAAATTGAGGAACATATTAAATAAAACTATGTAGGTACCATTAGCCAAGTCCGGACCATAGGGGATTCCACAGGGGAAATTTCTTAGTATCCTAACAAATCAATGGCATAAATATTTTTAAAAAGATATGTGGGGGATATATTATAGAATAAGAAAGATTTAAGTGGTATAACCATCAAATACAATGTATGGACCTTAAATACCATTTTGAACTAACTGTAAATATACATTTTGAGACAGTCAAGGAAAATTGTAGATTTGTATTATCTGATATTAAAGATTTATTCATTTTATTAGATGTGATAATGATACTGGCTTTTTAAAGTCATCTGTTAGAAATACTAAACTATTAATATATGAAATGATATGATTTGTTTTAAAATAGTTCAGCAAAAAAGTAATAAATTGAGACAGTTGAAGCAAGAATGGAAGAATGGCAGTAATTTTTAAAACTGGGTGATAGGTACATGGAGATTTATTAATCTCTTGTCTTTAATTATAAATATTAAAAAGTTTTTTTAAAAGCATCTTCTTTGGCTTTATATTCTCTTCTAACTACATCCCATTTCTGTATTCCTAGTACAGTAAAGTTTTGAAAGGTATCTGAATTTACTATCTCCATATCATCCATCCCATTACCCCTCCCTCCACCCATCCCTCTCCCTTTATCTTTCTCTCTCTCTTTCTCTTTCTCTCTTTCTCTCTTTCTGAAATAGCTACTATAAATATTCATGGTTCTTGTGAGAATGTAAGTTTTTATTTCTCTCAGATAAATACACAAGATTGCAGTTGCTGGGTTGTATAGTAGTTGCATGTTTAGTTTTTTTTTTAAACTTCCAGACTGTTATCCAGAGTGGCTTATGTTCTTACCTGCAGTGTATCAATGATCCAGTCACCACATTCTCACAAGCATTAGGTAGTGCCTTTTTTAAAAATAAATCAATTTATTTATAATAAATAAATCCATTTATTATAAATACATACATACATACATACATACATACATACATACACTCCCGTTCTCTCTTGAACCTAGACCAGTGGGAATTTTTTGTCTCTAATATACCACCAAAACCACTCTTACCAAGGTCACCAGTGAAGTACAGATTGCCAAATCTAATGGTCACTTCTCAGTTCTTATCTTAAATGACCTCTCAGTAGTATTTCAGGACACCAAACTCCTGATTTTCCTCCTGCTTCACTGTCTAGGCATTCTGTTGCCTTTGCTAGCTTGTTCCCACATTCCTAACCTCAAATATTGGTGTGCACCGGGTCTCAATCCTCCGACCTGTTCTCTTCTGTATCAGTAGTCATTCCCTAAGCAATGTAATTCATTACTTTAGCTGTAAATGCCTTCTGTATGCTGTTAACCCCACATTTATACCTCTCCCATTTTATAAGCTCCCACACTCAATTTGTGTGAAACCAAATTCTTGATCCCTCTTAGAAACTCCTCCCCGTTTCCAGTTTCAATAAATGGCATCTTCATTTTCACTCAGCTGCCCAGAACAAAACCCTAGTTGTCATATCTGTCTTAACTCTTTTTCTCACACCCCATATTTGGCAGCAATTCCTGTCAGCTTTACCTTCAGAACATCTGAATTTGTCCTCTTCTCACCATCTCTGCTTCTGTCACTCTAATCTATTCCAACTCATCTCGTCTTTCGTAGACAGCTACAGAAGCCTCCTGCATGGTCTCCTTCCTTCCACTCTCATGCCCTTGCAAACTGTTCTGCGCACAGCAGCACAAGTGACCCTTTCAGAACCTACAACTGATCACAGTGCTCCCCTGCTCAATGGTTTCCCATCTTGCTCAGCATAAAATCCGGAGTTCTGATCATGGCTTCAAGGCCCTGGACTATAAGGCTTCTGATTATCTGGAGTGCATTTCCTACTTCTCTTCCCTTACTTATTCCCTTCTAGACACTCTGGCTTCCTTACTCTTCCCCAAACATACCAACAACCCTCCCGATGCCTCTACACTTTATATTTACTATCCTACCCCACTGGAACTTGCTTCCACATGGCCTGCTCTGGGACTTTGTTCTGTCTGTGTTCAGATAATATCCTATTAGAGAGGCCTTCTCATCTCTCACTTGTCATTCCCACAGAGAGGAGGGGCAGATCCAGAGAAAATGCGTGCCCAGGGAAGGCAGTAAATTCCCTAGGAGCACTCAATTGGAGTCATTAAATCTAACTCTTCTTACTTAAGGGTGGAATGAATAAAGAAAAGAAAGAGGATGGTGGGAGGATGGACAGGGCCATCAGCATCCCCTAAAGGCCAAGATACAGTGTAGGTAACGTCATAGGTTTCAAGAAACATTTTGACAGGAGGTGTCAAATATAGTTTTCCTTAAACAAATGTTAGACGGTCGCTCAAAAGAAGAGAATATTGCTCGAACAGGCAGAAAATATATGTCTTTCTTGAACATCCACGTTCCTGAGTAATTCTTTTTAAAAAAAAATTATAGTTGATGTACAATATTATATTGGTTTCAGGGATACAACATAGTGATTAAAATCCTGAGTAATTCTTAACACTATACCCTAATCTTAGAAGCAAATAATACCTGAAAAATATTGACTAGAACAGTAAGTCTTTGGAGAAAACAGCCAGAAGTAAGAATAGGAGAAATAATTCAACCATCCAAAATAAGTCCAGAAGTTTTTAATGTATTACTATATTGTCATGTTAACTCAGTTTTGTGTAAATTGAATTGTTCATCTTCAATTAATCATTATCATTGCTTTGTTTTTTTATCTGTTTGTCTGTCTCTTTTACTTTCAGCCCCACTGTGTTCTCCTTGCCTCAAAAGAAAACTCGGCACCTGTTAAACTTGGGGGCTTTGGAGTAGCTATTCAATTAGGGGAGTCTGGACTTGTAGCTGGAGGTAAGAACACTTTTTGAAAAATAATCTTCGAAACCTGGTAACTTTCAGACTGGTGTAAAACTTTCAAACTAAATATTACCCTGTCTTTAGTGTTTCATACCCCATTCTACCCAATCCTACCCCACCCCTCAAAAGTGTCATCATATAGTTTTGAATTTAATACCTAGCATTTTAGTCCTTTAAGAATAGACTGTCAAAAATTGTCAATCCAAAGGCACCACACCCAGATAGACATTACCACTTACAAGTAAAGCAAATAAAACTACCAAAGCCTCGTTCATCGGGGCTCTTGAGCCATTTTCCTGCTCGAGCCCGCTCCTACCTCTTAGGAGTGTACTTTCTCTTTCAATAAACTATCCCTTTGTTTCACTTTCCAAAAAAAAAAAAGAAGAAAGAATAGAGTGTCTTTTTACTCTTTGTATCCCTAGCACTTAGAAGAGAGTCTACATACAGAGATTAAAACAGTGTTGAAAAAAGCTGATATTTGAGGCAAAACAACTTTAAAAGTAGAACTAACCAAACAAAGTCAAATCTAAAATGTGTGGATTAACCCACTTTCAGGTTTACATCTCAGGCTAATTTTTAATTCTGTACTGTTTTTTTTTTCCCTTTCCATTTGTCAAAGAAGCCTGTTCAAGTCATAATCTACAATATGTATTTGGGAAGAGCAAGCAGATGTGAATGCAGACTGATTTTACTATTAGCCAAAGCAAAACATAATTAGAAAATTTCCATGCCAGAAAACAAAGAAGAAAAATTAAAACAGAAACTTTCTTCACTAGTGTACAGAGGTAGATGCTAATTACAGATTCAAGTGTTTGGTTTTTTGTTTATTCCTTTGAATACACTCCAACCTAGAATGCTGTCCGGTTTTTAGCTCTGTTCTTTAGTCTTGCAAATTATTTAGTTCTCCATTCTACAAATTATCAGTTTTCTAATCATTGCCTTCTGGTTTTTTATCTCGAAATACTGCCAGCCTTCACAAAGAGGAAAAACTACAGGGGAGTTCCCTGGTGGTGTGTAGTGGCTAGCCTTCAGCACTCTCAACGCTGCGGCCTGGGTTCAATTCCCAGCCAGGGAACTACCCACATTAAAAAAAAAAAAAAAAATACAACAAATATCAACAGAAACTTTTTTAACTTGTCAACTTTCAAGAATACTTATATCAAATTCAAATACCTAATAAATGAACTCTAGTTTAATTCTTCACGCGGCAAGGAATTCACTATGTACCAGGAAAGTTCATTCCATTTTTGTAAAGTTCCTTAAGTATTCAAACATTCATCCTTGCACTGAATAGAAATCTGGCTTCCTATAACTTCCACCCAGTGGACCTAATTTTGACTTATAGAGTCACACTGAGCAGTTTATTCCTTCCACATGATAGCCATTCAGATGTTTGAGGACAGCTGTCATTTTCCCCAAAGTCTTGTCCAAGTGAACTTGCCTTGCTTACTTTGACCATTTGTCATATAAACTGGGTCAGAGTCTCCTCACTGTGCACAAAGTATGGAACTAGAACTGAACCCAACTACAGGTATAGTCTAGTGCACAGGAGCTTGGGGCTATCACTTCTTTTACTGTGAGTCTTAAATTTCTATTGGTGTTCCCAAGTTACATTCGCTTTTTGGACAACCACACAACACTGCTGGCTCGTATAATCTTGCATTCAACTACAAATCCAAAGTTGTTGTTTTTAAACAATTGTTGCTGTTAAACTAACATTCAAATATGGTATTTGTACAAATCACTCCTGTGTTAACACTATACAACTATAACAAATAATTTCTGATGATTACATCCTCAAGGTTGATGGGATAAAATAAAATGAAACTGATTCTTTTTATCTGTTATATACGGGCCATATACAATGACTTTGTTTGTCTTGATCTGGATCCGCATCATATTAGTATTCAGAAAGGGATGGGCTTTATATTTTATTGTGCATCTTGATTGAAGGGCAAAAACAGATTTATTAGATTTACCTGGACATTTTATACATGTCAGTCTATTTTCCAAAAGTCCATGAACCATTCCCCATAATTGCATGTTTTTAAAGGTGATTTTGAACGAACAGTGGGTGTTATGTAAAATTTCTTTTGCTCAGTACATCTAAAATTAAGATACTTTTTCATGACTGAAATATTGTCATTGCTTAACTTTTCTTAAAGCATTACAATGTCTTTTAACCCATTTCCCATTTAGAAAAAAAAGTACAGCTCGCTGCCACATTCATTTAATTTTACAAAACACACTCTTTTAGACTGAAGCAAATCTGACTGGTTTTCAATGTGAAAATAAAATATGAAAACAGTTCTTGGAGTTATTTCTAAACAGAACTTGTCTCCAATCCTAATGTAACAAAAATGTATGTGATGATCAGTATTTAATTTTATTTATTTATATGTGTGTGTGTGTGTGTGTGTGTGTGTGTGTGTTTTATGTGGGTAGTTCCCTGGCTGGGAATTGAATCCAGGCCACAGCGTTGCGGGCACCAAAGCCTAGCCGCTACACCACCAGGGAACTCCCCTAATAATATATTTTTGTGTGGTAAATTTCAAAGCATGCAACTTTAGGGGTAAGGTTAGGACTGTAATCTGCGAATTATCTCAGGTTAAACACTGTAGCTGCCAGCACACCGCTGGTGAGTATTCTCAGGACAAACAGGAAATATGTTAAAATAATACAGTATACAACCAAGAAAAAGTGGTTCATACCGCCATGCTGAACATCACTATGGTCACCTTCGAAGTACTCCCCTTGGGAAGCTGTGCACCAACACCAGTGCCTAGTCCACCCTTCAGAGCAATTTTGGAACTCTTTTTTGGGAATGGCCATCAGAGCTGGTGTCATAACCAAAATCTGAAATTATATTTGCCAGCTTGTCACTGTGCACTTATGTTGGCAACACTGTACAAACAACTCGGTAAGGTGTCATACCCTTGGCAAGCAAGAGCTGTCATCATACTCAAAATCTGACAAATTCATGAACTTGCCACTGTGCACTTACGTTGGATGGACTAGGTGCTGGAGTGAGTGCACAGCTTCCCAAGGGGAGTACTTCAAAGGTGACCATAGTGATACTCAGCAATGAGGGATGTAGCACTCATTCTCGGATGAGTTCACAAAATTAATTGTCCAACCCCATATGTAGTTAAGAGATAAACGATTTCTCTTATTAAAAGCTTTTCTGTTGTTTAAGGTACTTTTGAAAATTTTGCTAATGTTTATCAGCTAATTTGCTACTATTTAACAGAAAGCTGTTTTCCTGTCAGTTGGAATCTTTAATCACTCAGTCCTCCAAATAGAAAGGAATTCTCTCCTTTTTATGTTCCATATAGTAAAAACCATTTACATATATTTACACTTTCCCTATCTGAAACTCATCTATTTAGAAAACTCACTTACCAGAAGATAACTAGGAACCTAGAAAATCATTATAATAGCAGCAACACTCTTTTTTGGCTTTAAAACCCACTGATTTTCTTTGCAAGTGAACATATGAAAACACTCTCTGAGGCTGACATGCTCCCATTTTTCAAAAAGTTTTATAGAGTGTTCCTTTATACCTTGCACCTGCTTTTCCCCCTGATTGGAATGTCTTGTCATTTTATCTGTCTAGTTAACTCTTACTATTCTTGAAGCCTGAGCTAACGATCATCTTATCTTAAAAGCAGGCTGAAGTTAAGTAACCTACTCCTTCTCTCCCATATTACCATACCTATCTGAGTTATGTAAATCCATGTAACATTGGATATAGGGATTTGTAATCATATCAAAGACTAAGCTTTATGAGTGTCCAAGGGGACCATGCCTTATCCCTCTTTATGTCTATAGCACCTATCACGATGTCTAGGACCTAGCAGGCACTTTAGAAATTGTTATTAAGTGAAAGATTCTGGTTGCTAATTAGTTTCCAGTTAATAGCAGATTTTATGCAACAAATTATGGGACTGGAGTGAGCATAGTGAGAGAAAAGAAACAAAAGCCTAACAGAAAAAAAAAATATTTTGATCAGATACCAAAGCTGGGAAAGCACAGCAGCCTTTTAATACTGAAGAAATCAACCCTTGCATACCTCTGAGTTCCTGAGGATGTTTCCTGTTGTACAACGTAGTTCTTTAGTTGATATCCATAATGGCAACTCTGAGTCATCAAGAAAAGGTTAAATTATTTGCAGCATCTCGTGTAAAAGAAGTCAGGAAATTGTAGGAAAGTAACCATCCAGAAGTATTAAAGTAAAAAGGTTTGAGTGCATAAAGACTAAAGTCCTACAGTATTCAATATGTAGCTATTCAGAACAGTTCCCTCCCAGAGGTTCTAGGTAGTAAGATCTTATTATATTATCAGGAAACATAATATTTAAATATATATCTGATATATGTCATATACAATGACATTTAATTTGGTTTGGTAATTTGGTTTCCTGTTCGTAGAATTTTGTGGTCAAAGTCATAAAAATCAAGTGACCACAAAGAAGGAAAGGTTTTAAGAGATCACAAACAGGGAGTTTACGGAGGTCAGTGTATGTTAAATGTTAACTCCTATCCTTTTATTTTACCAATCTACATGAAATAAAAATGATCATTCTTATATATTCTTTCTACCATGGTCTTTCCTTCTATCATCTTTGAGCAAATTCTTGAACCAAAAGACATGCATCTTACTCAAGGATAAACACTAATTCTCCACATCAGAGTAGTTTTAAGTCCAGATAAATAGACAGAACCTCCTCAGGATGGCTGCGGCTGGCCATGGTGGCTCTGACTAATCCCAAAGTGAGGCCCCCATTTTGAGTTGCTTGACCCTTTCTTGTGTAAGAAGTAGTAGGAGGTAAGTTGAGTTTCAAAGCAGCATGCCCCATCTGAGCCTGTTTCTCATCTTTAAATGTGGTTAATAAAGCCTCCCTTTAAAGCCTGTGAAGAGGGAGAAGAAAGCATCATGCAAGTTCTCAGCAGATACTCTGATCTCTTGTGCTGCTCTTCCCTACTCATGTCAGCTCCTGTCCATTAGAACAAGGTAAATCTCCAATGACCCTGCCCCATCCAGTCTGTTAATGAAGTAGAAGGCTTAGGTCACATCACTTCAGCTTCTTTATGTTACTTCAGGAAGCAAAATGGGGCAATATGGAAATAAAAATACTTTCTTATGTGAGGAGCAACAAAATGTCAGTGTGAGAGATATCTCTGAAAAATTCCTCACGAGATTACAACTAATAAAACACGTATAACTCAACCAAGGACTCTGCATGATGCACAATCACAGCTAAGAAAACCACTTGTCCCATTAAGGTACCTGCAGGTGGGCAAAGGATTAAACAAAGGAGAAAAAAAGAAAAGGGTAAGTGCAGAGAAGCAGCCGAGCACAGGTCTCCACTTGGAGCTCTACCACTGGGGGAGGGAGGAGGGAGAAGAAGGCGAGAGCACGCCCTGGGCCTCACTCGGTCCACGGGACAGAGGAAAGGGGGCCCAGAGGTGGGGCGTGAAATACCGCAACCACCTCACTTTGGCCCCAGGAGGTGCAGACCCGGCCATAAAACACAATGGCTGAACTTCACTCCAGTTCCCAGAGGAGGGGGAGCACTGGGTGGTGAGGAGCCACAACACAAATGCACCAGCCAAGAAGGAGAAGAGAGAGGGGGCTGCACACGTGTTTCTCAGCCCACAGCCAGGACGGTATGAAAGACCAGCATACAGGACTGACCCCAAGGTTCAGGGCAGAATCCATGCTGGAAAAACCCACAACAGAAAGGTGCAATCATGCCCAAACTCCCTGCATGACCACCAGAGCCCCAGGAAGAAAACAAAGCCACAAATACCCTTCCCTGACAGACCTCTGCCCATCCGAATATCAGCAGAGAAACTGCAGCAGCAAGGGTCCAGAGAGGCTGCCAAAGTGAGAAAGCAGAGAAAGTGAGCTCAAAATAAATCCGAACAACAGACAGAAAAAGTAAAAGAGATGGGGACAGATGACCCATCAGAAACAGAGCTCATAGCGATGATTATAAAAATGCTTAAGAAACTGAATGATAACTTCAACAGCAAGATAGCAAGCATTAAAGAATTACAAATCATTATAAAGGACCAGACAGAGATAATGTCTACATCAACTGAAATAAAGAACAGAATAAAAGTCACCAAACTAGATAAAATAGAAGCGCAAAACAGTAATTTGCAGGAAAAGCCAGCAAAAACCATCCAGCCAGAACAGAGAGAAATAAGGATCCAAAAAAATGAGAGTAGTTTGGGATTCCTCTGGGACAATATTAAACATAAAAATATTCAAATTGTAGGTCTACCAGAAGGGAGAGAGGAAAGGCAAGGAATCAAGAAATTATTTGAAGAAATAATGACTGAAAATTTTCCTAACCTGGTGAAAGAAATAGACATGCAAGCTCAGGAAGCACAGAGTTCCAAACATGATGATCCCAAACAGGAACACACTGAGAAACATCATAATTAAAGTGGCAAAAGTTAAAGAAAAATAGAAAATTCTAAAAACAGCAAGAAAAATGCAAGTAGTAACTTATAAGGGGACACTCATTCCACTCTCAGCTGATTTCTCACTAGAAACTTTAACAGGCCAGAAGAGAATGGTAGAAAATATTCAACGTGAAAAAACCAAGGATCTACAACCAAGAGTAATGTATCCAGCAAAGCTAGCATTCAAAACTGAAGGACAGATAAAGAGCTTTTCAGATAAGAAAAAGCTAAAAGAATGGGAGAGTGAGCAAAATAAGGGAAAGGGATGGAGAAGTTTAGTTTGATTGTTACAAGGCAATAATCAAGGAGATACAGTGTTTAACATGGAAATATAGTCAAGAAGTTTGCAGTAATGTGTGTGGTGTTAGATGGGTACTAGACTTGTTGGGGTGATGGGAAGAGAAGTAGAAAGGTGGAAAAATAAGGGGAAGAAATGAAGAAATACAAATTCATAGTCACAGAATAGTCAGAGGGATATAAAATGCAGCACAGGGCATATAGTCAACAACATTGTAATAACTATGCATAGTGTTAGAGGGGAACCTAATGTTTCGAAATGAGGATTTAGTAAGTTATATAAATGACTCATCATTGTGCTGTACACCTGAAACCATTACAATATTGTACATAAAATGTAATAAAAAATAAAATATTAAAAAAATGTATTTTCTTCAAACCAGTACAGTTTTCACTAATCTACTGTACATTTTAAATGAAAATACTATATTCACCCTCTAAACCCTGAATTTAATCTATTTTACTGTGAGGGAGGCAGAGGGAGCCATAATGATCTGCAGCAAGGGAACATCCCCAGCACACAAACTAAGAGCAGCTTTATCCGTCTCCATCCCAACCAAGTTTGACAATCACAAATAGGACTTTACGCTATATTCTGTCCAGCTGGATTAGAAGTTCTCTAAGATCTTTTTAAACTCTGAACCACAGTTGTGAGCTCTAGATAAGGAATCATCCAGTGTTCAAAGTAAAATGATCTTGAAGTCGATATGATGAGAGAGGAAGAGAATGAGAAGGAAATGATGGGGAAAAGCTGGGCTGGCATACAGCTAAAAGAGCTGCCAAGACTAGTGGGCAGTGCCCCCTCCCACAATCATTTCCCTGCAGGGTTCAAGTCTTTCATTCTACAAGAGAAGAAAAGACTCCCTTTGGGATACTGAAAAATGGTTACTAGTGTGCAAACAATTGCTATCAGATTCCTTCCTCAAAGCTGGTTTTGATAAGGGGAAAAGAAAACTTTTTAAAGAAGATAGAGGTCAAAAAGGTTTGAATGGGAGGAGCTTCCTGACTTTGCTTTGCTTTATGTCATACATTTGCCCTCATTCTCTTCAAATGTTAGCATTAAGAGGAAGCTTTAAAAACCCTATTATAACAAAATATTACTCACCATTGTTAATTGCTATAGTCAGCTCCTAAAATCAACTGAACAGGACTTCAGATTCAAATTCGTATTCTAAATAAAAGTTCTCAGCATTAGGTTTACTTTGAGAATTTCTATTTTGCAATCAAAAGTGACCTTTTTCTCCACAGATTTTTTTTTCTTCTCCCCAACTCATCCCCTCCCTGCCCCTGTCCAGGGCAGGCCCTCCTAGTTCTTTCCTGGGAAGCTGCTCTTCCACCTGCCTCTCCTCTATATTTTTAGTGATTTTTAAACATGTGAAAATTAGAAAATTTAAACAACTTCTTCATGAGGCAAGAAATAGGTAAACAATCACCATGTACCCTACTGAATTCACTAAGAAGTACCAGTGTTAGAAGACAAAGTACCTATGCTGGGCTCTATTTTCAAGAGGTGATTAGAAAAATAATTTATTTTTTTCTGCAAACTTGATTCTATGGAGAAAGTGGAGGGGTGGTAAGAGAATATTTATGTTGTTAAGCTTTTCGTTCAAACTGTTATTGTTTTAATATTTTCGGTTTTCAAATGGGAAAAGAAGCCCATTTTATGTAAACGTTTTTCCTTGATGTTGTTGTTTTAAATGTAGGACGTGTTGGAACACCCCATTTTATGGCCCCAGAAGTTGTCAAAAGAGAGCCTTATGGAAAACCTGTAGATGTCTGGGGTTGTGGCGTGATCCTTTTTATCCTGCTCAGTGGTTGTTTGCCTTTTTATGGAACCAAGGAAAGATTGTTTGAAGGCATTATTAAAGGAAAATACAAGGTAATATATTATGAACGTTATACTTTCTCCGTTGAGATTCAGTTATTCTGAAAAAATGTGCTTTGAAGTAACTATCTGTCTTTGGAATGCTTAATGACTGTCATGTAGTTACCAAGTCAGAAAAAAAAGTTCTTTGCTTATATCACTGACCCACTAGCCTTGTTATACAACATAGGCCTCAAGTAATGTGAGTCTTACTGTAAGCTGAACTATCATGTAGGTGAAAGAAAGGGTGGTGACTTTAAAACAACCATTGCCTTGCCCCTCTGTTCTCCTTCCCTCTCTGCTACAGCTAGTCTATCCCCTGTTCAGATTCCAACTCTGTGTTTAGGCTAGAAACAGGAGCCCTAGTCCTCCTTGACACAATGTGAAAACCAGAGACCGGATGGATGTGCCACATGCAAGTCAACAGTTTAAGAGTCCTGGACTCTCAAAATCATAAACCATACTACAAAACAAATTATTTTACCACAAATACTTTCTTGCAAAACCGCTCATTTAGCTAGGTTAAAGAAGTTGTTTGGTTAGTGCCCTTCTAATTTCAAATAAAATTCTAATTCAGGGAAAGAATTCAGAATGATACTTGGAATTTTTTGTGATAATTTGACCTTTTCATTTTACCCTGAGTAAGGTGTTTATGCCATACCTAAACCCATATTTATAAGTATCCATTAGCTGTCTAATGACTAAACCCATTTATTCATGCTAAGCTAGAAAATGAACATCTTTGGCCCTTTGTGTAATTTAAGAGAAGGGCTTCATTTTAAGGCTTTTTGCTTAATTTGTAAAGCTAAAATAGAAATTTTATCCAGGTAATTTTAGTAATACTTTATTTTATATTTAGTATTTATCAGCCTTTGTTTTGCTTTATCACACACATTATTGCATTTTAAGTAGTCATCCAGCACAGCTGAAAAATTTGCCATTTGCATTCCAGGATAAACTGAAATACCAGTATCACAACTGCAGTTCATAATATAATTTAGAGCCATTTTGGTGTGAGTTAACCATTCATATTTTTTCTGAGCTAATACGGATTGGAAATTGCACGTACTATTCACAGGCTTCTGGTTAGTAAATTATTAATTTCATTATTGAAAAATTAAAAAGTCACTACCGACATTGTGAATAGCTATACCAAAAAAACCTAAGGAATTCTTGGAAATCAGTAAGCTTAAGGTTGGTTTCACTACCCCGCCTCTTCTTAACACTTTTTTGCCCTACACCACTGTGTAGGACTGACAGAATTGGGTACTGTATATGGGAAGTATGGGGGAGTGTGTCTCGATATCAGATCAGCACAGTTTATATTGGGGAAGTTCTTTTTCTTCCCATTATTACTAAAACCTATACTTGCTACTGAACAGAATCACTGTTTCATTTTCAGCCATGCCTGGCAACATAAAACCAAACACACTGGTTTATAGAACACTTAGACTCTAAGACTGTGAGGCCCCTAAACTTTTCTTTTCAATTCCTCAGTAATGTTAGAATTTTATATGGGACTTGGAAAAAAGTAAAGAAAAACATAAGAAAAAGAAAAGAAAAGAAAGATAAGGTAGTTTGAGTTACAGCCTTATTCTTTTAAGCCAAATCTGAAGCTTATGGGGGTTAGGAAAAAAAGAAAAAGATGAGCCTGTTTTATAATTTGGGGTGTTTTTTGTTTGTTTAGCTGGTTGGTTTGGTTTTGGTTTTGGTTTTGGTTTTGGTTTTGGTTTTTGTCTTTTTGGCCTGTGCACCATTAGCTTACAAATGTATACAGGTTTGTCTTTTATTTTATTTGGATTAAAATATATGCCAAAACTCTGTTAACAGAGAAAGATGTTCTAAGTATAGACTTTTCTGCTCCTATTAGAGTCATTTGGCTACTGGGGAATAAAATCAATCCTTTCAAGGTAACTCTGTGTCAGAAAACTGCTTGTAAGCAATCATCTCATTCCAATCCCAGGAAATTGTGAGTGGCTACCAGGAATGTACAACTGTGGCTTTCTGGTCAAGTTTTGCCAAGTGAAATCATAGATATTAATGTATGAAAATAAATACAATTAGTAATTCATCAGCATACTAATAATACTAGCAATTAAGGACAGCTAACTTATACATAGCACTTACTTTGTGTCAGGAACTGTCCTAAGCACTCACATTAACTCATTTTATCCTCACAATGACTTATGACATAGGTACTATATAATAAAATCTCCCACTTGCCTTTTTGAGTTGTAAGCATTTGCTAATAATAGAACTCTTCCTTTGTGTTTGTTCAGTTGCTGACTTCCTTGTTTCCAAGACAGTGTGCTTCATTCCAACAGCTTCTGGTATTTGATTTTGTCTATATTTAAAGCATTGAATAGTTCTTTTTTTCCTTGTAAGAAACTTGAACTGTTCACACATGTCCAAAAACTGAATTATTTTTAAATTTCTTATTCTTAGTATTATAGTAAGTTAGATGGATGGTGGCAGCTGTATCATAATTTCTGTACCTGGAGGTTTGAAGCTTTTGAGGTTAATAGCTTATTTACTATTTTCTTGGCCAACCTCATCTCTTGTTTATATTCATGGCTCTTCTTACAAAAGCCCCAGGTTTTCAGCAGCTCAGTTTGAAGTATAGGTCCATCTCTACCATCAATGATGAACCTGATTAACCTTTTCTTTTTTAATATACTGTACCTTGATTCTGTCAGCATTTATTTTTATATTTTTTATTATTAAGAATTTTCAAACAAACAAAAACAGTAGAGATAGTGTAATGAACCCTCAGCTCAAATACTTATCAACATGTTTTACCCATATTCCACATACTACTAGATTATTTTGAAGCAAATCTCTAAAATATCATTTCACCACCCTTGAGATTCTTAACAGAACTATTAACAAAATTCTTGATTTCTGTGCATATTTTCAAGAAATTTTTAATGACATCTTCTTAATGTAGTTCATTTAAATTGTCAGTTTATAGACTACTACTGGTTTTAAGTAATTTTAATTTAACTTTATTTTCATTTTCTAGCTTACTTGATATTCTAAAGTAGATGTTACAGAATACTGTTTAACTGGAATATGTGATAACCTTTAATTTCAATTAACTTTTTTATAAAGGACAAAAATATATTTCCCACAGTATATAAAAGATACAGTACTATCTTCTATCATTGTTACAGGTAGCCAGATGGTATCTACACAGTTCAAAAGTCTAAGAATACATCAGCTTTAAGATCAGGAGGAAGGAACAATGCTATCTAAGCCCCTTCTAATTACTCACCTCCTTATTTCAAACTGTTCAATTGATCACAATTTCAGTAGGATAATAGTAGTTCAACAGTCTCATGGTATTCATTTCAATGGGCTCTGACAAACAGAAGTAACTATCATGTGGAAATCTGCCTGTTAGAAAAAGAAAATGGAACACTCCCCAATTTTAAGAGCTGTCCTTAACATGGAGACATTTTCCACTCCCTATCTACAAGTACAAAGCCTCACATTAGCCAGAGTGAAGTGTTTAATGCTAACCCTTGACCAAATTGTAAAGATGCATATGTACTGTGATGCATGGTGTGATTTCATTTGACTTTACATTGTGTGGACTTTATTCTCCCCTTTTCTCCCTTAGAAGGTGACATAGGTTCTGCCAATTAAAGCAATGGCATATTGCTTAAAGCTCCTGGTACCAGGCTGCTTACTTAAGCTTACCAATCAGTCAGCTTCCTGATATTAAATAGGGAATAAGACCCTACTCCATTTCTATTCTTCTGTCCCCACTTGCCTTCCCAACCCCAAGCCCAAAGCATTCCTTTGCATTTTTCTGGTTCCTGGTCTCAGACTTACCTTAACCTTTTCTCAAGATCCTTTCAGTTCTTTTCCTCATAGGTCCACAGCTTTTTTCACAAGTCCTGTGTCTTTTGAACAACTCATACTTTTTTTTGTTTGACTTTAATCAATTTAACCTCGTGGCTTAGTTGTCTCTAAAAGAGGGACAAATGTAACTTCATTAAGGACAATATACAAGTAAATTGGTTATTTTATAGGACTTATGGTAATAGTATATTTTTACCTAAATACTGAAATTGACAGTGACCAAAATACCTATAAAAATAACTTTGCATGTCTTCATAATTAATGCTAATCGAATAACAAAATATTAAAAATATTTCTTTAAAATTTTTAACTTTGAAATTTTCTTTTAACTCTTCTTCCTAAGTCACATTATTCTGGTCTTTGTAGCTGAGGTAGAAACTAGAATCATGAACATTCTATTTTTCTATTTTTAAAAATATTATACCTTATGTAACAACAGGAACATACGTAAGGAATGTTTATTGATGCAAAAATCTCATATAATGAGCAACAACAACAAAAGAATTGCATTTGTCCTCTACTTCCTTAGAAAAAACAAACCTTTAGAATCAAATTTCTGTTCTTTGCCCTGAGAATTTCATTGACAAAAGAAACAGTATAGGAATATTAAATAACAGTGAATGTTAACTTCTCACTGAAAATAACTGTCATTTTACTTTCCTCCTCTTCAGATGAATCCAAGGCAGTGGAGCCATATCTCTGAAAGTGCCAAAGACCTAGTGCGTCGCATGCTGATGTTGGATCCAGCTGAAAGGATCACTGTTTATGAAGCACTGAATCACCCCTGGCTTAAGGTACATGAGCTCATAGATGGCCTCCTACACTTCGTTTGAGCACTTCCAGTGACAGGAATATACTGCTAAGGTGGCTCTTTCCACTTTATCTTTGCTCTGAGCATTTTTCGTTACAGGTTTCTTCATCTGGTTTGCTATTTCTGTACATCCTCTGTAAAAACATCTGAGTCGAGGGTATACCATTCAAGTGACATTATGCTATCAGACAGATTGAGACAGAATATTTCAGGAAGGAAGGGCTGTTTGTTCTCTACCAACACATGTTCCAAAGATGTGCAGTATGAATGACTGAAATAGTATCGTGTTACAGTAAATTAATTATCTTTACTTTGGATGTAACTGTGCATTACAGCATTGTTTTTATTTCAATAGATATGGATTTATTGTCTTAGGAAAAAAGGCAGATTTAAAAATTCTTTTTATATCTCATCTTGCCGGTGAATATTAAGGAAAATTACAACTTGAGACTTCAATTAAATGGTACTATTTGATGAAGACATTAAACAGCTCAGTAATTTCAGGAAATTCTCACTTTACAGGTGAGAAAACTAAAGCTCAGAGAGGTTAAGAATCTTGCTCCAAGTCACAGAAGTTGACAGTGGTGCAATCAGTGTTTTAATTCATCCTGTACATGAGATCCCACCCCTTTCACTTACTTAAGGACATCACTCCAGCAATTTTCCCCTTTCCTATGTGATCAGTTTCTTATCTCTAACATGCTACAATTTATTTTTATTACACACATACACACACACATCCTGACCCTGCTACACCCTCCAGCTTCTATCACTATTCTCCTTTCACAACAAAAGTCCTACTAAGAGTTGTCTGTACTGACTTTCTCCAGTTTCTCTCATCCCTTCTTCAGCCCACTCTAGTGGGTTATAATCCTACCAACTCCACTCAAACAGCTCTTGTTAAGTCACTAATGACCTTCACACTGTTCAAGTCCAGTGGTCAGATCTTAGGCCTTCTCCCTCTTGGCATCTCAGCAGCAGTGGACACCCATCCTCCTGAAACACTGTCTTCTCTTGGCTTCAGGACACCTCATTCTCCTGGTTTCCCTTCTTCCTCTGTGCCTGCTCCTTCTCAGATCATGCTGATTCTTTTTCATCATTCCCCACCCACCATTGCAGTTCCATAGGCCTCTGTCCTTGTTCCTCTTTTTCTCTATTTCACTCAGGCCCTTGGAGACTTCATCTAGTTTTAATGGCTTTAAATGCTGTCTGTACACCAATGTCTCCTGAATTTATATATAGTTTCATTCCCAGATACCTATCTGATTTCAGCCCTTATTGTTTGCTTCTCTCACTCTTTCCCCCTCATATTGGCCTCCTTGCTGTTCCTCTGACAGCTGGCACATTCTTGCTTCAGCATCTCTGTTAGTCATGCCTTTTCCCTAGAACACTGTTCCTCTGGATATCTTCATAGCTTATTCCCTCACCATCTTCAGGTCTTTGATTAGATATCAGCTTCTTAGTAAGCTCTTCCCTGAGTTCCCAATTTAAAATTTGGGAGAAGGAATGCCCCCTCCTGCCAGTATTCCTTGTCCCCCTTCCCTGCCTTAGTTTTCTCGATAGCATTTGGCACCATAAGGCATACTTACATTTTATTTGTTGTCAGTTCACCCCATAAAATATAAGTTGCATAAGGGTAGGAATTTGGTGCTGTTAGTTCACTTTGGTCTAGCGTCCTAAAATGTGTCAGGCATGTAGTAGGTGCTCAATAAATATTAGTTAATGATTTAATACATGAATGAATAGATGTTCATTATATCATGCTACATCCCCAAAGGTTATGCAAAACAATAAACTATATTAAAACATAGATTAATAATATATCTTAGTGGCAAGGACATAAATAATATTGCAGAACCATTTTAAGATTCCAATGGATCTTTATCCTCCTTAAGAATAGTACTTCTCAAATCCACATTCAACCCTCTGATACTCAGTTCCAGTTGACTTGAAATAGCCAATTCTAGTTATTTCTGATTTCCCCCAGGAAAGAGTAGATACAGTTCTTAGATACTTTCTTAGTACAGGCATACCTTGTTTTATGGCACTTTGCCTTAATTCACTTCACAGATACTTCATTTTTTACAGAAACTGAAGGTAAGACTCTCTACCCACAAAAATATTATGACTTGCTAAAGGCTCAGATGATGCCTAGAATTTTTAGTAATAAAGTATTTTAAATTAAGGTTATATATGTTGCTTTTTAGACATAATGCCATTGCACACTTAGTAGACTACTACAGTACAGTGTAAACATAACTTTTATATGTACCAGGAAGCCAAATAATTCATGTGACTCACTTTATTGTGGTAGTCTGAAACTGTACCTACAATATCTCCAAGGTATGCCTTTATTTCTTTCTCCCAGAAATGAACAGTGTATTTCTCCTTTGCCTTTCTCAGTTTCTCCATAATGGGGATCTTTTGTTCATTACAAGCTAGTTTAAGTGCCAAATAACAATGAAAATGGAAGCCAGATTAGTCATTGTTATGATCCTTTAGAAAATTTGCCTTTCATTATCATGTTTATCTTGGCTAATAACATTTATTTTTGGAAACCCTTGTCTCTACAATGGTTCTTATTCTAAATAACCTGAGCTTAATACATAATGTAGATTTCTGGCACCAGAAAGACAAAAGACAAAAATGTCAATAACTTAAATGAAAAAGGTCCAGAAGGCTGTTTGAGCTCAGCATCATATGCCATGTATGAACTACAATTTACCTTTACTGCTTTTGTGTCATCTAAAGATGAAAAAATTCAATGAAAATGTTATCTAGCTGATGAGAACAGACTTGTTATATTTAAATACTTGTCCATGCACAAGTATACTTGTAAATCATTGCTCTGGATGTACTGGTATTGTTACAGGAAGTGAGGGTTCTTGACTTCACATAAGAAAGAATTCAAATGTGAGCTGATATAGGGATTAAAGTAAAAGTAAGTTTATTTAGCAGAGAGTAAGAAAGAAAACAAAGGCCTTCCCATAGACAGGGTGGTGATCTCTACTCACTAGTGTAGAAGAGACCCCCTCTATACCCCAGGCTAAAGTTTATATGTGTTTTCTGCTTCCACAAAAAATTCATTGACATGGGGAAAGGAGGATAGAAGAACAATGTTAAGTTTACCTTTATCTTCAGTAAGATGCAAGAAGAATAGGGGCAGGTTTATCTTTAACTCCATAAAGCACAAACTGTGTTTTCTTTTCGTGGGCTTATGAGGTCGGATAATTAATGTCACGAACTCATCCTAGATAAAGTGCTACATACCTCATGGCTGAATATCACTATGGTCACCTTCAAAGCACTCCCCTTGGGAAGCTGTGCACCAATGCCAGTGCCTAGTCCACCCTTCAAAGCAATTTTAGAACTCTTTTCCTGGAATGGCCATCAGAGCTGTCGTCGTACCTTGGCAAGGTTATGTATGACACCTTACCGAGTTGTTTGTACAGTGTTGCCAACATAAGCGCATGGTGGCAAGTTCGCAAATGTAATTGTCTGATTTGGGGTACGACAACAGCCTAGAATGCAAAATTAAGTACTTTGGATTTTAGGGTGTAGAGAGTAAAAAGCTACTGCAAGTTTTTGAGCTATGGTGCAGTGCAAACATGCTCGTGTAATTCCTTTGGACACAGTACACAGGTGGGTTGCCTACTGGATGCAAGCAGAAGAAACAAAGAGATCCTATAGAAGCTATGGGTGTCCAATCAGCAGGTGATAGGGGCCTGAACCAGGGAATAAAAGTGGAAGTTGGGAAGAAATAATCTGAGAGATTTTAAGGAAGGAAAATTGATGAGGCTCAGTGAGTGATTCAAGGTTTTTAGAATTAAGAAACCCATAGGAGGGTTAAACATGTAGAGTAAAAGTGATGTATTTTAAACTTTTTATTTTGAAATAGTTTTAGACTCACACTGAATTGGCAGAAGTAGTACAGAGTTCCCATGTATTCTTCACCATTCCTTCCCCCAATGATAGTATCTTATATAACCATAACACAATTATCAAAACTAGGAAATCGACATTGGAGCATGACTATTAAGTAAACCATAGGCCTTATTTGAATTTTAACAGTATGTGTGTGTATGTATGTGTGTGTGTGTGTGTGTGTGTGTGTGTATATATATATATATATATATATATATATATATATATATATATTCCTTTTCATGTGTGTGTATATAGTTCTAAGAAATTCTGTCACATGTATAGAATTGTATAACCACCACATCAGGATATAGAACTGTTCCGTCACCACTTATGCTATTCCTTAATAATCATATCTTCCTCCCAGCCCTAACCCCTAGAAACTACTGATCCATTGTTCATCACTATGATTTTTGAGAGAATATGTAAATGAAATTATACAATACATAATTGTTTAAGAAAAACTCAGGGGGTTCCCTGGTGGTGTAATGGCTAGGCTTTGGCTCTCTCAAGGCAGTAGCCTAGGTTTGATTCCCAGCCAGGTAACCACCAAAAAAAAAAAGAATAAAGAAAGAAAAACTCACTTTTGTGTATTTTTCCTTAACTCTTAAACTACTACCATACTCACAACACTTTTGACACCAGCAGGGTATCCTACATTTCAGTTCAGTTCTGCCACTATCTGTAGTTAAGGGCTCAGTCTCAGTCCCACAAGACTGCCCCCACACTTCAAATGCCATTTGCAAATAGTAGATCCCCAGGTTACCACAATTTTTATCCAAATTGGCTACAAATTGGAGGTTTCCATGACCACCCTTTCCTTCGATTTGATTATTTGCTAGAACAACTCCCAGAACTCAAGGAAATACTTTATGTTAATTAAACATCACCAGGCATAACACAATTGAAATTTATAATCCATAATTAGTAACAGCAGTACATTAAAAGATTCCATTGCTTGTTCTAAAATACTAATTTTATCCTTCTTTCTGCTAGTTAATTATTTAATAAATTCTATGTCTTCTGTATCGGTAAACCTGTTTTGGCTCAGTACAGGGAAAGGAGGTTAAGACCCTAAAGATAATGAAATCATGTCCAAGATGTTTAGCATATAGAATCAAGCAGATTAGAAACTTGTAGTCATTTTGACATTGAGTGTTTTGTATATACTCAAGAAAAATATAATTTTGCTCTCCAGTGGAACTCTTTTGTTATTTTTACTCATTAATATGGAAAATAAATTTTGAAGTGTTTGTATTCATTTCATAGGAATTTTCACTGATACTAAGGTGAAATTTTCACAGAACTGACTGTAAAATTCTACATTTGAATTCAGAAATAAATTTTGTAAGTACATGTTACCAAAACATTGATTTTAGAAGTGGCTCATATGCAAACAAAAATTTTAGTCACAAAATACTAATAATAATACTATCATATTGAACTAAACTTATAAATATAGTATTCAGATCAAGAAAAGTAAGAGGCCTACTTCACTCATACTAATTAACCTTCATCTGGTATAATGCATCTCTTTTTTCTCAACTATTAATATGCAATAGGATAATAATGATATGTACCTCATAGGATTGTGAGAAATAAGTAATATAAATATGTAAAGCACTAGAGCAGTACCTGGCATATAATAAGACCTCAATAAATGCTAGCTATGATGATGACAATTATGTCTAGTTTGAGCCATGACTATTGAGATAACTAATGTGTAGCATTATATACTTGTTTTAAAGAATAAATGGGATAATGCCTGTGAAAGTCCCAAATTCAGTGCCTAGGACATAGTTAAGTACTAACTTAATACTTAATAGCTTCTAAATATTAATGACCCCCCAAAAAAAATCATTTTTAGCCCAGACTTCTCTCCTGAACTCCAAGATTATTTGTCCAAGTACCTACTTAATGTCCACTTGAATTTTATGTATCTCAATCATAACATATCCAAAACTAAAGTCCTGATCTCTTCCCCATCTCACCGCCCCCCAAATCTATTCTGTCTGCAGTCTTCCCCATCTCAGTTGGTGTCAGACTTCGGGTTGCTCACAGTGAAAACCTTGGTGTTGCCCTTGACGCCTCTCTTTCTCTCACACCTGCATCCAATCTGTCAGAAAATCTGTTCTACCTTCAAAATATATTCAGAATTAGGAACATCTGTTCTTGAAAAGACACTGTAAGAGAATTAAAAGACAGGCCACAATCTAGGTGTAAATATCTGCAAATTATATATCTGAGAAAGGATTTATACACAGAATATATAAAGAATTCTTAAAATTCAACCCAATTTAAAGTGGGAAAAGATTTCAACAGACACTTCAACAAAGAAGATATATGGATGGCAAATAAGCTCACACGGAGTTGCTCAACATCCTTAATCATTAGGGAAACACAAATTAATGTCACAATGAAACATCTATATACACATGTATCAGAATGGCTAAAATAAAAAAGAACAAACCACGCCAAGTGTTGATAAGGATATAGAACCACTGGAACTGATACACTGCTATGGAGATGTAAAATGGTATAACCATTTTGGAAAAGAGCTTGGTAGTTTCTTAAAAAGTTAAACATACTCCTATAATATGACCCAACATTCTACTCCTAAGTATTTACCTAAGAAAAATGAAATCTATGTCCATACAAAGACTTGTACATTAATGTTCATAGCAGTTTTATCTCTAATAGCAACAAATTGGAACCAACCCAGGGTCCATCAACAGATGAATGGATAAACAAATTATGCTATATCCTCACAACAGAACACCAATGAACTATTGATAAACACAACATGGATGAAGTTCAAAATCTTTATGCTGGGTAAAAGAAACTGGACAATAATGAATACATAATGTAGTATTCCATTTATATGAAATTCCAGAAGATGCAAACCAATTTATAATGATAGAAAGTAGATCAGTGGTTGCCTGGGGACAGGGAGAGGGGGATAACAAAGGAGCATGAGGAAACTTTTGAAAGTGATAGATATGTTCCTTATCTTTGTTTGTGGTGATTGTTTTATGGTTATATGCATATGTCAGAACTTACCTAATTGTACATTTTAAACATGTGCAGTTTTTGTATTCTAAATATACATCAGTAAAACTTTATGGGAAAAGCAAAACAAAATATATTCAGCATCTACCTCCTTTTACCCTTTTTATTGTTTCCATGTTATTTCATCCACCATCATCTCTCCCCTGGATTACTGTAATAGCCTCCTGACTGGTTTTCCTGCCTTTTTTTTTTTTCAACCTTTGTCCCCTTCCAGTCTATTCTCAACATAACCACCAGAGTGTTCCTTTAAAGTTGTCAGATATGTCACCCTAGCTTTAAACCCTCCAGTGGCTTCCTCTCCCACTCAGAATAAAAGCCAAATGTCCTTTATGACCTACCCCAGACTTGTCATCTCTCTGATCTCACCTATTATTTATTCCACACACATAGGTCTCCTTGCTAGTTCTTAAATTCTAGGCATACTCCCTCCTTTGGATCTCTGCATTGGTGGTTCTCTCTGCCTAGACCACTCCCTCACCTCATTTGGATGTTAGTTTCTTAATTGGGCCTACTTTGATCACCCTATTTTAAGTTGCAGTGTACCCAATCCCTCTTACTCTGCTTTACTATTTGCTTTATTCCATGGCACTTTTAACATATTCTGTGATTTACCTTTTTTTTTTTTGGATTTTCTTATTTTCTCCCACTAGAATAAGAGCTACATGAGAATCTAAATCTTTGTTGGTTTTGTTTACTTGTGTATCCCAAGTACATATAACAATGCCTGGTACATAGTAGGCTCTCAAGAAATATTTCTGAAATGAATACTTAGATCATATAAATCTTTAAGATACATTGACAAATTAGAATAGAACCAAAGGGGGACATAAAAGGAATGAGCAAAGAGCTTTGAAATATACACAAGGAATAGTTGAACTGGAGGCATTATCACAGAGAAGAATAGATTTAGGGTAAGTATGATCTTCCTCTTAAGTACTGAAGGGTTATTATATGGAAGAGGTGGTATGTTTACTCTGTGATGCCCCAGAAGACAGAGCTAGCCCAAACAAGCCACATATGGGCCCAGACTGAGTAAGAATTTTCTCACTTTCTTAAAATTGTCATACTCTGCCATAAAGTAGTGACCTCCTACAGGGCAAGGTCAAACAGAATGATTATCTATCAGGAATTGAAGGAGATCCCACATGAGGAAATGATTGAATTAGATGGCCTTGAAGTTTGTTCTAATTCAAAGATACTGTGAATTTTTTATTAGTTTCAGGTGTACAAAAGAGCATAATGATTAGATATTTACACACCTCACAAAGAACCCCAACAAGTGTACTACCTGACACCATACATAGTTATTCCAATATTATTGACTATATTTCCTATACTGTACTTTATATAGAATAAGTATTTTTTAAATTATAGTTGACATTCAATATTGCTTTATATTAGTTTCAGGTGTACTGCATATTGGGTAGACATTTATATAATTTATGAAGTGCTCCCCCCGCCCCATAAGTCTTGTGCCTATCAAGATAGTGTAGTTTTTCAAATCCAGTTATTCCTGACAACTCAGGATGCTGAATAAGTTGTGGAGTTTATTTTTCAAATGTTTATTTTACCTAACAAGATCATGTCAAAGGTAACTTCATACCTTTGTCATATTATGATTATTTTAGCCATATATCTGAAAGTTTCATGACCCATTATTTCAGCCCGTCGTTACTACTGAAAATAAAATATTATTTTACTAGTAACTATAACTTTCACATTGCCTCATTTGAATGTTTACCAGTATCATGGAATAAAATCTCCAGTCTCCTAGAATTCAATCTAAGTTTCACATTTAATTATTAGGACTTTATATTTATTTTAGGTTAAGCTTCTTCATTTTTTTATATGTTACAAGTGTTCATTATCTTCCTTCTTTTATAGGAGAGGGATCGTTATGCCTACAAGATTCATCTTCCAGAAACAGTAGAGCAACTGAGGAAATTCAATGCAAGAAGGAAACTAAAGGTAAATTAAAGAAATCATCAAAAAGCTAAACAGATAGAGTTGATTGATGATAATGTTTTTATTCTGTTTCAGGGCCCATAAATATATCATCGTGTTAGCCATTGTTTTTCTTTAAGCTAAATTCTCACTTCCAAAAATTACCACCATTTCAGTAAGATTCGGGGAGGGGGTTGGTTTTTTTATTGTTGGACTTATTAGAATGACATTGGTTAACAATTACATAAGTCCCAGGTGTACAATTCTATAGTGTATCATTCTATGTGTTGCATTATGTGTTCAACACCCAGTGTGAGTTCTCTTTCCATCACCAAAGATGTTGATTTTCTAAGTTATGTAAGGTAATATCTGAGTATGAATCCAAACAATAATTTATAATAAATGAAAGATTAATCATATTTTAGAATTTGTATTTTAAAAATTCATAAAGAGAAATTTACTTTAAAAACAGTAATTTACTATTACTACCATTATTTTTAATATTAATCTAGGCCACGTTTTCACAAACAAATATTTTGACCAAAAAATGTAAGTTCAGTTCAACAGAAACAACCCCAAATTAGAATTGGAGCTAGGAATAAACAACCATCACAAAGCTGTAAAAATCCCCACTACGTTGGTGTATTAGAAAATATTTTCAAATTACTTTTCTCACCTTGTCTTTGTTCTTCCTAGGTACCTTTCTCCTTTTACCACTCTCCCTATCCTCCACTCCACCAAAATATAATAGTAATTACCCATATGGGGAACCCATTTGACTTTTAAAAGTATTTTTTAAAGACTCAATGTAAAATAATGGAGTCTTTTCAGCAGTGGGCAAAAATTTTAAAGGACAGCATTTCTCCCTGCTCCCTCAACAGAGGAAACTCTATATGATAGTATTAAAATTAACTTATGTTTGACTTGCTTCTGAGTTAAATTTTTTACAGCAATCAAAAGCAAGTCAAACATAAGTTAATTTCAATGCTATAATATAGATTGGATAGTAGTCCCCCTTAGCCACGCAACTCCTGCCAACATAAAACTTTTCTTTGTATTTTCAGATATGTCATAAGTTGCAATACTATTATTCATTATTATTCAAGCCCTCAAATATGTGAATGATTGTATACAACTCTAGATTTATAAGAATGTTTATATGAATTTTAGCGAAACTATATAGGCCACAATATTATCCTGTAGAGCTGAACTATCCAACATGTTAGATATAAGCCACATATAGCTGTTTAAATTTCAAGTCATTCAAATTAAATAAAATTAAAAGGTCGGTCACGCTAGTACATTTCAAGAGCTCAGTAAGCATGTGTGGCTGCCAGCTACTATATAGGACAGCACAAATACAGACGATTTCCATCACATGCCATTGTCAGTGATGGCTATCCCAATTAGGCCTATCTGCCATTTGTTTTTGAAGCAGAGGTTCGAACTGATTCTTCTTTATTTATTTTAAAAGTCCTTGGTAAAAATAATTATTAATATGGTCCACAAAGAAGTTTCCCAGAACTTTTATTTCTTTGTTTTGATATACACCCAAACTGGTGTAGCCTACAAAAGAAAAAATGTTACTATCCAAAGAGAATTTTTGTCAGCTGTTTTTGAAGTTAGTTTTCTCCCCACCCCCTACAAAGAAACCATTAATTATACTTCTTTCTCAGTTCTTCCCTAAAGTCGTCTTAACTCTAACGCTGCTTTGGCCTTTGTGACATTACTCTATCTGGGGCTGAACCTTTCATTGCCCAAGTACAGACCTTTTACCGTAGGGCTCAGGTTTGCTCCATCACAAGAAACACGCTGTTATTTCTCTCAGTGCCACAAAATCAGACTTGAGCCTAAAATAGCCAAAGTGGTGACTAACATTCATTTGGACAGGGTCACGCTGTCACAGCAGAAAGGGGTCATGTGAATTTACCACATCCCTTTGCAGGGATATTTAAAGTTTCAAGACCCACCAAACAACCTAGAATTAGGAGCATCAGCAGAGTTACTGAGCTTTTCAGCTTCTGCTCTGGCTGTGTTCCTTTGAGTGATTCAGCCACTCTGGTTAAACACATGTTACACCTACCCTCCTCAGGTAATTAATTCTCATTTTGCCTCTTCTGTAAGCTTCTAGAACAGAGATTGCAACTTCCTTAGCTTTCAGAACCCACCACACAACTTATTTTCACAAACAAACAACTAGGAACCCATACCTCTACCCAGACACTATTTTTAAGCTGCTCAAATGGTAGGCAGCAACCAACTTTTTATGACTCCCTTTGAAATGATTAAAAGGGAAGTTCACAGAAAGCAGTAGAAAATTGCTTTTGTTATTTAGTCAGAGGTAGGAAATTTTTATTGTTGGTGGCATGAAGAAGGCAACAGTGGTCTCTGGAGCTACATTGCCTTGGGTGAATCCTGGCTCTGACACAAGCTGTGTAATCTTGAGCAAGCTGAAATTCTCTGTGCCTCAACTTTCTTACTATAAAATGAGGATAATGATAATAGCTAACTCAGAGGATTGTAAGGTTTTAATGAATTAATATATTATAGCAATTAGAATAGTATCTGGCAGTCATACGTGCTCCATAGAGATTATTTGGTATTAACATTATTATTGTTTTTATTGTTTTATCATGATTTTAATGTTAATACCTTTGATTTGGTACTCTATTTATAAATAAGTATAGTTCCTCAATGGACTATATCATTTTAACTTTTTTTCAGTAATTAACATTAACATTTTGAGGTTTTTAAAGGCTATTTGAAAATGTATAGAACATGGAAACTTTCACTGGATAATCTCTATTTCTGTATTTCTTCCAAAGTAACTATGCTTGGACTTTTCTGACCATTTCAATCATTCTCCTTCACAGTGTCTAGAAAGAAAGAGAGGATCTTATACTTGTCATATAATATTCATTTCTCTTCCATTACTTTCTTCTAGTATCATAGCCATTACAGGATACACATTCTTTAAAGGAGTGGCTCTCCAAGTGCGATTCCCCAGAAGAGCAGCATCACCATGACCTGGGAACTTGATAAAAATACAGATATTCAGGCTTTAGTGCAATCAGGCCAGAAAACAAAATAAAAGGCATCCAGATTGGAAAGAAAGTAAAATTATCTTTGTTTACATGATGACATGATTCTGTGTGTAGGAAATCCTAGGGAATCTTCAAAAAACTATTAGAAATAATAAGTTTAGCAAGGTTGCAGGATACAAGATCAGTATTTAAAATAGAACTATATTTCTATATAAAATCAGTGAACAGTCTTGAAATTACACAATTCCATCCACAATGGCATAAAAAAGAATGAACTACTTAAGACTAAATGTAATAAAATAAGTCTTAAGACTTGTAAACTAGGCCCACGGCGATCTGGGGAGCTTTCAGTGGGCAGCACCTGGCCTTGCCCCACTCTGCAGTTCCCCCTGAGCAGCTAACAGAAACCTGCAGGCCTGTGGTGAGTGGCGGCCAACTGCGGAGTTCTCAGGGAGTTTTTGTAAAGTGATTGCAGGCCCAGCTTCAGTATAAGAACCAATACTGTATTAACTGTGTAAAAAACCACCACCCACACCCCATAACTCCCTGGAACTCTGCCCTGCCCAGCTAGGACTGCATTGCCAGAGGCACTCCAGGCTGCTGAGCAATCAGCCCTGCCCTACTAGTGGTGAAAGACTTTTCTACAGACTTTTGCAGGAGCAGCTGCCTCTGGCGGCCTGGGGAGCTTTCAGTGGCCAGCATCCAGCCTCAACCCACGCTGCATCTCCCGCTGAGCAGCTAACGGAAATTTGCGGGCCTGTGGTGAGTGGTGGCGGACCATGGAGTCCTCCCAAGAGTTTTTGCAAAGTGCTTGCAGGCCTGGCTGTGGTAGAGAAACCAATACTGCATTAGCTTGGTGAAAAACCACCACCCACGCACCATAATTCCCTGGAACCCTGCCCCACCCACATAGGGCTGCATTGCTGGAGGCACTCTTGTCATATGAGGAGGCCAGCTCTGCTCTAGGAGCTGAGGAGACTCTGAACAGCACCTTCCCACAGAGGCCCAGTGAACTTTGGATAGTGAGCAGCAAGCCACAGTCTACTGTGCAGCCTCTATTGGGCAGCTCTTGGCGATTTGCAAGCCTGAGGCAAGCAGTGACAAGGTGCGGTGTTTCTGGGACTTCTTTCGAATCAGTCACAGACCAGGCACTGTCCCAAGGCAAGGTGTGGCTGGCGTCAGTGTCCTCACAGCATTTTGCAAAGTGCTCACAACCTGGACACTGGCCCAAGAACTGAACCTGCATAAATTGGTAAAAAACTACTGGCCACACATGTCTCCTTAGGACATTATCCTGACCAGCTAGGGCTACATCACTAAAGACATGCTCAGCACTGGGTCAAGCAGCTAGGCCTGCAAACCTCAAAAGGCTCTTTCAACAATTGAGCCTCCAGCAGATAGCAATAGGCTGAAGGGGCCCCAGGCCTGTTGCTAAGCTCCTCCAGGCCCAATACTGGCAGGAGTCAGCCTTAGTTCACAGGTGAGGCGACCCCTACACATCTCCAAGTCTAGCACAGATAGTAGCAAACACATGTAGCTCTGTTGATTCTACCAGGTGGTCCTGGGTCAATCACAGGCAGGGTTGAAATTGGCCTACATGGGAGCCCCTCCCAAGAAACACCAGAAACAGTAACCCCAGAGGCCAGCCTCAGTGTGCACTGGAGCACTACCTGGTTAGCTCCATAAGTGGTATACCCAAACGGCAGTCTCAACAGGAACAAGAGCCCATGAGGGAAAACACCCATCAGGGGGGTCAGCCCCCAAACAGCAACTCATACTCGGTGATCTACACAGTCAGTTAGCCTGGGAGTCAGTCTCACCCACTGATATGCCAAAAGCAAGGCTCAACTACAACAGAAGAACACACACATTCAAGGGACACTCCTAGAACATGCGCACAAGAGATCAGAGATTGCACCATTGGACTATACAGGATACATGCTACATAAGGCTATAGAACAAAGACTCAAAGACATAAGAAATCTACCTGCTACATAGAAGGAAACACAGAGAGGCAGCCAGAATGAGGAAACAGAGAAGCATGTCCCAAATAAAAGAACAAGAGAAACCTCCAGGAATAGAAGTAAAGGAAATGGGACAATAAACCTACCAGAGAAAGAGTTTAAAGTACAGGTTATAAGAATGTTTAAGTACTGCGGTACCTATATGCAATGGAATATTACTCAGCTTTAAGAAAAGATGAAATACTGCCATTTGTGACAAAATGGATGGACCTTGAGATCATCGTGCTAAGCGAAATAAGGCACATAGAAAAAAACAAGAACCATATGACTTCATTCATATGTGGAATGTAAAACTGAAAACAACAAAGAAACAAAGACTTATGGACACAGGCAATAGTTTAGTGGTTACCTAAGGGTAAATGGGGAGGGGGTGGGAGAGGAGGGAAGGGGAGTCAAATATATGGTGATGGAAAGAGAACTGATTATGGGTGGTAAACACATAATGCAACATATAGACGATGAAGTTTAGAATTGTACACCTAGAACCTATGTAATTTTTGCTAACCAATGTCACCCCAATAAATTTAACAATAAAATTTTTAAAAAAGAATGCTTAAGGAACTTAGAATTTCAACAAAAAGATAGCAAGCATAAAAAAAAAGACATAGAAACCATAAAAAGACTAGTCAGAAATAAAGAATACAATAATTGAAATGAAGACTACACTAGAAGAAATCAACAGCAGATTAGATGTAGCAGAAAACGGAATCAGCAATTCAGAAGACAAGGTAGCAGAAAACACCCAATCAGAACAGCAAAAAGAAAAGAAAATTTTTAAAAATAAAGATAGCTTAAAAGACCTCTGGGACAGCATTAAGCTGTCCCATTCATATCACAGGGGTTCAAGAAGGAGACGAGAGGGAGCAAAGGATTGAGAATCTATTTGAAGAAATAATTACTGAAAACTTTCCTAACCTGGTGAAGGAAATAGACATACAAGCCCACGAAGTACAGAGAGTCCCAATCAAGATGAACCAAAACAGACCCACACCAAGACACATCATAATTAAAATACCAGTGGTTAAAGAGAGAAACCTAAAAGCAGCAAGAGAGAAACAGGTAGTTACTTACAAGGGTATTCCCATAAGACTATAAGCATATTTCTCAACAGAAACTTTGCAGTCCAACAGAGTGGCAGGAAATATTCAAAGTAATGAAAAACAAGGGCCTACAACCAAGACTACTCTACCCAGTAAGGCTATCATTTAAAATTGAAGGAGAGATAAAGAGCTTCCCAGACAAGAAAAAGCTAAAGGAATTCAGTATCACCAAGCCAGTGTTACAAGAAATGGTAAAAGGATTTCCTTAAGCAGAAGAAACAAGAAAACAAGCAAACAAAAGATCAAAAACATGAATAGCAACATGGAGATAACAATGTACCTGTCAATAATCACTTTAAATGTAAATCAGTGGTTCTCAACCTTCCTAAAGCTGCGACCCTTTAATACAGTTCCTCATGTTGTGGTGACCCCCAACTATAAAGTTATTAGTAGCTGCTCTCTACACATGTGTGACTGGTCCGCATAAGTACATTATGTGTTTTCCAGTGGTCTTAGGCGACCCCTGCTAAAGGGTCATTCGACCCCCAAAGGGGTCGCAACCCACAGGTTGGGAACCACTGAGGTAAATGGACTAAATGCTCCAATCAAAAGACATAGGTTAGCTGAATGGGTAAGAAAACAAGATCCATGTATATGCTGTCTACAAGAGACCCACCTCAGATGGAAAGACACACATAGGCTGAAAGTAAAGGGATGGAAAAGGATATTTTACCCAAATGGTAACAAGAAAAAAGCTGGGATAGCAATACTTATTATATCAAGCAAAACAGACTTTAAAACAAAGACTATAGTAAGAGACAAAGAAGGACATTACATAATAATAAAGGGATCAATCCAACAAGAGGACATCACTCTTATAAATATTTATGCACCCAACATAGGAGCACCTAAATACATAAAACAAATACTGACTGCCATAAAGGTAGACATCAACAATAACGCAATCATAATAGGGGACTTTAACACCCCACTGACACCAATGGACAGATCTTCCAAACAGAAACTCAACACAGAAACAGTGACCTTAAATGCCCCACTAGGCCAGATGGATGTAATTAATATTTATAGAGCATTTTATCCCAAAGCAACAGAGTATACATTCTTTTCAACTGCACATGGAACATTTTCCAAGGTAAACTACATGTTAGGCCACAAAAGTAGCCTCAATACATTTAAGAAGATTGAAATCATATCAAGCATCTTCTCTAACCAAAATGGTATGAAACTAGAGATCAATTACAAGAAAAAAAAACTGAAAAACACAAATGTATGGAGGCTAAATGACATGCTACCAAACAATGAATGGGTCAGCAATGACATCAAGGAGGAAGTCAAAAGATACCTTGAGATAAGCAAAAATGAAAACACCACAACCCAAAATCTATTGGACACAGCAGAAGCAGTCCTACTTGTAAGGGGGAAATTCATAGCAATGCAGGCCTACCTAAAGAAACAAGATAAATCTCAAAAAAACACTTTAGCCTTACCCCTAAGGGAACTGGAAAAAGAACAGCTAACAAAGCCCAAAGTTAGTACAAGAGAGGAAATAATAAAAATCACAGTCAAAATAAATGAAATTGTGACTAAAAAAATACAAAAGATCAATGAACCGAAGAGCTGGTTCATTGAAAAGATAAAATTGACAAACCTTTAACCAGACTCATCAAGAAAAAAAAGGGACCCAAATAGATAAAATCAGATGTGAAATACAATATAGGGAATATGGTCAATAATACCGTTAAAAACTATGCATGGTGTCAGATGGACACTAGACCTATCAGGGGGAGCACTTCATGAATTATATAAATGATTACCTACTGTGTTGTACACCTGAAAATAAAAATTCAATTTGTTTAAAAAAATTTTTTACAAAGTGAGTGGGGCTCAGAAGACAATGGGTTTCAATCCTGGCTCAAGTTTTTAACTCTTGTAAGCCTCTACTATGTTGGCTGGAAAGATGAACCCAAGAGTCTTAGGTCCCAGACCTGGCATGTGGTCTTCACTAGCCAGGGAGTTCCATCAGGTCAGACCTTTGGCTTACTTTCCACTGAAGCCCTAGCACCCAACACATGGTACTTGCAGACTCTGAAGTATGTGTGTGTTCAACAAACAAACATATTATTAATGACTAAATGGATGATCATTGTGTTAATTTACTTTAAAAAATACTTGTAAAGTAACATTACTGAGAGAAATTAAAGGAGATCTAACTAAATGGAGATATTTAATGTTCATGAATTGAAAGACTCAATATTATTAAGATAAAATTTTTAATAGATTTATAGATTCAACACAGTCCCTGTTGAATCTATAGCAGAAGTTGTCAAACTGATCCTAAAAATTATGTGGAAATGCAAATGACCTAGAATAGCCAAAACATTCTGTAAGAAAGAACAAAGTTGGAAGACTCATACTTTCCAATTTCAACACTTAACTGTAAAGCTACAATTACCAAGACACTGTGGTACTGATAATGTATGAGGATAGACATGTAGATCGTGGAACAGAATTAAGGGTTCATATTTGTGGTCAGTTAATTTTCAACAAAAGTGCCAAGACAATTCAATGGGGAAGGAAAATTCTTTTCAACAAATGGTGCTGGGACAATTTGATATCTACATGCAATGAAAGATATTAAAGGCCACATATTGGATGATTCCATTTATTTGTAATATCTAGAATAGATATTTATCTCTGTATATCCATAGAGAGAAAAAGCAAATTGGTAATTTCCTGACACTGGGTAGTGACTGCTAAATGGGTATAGGGATTTGGTGGGGAAAGAGGTTATGAAGATGTTTTGGAACTAGACAGAAGCGGTGGCCACATAGCATTGTTAATCTATGAAATATCACTGAATCACATAGCCCTCTTTTTTGTACCATATGAAAAAATATTCTTAAATACTGGCTTTCTCTTTGGCACACTTGAAGAATATGCCACATTCCCATAGTAACAGTGGCTAACTAAACCATTCACCTCACCCAAGAGACCACTCCTCCCTCCTTCAGCCACAGGCATGCAGGAGGTTAGAGGGAAGTGTCTTAATTGAAAAAGCCCCATAGGTGTTTCTGATATGTCTTCCTTGTTGAGAGTTACTACTCTCAAGAACAAACTGTAATAGTTCTAGAAAAATCCATTATATGTACTTATAATTTAATTAACCAGTTGTTGAACTTGAAGATTGCTTCCAGTTTTTTATTGCCATGAACACTGTTGCACTAGCTATTTTCATTAATAAATCCTTGTACAGCTCTGATTATATTTTTAGGGTAAGTTCTCTGCTACTGGAATTGTTGGCTTCAAAATGTATACATGTACTAAAGATTTTTGATCTCTGTATATAACCTGCCCTCCAAAGGTTTTTACCCAAAACAGGTATTTTTCATAGTGAAATTACTGTTTTTACAGTTACACCTTTTTCTCATCCTGCAAGTTTTGTAAAACTTCTATGACAAAATATAAAACATCACTCATTTTACCTTGCTGAAATTTCAAGATGATTATTTATTATTGGTCATAGTAATATCAATAGTAAACAGTCAGAAATTGTTTCTTTCCATATTCGTACTTTTGTTTCAGCATTTAATCTCTTCAGCAGGCCGCAGGAGACAACAAATCCCTAATAAGAAAACTATTTGGATAATTAGAAAGCATTAACATCATTTTCAGACTACGTTTCAAGCTGTAGATTAAAAAAAAGTATATGGAACCCTGCATGTGATTTGAATTATCACACACTTCTTTTTATTCTACTTTATTTCATTTTATTTTTACATTTGTAAATGATGATAGAAAATTTTTTCTCCCCATTTTGGTTACCAAACATTTCATATGTTGGGTAATTTTCACCCTTTTGTGTCATACTAAGCTCTAGAATTTTAATACCTCAGTTTTTTAAAAACTCCTCTAGAAACAATGCTTTCTTTGATAAATACATAGGTCTGAGCATGGGACTAGATATGAAGGTCATATTTTCTCAAACCAAATATTAGTATGCATGGGACAGACTGTGATCTAGTCTGTCTAGAAAATCTGCTCTGGTATCTCTTAAGGAGACACACTTGTACTCTAACCCTGGCTGTCATCTACTTGAAGAACTCCTGAGCAAGGTGGGGTGGGGGAGAGAATGAGGGACTCTTTGTGAGTATCTGAGTATGTCTATCTAAGGAAGAGGCTCAGGAGGGAATCTGTTCTAGAAATTTCCATTACTTCATGAGTTATTTCTGCATCTACAAAGCAGATTTCCCTGTAGTAAAGTGTGTTGAATTCTATATAAATAGAAGCAAGATTTTATATTTGGATAAGTTCATTGCAATTATTTCAGGACATGGTGAGTTGAAACCATGTGATTCAAATTAGGGATAAAATCCTTTTTTCCTTGTATATATAGAAAGTAAGGGAGATTTCTGATAATTTTCTACAATTTTCCTTTCTTGATTTTATAAATTGCAACAGTATAGCCTGCATGCTTCCCTGAATTACTGATTGGTCTCTTGGATTCCTGAACTTTGCAGAACTAGAAAAAGTTTGTTTAGGAAAGCTGATTTCCAGTACTTTATAGAGCTGCACTATCCAATGTGGTAGCCACTAGGCACATGTGGCTACTTAAATTTTAATTTTAATTTATTATTATTAAATAAAATTTTGAATTTGACTTCTCAGTTGCGGTAGCCACATTTCAAGTGCTCAATACCACATGTGGCTATATTGGACAGCACAGTTATAGAACATTTCTGTCCTTGCAGGAAGTTTTATTGTACAGCACTATCTGGAATCTTGGCACCTCCAAGAGTAATATTTGCACCTATGCAGCACCTTTTCAGAAGTCAACCAGGAACTCTAAATAGCTGCCTTTTGGCATTCTTCCCCTTTCTATTAATTCAAGAAGAGCCAGCTTAAGAATTTCTCAAGAATCTGTGTGCCCTAATAAAAGCCAGCATTTTAATGCAGTCCTCTCCTGTCATGAGGGTTTCTGTAGAGGCAGTAGGTTAGCATAGCAGTTGTAGGGTCCAGCTAGCTACTCAGAGCAGTAAATCTAGTATCTAAAAGGCATCTTTGATTCTTAACACTCAAAACTATTATTCTGGTATGAGCAGTTTCATAAATAATAATTAAAGTGATTTTAACCCTCCTATATTGATTTTATAAAGCAATTCTATTAACTTGATTCTGAAACATAGAATTTATTACTTCCTAAGTCAGACAATATGGCTTCAAAAGACCATCTTTGTAAAGTACTTTTTCACAGACCAAAAGGATTTCTAAGATAATTTGTGCCGTGCAAGTACTCTTAAATATTAGCCATGTCTACTATACTTAAAAGTCTCATTTTTAATTTTCTTCAGAGAAGATAGTACAGCCTCCTTTATTGGTATATCCTGACTTAGTGCTATGAAATCCCAGGTTTTAGAACTGTGTTTAAGTTATGTTTGAGTATTATATCTGTATAGGCAGGCTGACTATACTGAATAATAACCTTGGCTATGACTATATGGAGAGAGATTGAAACTTCTGATTTAATCAATGATCTCTCATCATTTGGGACTTAATTCTTAAGTGTAATCAATCCAAATCCTTTAACAATTCTACCTTGAAATGATTTTCTAGCCTTTTTCTTATCTCTGTTCAGTCTCACCCTCTCCAAATTTAAGGTTTTAAGTTCATTGTTCTGCATCCTAATAAAATGAGCCTCTCTCTAATTCGTTGTCGCACTCTTATTCGTGTGTTCCTGGATGGGCTTCTCCTCTCAGTATATCACATACTATAACTATGTGTTACCTTGCTGTTTGGGTACAAAGCCAGTTATTCTACATCTTATAATTGTGTATTTTGTATTTAGACTTCTTAAAATGTACCTGCCCTTGTGCCTATCAAACTTCATTGTGCTTGTTTCTGAGCTCAGTTAGGGGACACCAAAAAAAGTACGCATTGGTTTTTTTTGCTGTTGTCTTCATGTCAGCTATACATATGTTCAACTCTTGTGTTCCTTACTTAATAACTTTGTTGCCTTCTTAAATGCATTTAGTAGTTTAACTAGCAGAAGTCTGAGCAGAATCATCTAGCTGGGAGCATTCCATTTTGATGTTTGATTATCTATAATTATGATTAAGTTGAAAATTAATTACTTATAGTTCTCTTTTACTTCGAGTATAGAATCTACATTCTTCTCTCTAGGTTAATTGCTTAGAAAATTGCATCTTTAATATTAGTTATCTTAACAGCTTGCGAATAGTCTTTTTAACTCAAAATTGATATGTTTTACTCTCAAACTACTTGTATAAGATCTGAGCTCTTTAATAGCAATAGTGTAGTACATGGGTTAGCATACTACTACCTGGAGACCAAATCTGGCCCACCACTTACTTTTTATGTATAAGGTTTTATTGGAACACAGCATGAACATTCATGTACATATTATCTATGGCTGCTTTCACCCTACAGTGGCAGAGTTGAATAGTTCCCTTCACGCCTAAAACATTTACTGACTGGCCCTTTACAGAAAAAGATTGTTGACCCCTGGTTTAGTAAAAACCCTTGAACTGGGAGAGTAGTTAGAGGACCTCAATTCTATCTACTCTTGAGTCTTTCTCAAAGTTGGCAGTAACTTTAACAGGTTGCTAGGCCTCTCTGAACCTCAAGTTTCCTCATCAGCAGAATGAATCTCTTAGAATGAATCATCTCTAAAGTTGACTCTCAAACTCTAATAAAATTCCATAAATCCATAAAGTGGTTTGAAACCATTTTTCTGTTTCACATAATAGATTTGTGTTGAAAATTCAAACCACATGTAATCACTGAGTTTAGAAAACTAAACAAAACTGCTAGCCACAAGACAGATAAATTAGTAACTTGTTACTATTGTTTCAAAAGAATTTACCTCTCAGGTGTCTTTTAAATAGTGCTTTCCTAGTAGTATAAATATTTCTAGATCTTTGACTACAGTATTAGCTAGAACAGGCCTTGAAACATAAAACTATTATAATATAGTATATCAGAGGGGAACAGGGATGGGAAGAGTTTGAAGAGGGCAAAGGGCACCAAATATATGGTGGCGGAAGGAGACTAAACTTTGGGTGATGAGCACACAATGCAATATACAGATGATGTATTATAATATTGTTCACTTGACCAAGTCATGGAAACAACCAAAGTGCCCTTCGATAGATTACTGGGTAAAGAAGCTGTGGTACATATATACAATGCAATATTACTCAGCTATAAGAAAAGATGAAATACTACCATTTGCATCAAAGTGGATGGACCCTGAGACCATCATGCAAAGCAAAATAAGCCAGACAGAAAAAAACAAGAATGATATGATTCATCTATACATGGACTATAAAAGTGAAAGCAACAAAGAAACAAAAACTCATGGACACAGTCAATAGTTTAGTGATTACTTGAGGGTAAGCAGGGAGGAGGGAAGGGGAGTCAAATGTATGGTGATGGAAAGAGAACTGACTCTGAGTGGTGAACACATAATGCAACACTTAGATAATACATTGTAGAATTATATACCTGGAGCCTATGTCGTTTTTGCTAACCAATGTCGCCCCAATAAATGTAACAATAAAATAATATTAATAATAAAAATAACATTGTTCACTTGAAACTTTTATAATCTTATTAACCAATGTCACCACAATAAATTTAATTTAAAAAAGAAACATAATTGAACTTCTTTAGGAAATAAAAATAAAGCATCTCTAAAATTTTAGTTTCAGTGTGTGGGAAACATGATTTGATTTATAAAAATTCCATTCCCACCCAGCTTTTAGGGAACATGTATAATATGTGAAGTGAAATAAGCTTCTACTGTAGAAAGAAGAACTCAGCATTCTGTAGTATTTTTTCATCATGGTAGTGACCATAAAATTCTGCATAAGAACTTCATGCATTAACCCTAGACTTTTGGAAATCTAAAATATTGCCTACAATGATATCAAGATCACTTTTCTGCTTTTTGCTCTGCCCTTTCTGCAGTCTGTCTCTTTTTCAATTCCTATTTATAGAAAGAAACCCTAATATGACCCCAAAAAAATGAATCTTGTGGAAATATATTTCTATTAATGTTTTCATATATTTACTGAATGCCTATACACATAAAAGATATACCTTTTTTTTTTTTTCAAAAAAATCCAAGAGTTCAGTATTTAAAATTTAGACTCAAGACTACTTAAGTGAATTGATACTTAAGCTACCTAAATGAGTCATTGTACCTAGCCCAGCAAAAGGCTGTGCTTAAGTTCTAGCTATATATTAGTAGGGTTAGTAATGATTTATATTTACAAAATGATTTGCAAAGCATTTTCATATACACAATAATGTTTCACAATCCAATAAGGTACCATATTTTGCTCTGTATAATGCATTCCTATGTAAAATGCTCACCCATGTTTTGAGCCCAGACTTTTAGTAAAACAAATTTTTTGTTTTAATTTTTTAACTCAAATTTTTATTTGTTTATATTTAGGTACTTCTTTTTTTGTATTATAAAGAAATTTTAGCATTTATTTTTTTAACATATTATGGTACAAGAAATTTTATGTAACACTTTTAACTCATAAGCATAAGTAAAAGAATCAAAAACATTTATATAGATACAGAATTAGTATTACCTATATATAATGCATATCCTTATTTTTCCCTCACAAATTTGGGCAAAAAAGATGCACTTTCTACACAGAAAAATATGGTATGTTTTATTTTTGTTTTTCCTTTTGCTTTTTTGTTATGTCAGTTTTAAATAGCCTAACTTTACAAAGGAGAAAACCTCAAGAGATTAAATGATTAATTCAAGTAGCATCATGCAGCTGAAAAGTGGCAGAGCCAAGGAACACACCCAGATATTCTAGACTAACCTAACATTCACAGAATTGAACACTTTTACAAAATAACTGTTATTGTTCTTCTTATTACTGAAATAGTGATTCCCAACCTTTTTCCACCCAGCAGTCCTAAGAGATGTCATGCACTCAATATAACAGTGATTCTCAACCAGGAATCAGGGGAAGCTATGCATGTGGTTTAAGAGTCACGTGTAATTGATTCTGCTATGTGGCCTGATTAAGAAATACTGTACAAGAGTCATTGTTCACACAAAGAAAGCAAGGAGGGGGGATTAAAAAAAAGAAAAAAATGACTCATGTTCCTACTTCCCAGAGATGATTAATACTAATAGGAGTTTGGTATATGTTCAGTCTCTTGTTTATCTATAGTAACTTTTTTTCAAAAATGAAATCATACTATAGATTGTTTTAAAATCTTTTTTATGTAATTCATCACAAACATCTTTCCATTTCATCAGACATCCTTCTGCATCATCCTTTTATAGATACTACAGAATATTCCATTGTGTGGTACATGTTTGAGTTCAAGATGTAAATGGCTTCATATACTTTTGCAATCTCCAACAGTGTTATTCTGGCATATGCATATGTGATTGATTTGAAGCTATCCCTTTTCTAGCTGTCATCTCCTATATATTTGACTTTCTAAATAATCCTTAAATAACCATTTCTTAACTTTTTATATTTATGTATTTGTTTTAATGTTTTTTCATTTCTTTGCTTTAGGGTGCAGTACTAGCAGCTGTGTCAAGTCACAAATTCAACTCATTCTATGGGGATCCCCCTGAAGAGTTGCCAGATTTCTCTGAAGATCCTACCTCCTCAGGTAATTGGATCATTCATTCATTCATGCATTTATCAGTATTAATCATTTGGTATCTACCTCCTTTCTCTTCCATTTTGAATAAACCTTTTTTCTGTGAACCTAGTCAGATCCTCCAAAGGATTGTAAGGAGGTTTGTCAGAAACCAAACACCATCCACATGTGTCTGGTTCCTTTTAATTTCAATACCAAAGTTGCTCTCCCCTACGGCTCCAAAACCAACATTTCACTTTTTTTCTTTTCACCTCAAAAAGACTTGTTCCCTTTTTCCTACTTCAGACCTAATGTTACACTTCATCCAATCCAACATTGTAGTTGATCTTTTTGGACCTTTCTGATTACCTTCTACCTCAACAAAAAAATTCTGATGTAAGATTGTCCCCATGTCAACTACAGCAGAGCAGACTTTGGGACAACACTGCTTTCAATTAATCTTTCAATGTAAAGGTGTCTTGCAAGTTATCTCTTGAAACAATTTACAGGTTCTCTTCTTATAAAGTTTATAATACATGTATACAAGCATTCAAGGGAGCAGAACATAGAAGAGTTACCTATATTCATTAAACATATATAGGTATTCCTGAAAATCCTCACCAGTGTTCACAAAATTATATTATAAAATGCTCAGATTTTCATCAAGTATCATTCACTAAAAATCCATAGGATCCATATATGTATATATAAATGCATGTATGTGTTATAGGTTTTTTAAATTTTATTTATGTATTTCTTTATTAATTTAACTCCTGTATCATATGCCTTCTGCCCTTGGTTGGTTCTTCTTCTTTCATTACAGTCCCTCAGTGTTTGTTGCCATGTGGTTGAGTTGGCGCAGTTTATTTGATTTTTTGTGCTCTTGGACTGGCTCATTCAGTATTCATATATTATCATTGTAATCAAGGCTCCTTCCTAAAGCATGAGTTGTTTGTCCTTCACAATTAACAATATACAGAGGGTGCCAAAAAAGGGTATGCATATTTTAAGAAAGGAAAAATCTGTATTAAAATTGCAATACTCAATATATACCAATAACAAAAGATAAATACAAGTCATGTTTGACTTTTGCAATTACAAGAGGTGTTCAAAGTAGTTATCACCAGTATCCAGACACTTCTGATTATGGTGAACTACTGCTTGAGCAACATTGACCAAAGTGTCCACTTGAATCACTGTGCATGCCGTTTCAATTTCTTCCCAAAGTACCATCAGTGTAGCTGGTTTTCTACAGTACACCACATCCTTTAAGGTCCCCCATAGGTAGAAGTCATAGCATAATAAGTCAGGAGAACGTTGGGGAAACTCAAACAGTGTTCTCGAATGTCAAATATCACTTCAAAATGGTCTTGTGATCCTCAAACAACAACCGTGCTTCCACCTTTTCTTTGACTGTCCTGCTTGTCGCATGGTGATGCTAGCATTCATTTGATTAACACTATCTTTTGAGTGAATGTCATACTATGCATTGCTACTGTAATTCAACTTCAAAAAGTAATACATAGGTAACATTTCTTAAAATGTGTATACAATTGGAGTTCCCTGGTGTTGTAGTGGCTTAAGGCTTCGGTGCTGGCGCTGTCAGCGCTGAGGCCTGGGTTCGATTCCCAGCCAGGGAGCTACCCACATACCAAAAAGCAAAAAAAAAAAAAAAAAAATGTGTATACAAGTTTTTGGCACTCCTCCCCCCAGTAGAAGGAATGGATGTGCTAATGCTTCTTTCCTATTAGAACCATGAGCATTTGTCAGTATTTATGCTTCTTTCTTCCTCTGTTTTACATGTATGTGCACATACATCTTTATATACACATACACACATGCACATACACACAGAGAGAGTTTCTTACCAATTGCATGTGCTTATAACTTGTGCAAAATAACAGGATTAAGTTTCCCATTCCAGCACCTATATAGTTCCTCATTTTGACCCTTACCAATTCGGATGTGAATCTTCCTCTTTTGAGTGAAGGTGATTTCCAAAACATTCAGAAATGAGAATCTTAGAGAAGACACTCTGAGGAGAAGACCTTGCTGTTTTCCTCTTGTTCTAGCTTGGTAATTAGCCAGAGCCCTTACCACATGAAAGGCAAGGCCATAGTTGTGTTTATGGGTATGTTTCTCAGTGCTCCCTATTGTTTCATGTTTTTTCCTCTGGTCATTTTCTTAGCTTCTCCTGTAGCTTTTTGTTGTTGTTTGTTAGCTCAGAACCTCTTTTTTCTCTCCTCACACTCAGATTACTGTTGACCCTATGTAGGAGGAGTGGTTCCAGTAATGGTTTTATATTGGGCTGTGACTAAATAATATGGTCACATACTTGGAATATATTTAGAGATTTTAGCTCAAAGCCTCTAATACCATTTTCACCTTTAGAAATGGGCCTACAGAGCAATGTGGTCCTTGCAATAGCTTCACAAATCTGATCTTTAATATTGCCCCTTAATATGTACCTCAGCCTAGTAAAAGTTTAATGAGCTCTTAAGTATTCCTGTGAAAAGTTAGGTTTTTCTTTTAGGAAAAGGAATTGTCTATAGTTATAGGCATGCCCATTTTCTATTAAATACATTTTTATTGCCAATGTTTTCCGTTTTTTGATACAATCTCTATATGATGTGGTCGATATAGTTTCTGATAATAGCACTCGCTTTTTAAACAAAAAGAGAAATTTCTCATACTGTCTTACAGTTATCCTGAAAGCCTTCAAATTTATTCATAATTTTGTATTTCTTCTTCTGTAGTCACTAGTTATACCCAATTTCTTTTTTTTTTTTTTTTCGTCTTTTTTTTCCTGGATCTTAATGATCTTGTAAGCAGCATATATCTTCATTTGATAAAGGTCTGTCTCTAAAGTATTCTTAAATAGCACTCTCCAGATGCTGCAGGTAAAAGATAAAAGAATTATTATTCAGTGTACATGTCTGATCACCTACCCTAAATGAAGAGGGAGTTTTTATATACTCAGAAGTCAAAGATGAAAGAAAATTTTGAAGAAAATTCTAATATTTTCCTAACTTTCACATAGCTATCAGGAATTATTTGTGTTCTTCTAAAATCAATTTTTAATTCCTAAGCTATTTTAAAGGGAAGCACTATACTATTTTATCAGCATTATTTATCAAATACCTTCTGTCAGCAAGTTTCCTTTTCTGCAACCACCAGTAATGGTGGTATGGTTGGTTGCAAAAAGCCTGTTATGTATTTTATCTGGATTCATATAAGAGCTTTACACTTTCATAAATTAGCATCAATATTTTATTTTTCATTTTTATTTTTAATATTTTCATTAATGTTCAGACCTAAATTATTCTCTGTTTAATTGTAATCGTTAAATTCTGCATCATTTACTTTATATCCCCAGCATTATTTTTTCCACTGTATTCCTATTTAAATTTGCATGGGTTTATTTTACAGTATAAAACACAAAGCACTTTTCATAATTACCTGAAAGTTCTTCCAAGCCCATGGCAAAAAGAGAAAAATGATCATAGAGCATGGCTTATAGGGAAGGGGTGAGAGGGTACAGAAAGAAAGGGTTAAAGAGAAAGAACAGTATAAGGTCACCAACTACCTTTCTTGAGATGGACTGTTTTTCATTTTTACATAGTGCCTTTTCTATTCTTTCTATGAAATGATAATGAATGGTAGGTAACTAGATTTTTTTTAAATGACCTTTTTGACAAAATTAAAGGCTGACCATCCTATTTTGGTCCCAAAAAAGTTCTATTTAAAATCACAATTTAAAAATGAATTGAAAGCAGACCAGTGTCCTAATTTGTCATCTAAAGAAGAGTCTAACATGTTTAGGTATGCTGTTTACATTCTAAAACAATTTTTATGTAAGATATTTTTTTCTATTTTGATTATTAAAATTAGTTTGTTGCACATTTAGAACAATTTGTTGAGTTTAATCTTAAGATAAACAGTATATTTTTGCTTTGTTACTTAATAATTCACAGTGGAAATATTCTGTTCTTGTGTTTCAAATCAGAGAAGTCAGAATCAGTACCCAGTGTTTTGATGACTGAAATCCTAAAAGTCCCAGTGAATATGCTCATGGAACACAGGGTCTCACTTTGGGCTCAGCTAGAGGACCATGCTTCTTGTGGCTCATCTACTGGGCCCAACTATGGCTTGATAACCTGCTTGCTCTAAAATCATACTGTTTGTTGTTTGTCCATATGCTGCCTTCCTCATAGGACTTCTAGCAGCAGAAAGTAGGTATCCCTTCGTTTTCCTCTAAGGTTTAATCTTTTATGCAAAAGTGTTTGGCTTTGCATGGTTCATAATCAGCGTGACATTTTCCTTGGCTGTTTGTGTTTAGATGTTTAATTGTGAATTTTAACACTGCTTGATCCTAAAATAAAAATGGATATGTTGATTTCCTGAAGCATTGTTATACAAATAATACTAACTTCTCACTTCTTTCATAGAGGAAAAAGAGGCAGTGTTAAAATTTTAACTGTACTTAATATTATTTCACATCTGATTTTCAAGCACAAATACATTAATTCTGGGGAAAAGGTAACATTTTATTTTAAGTTTGCTTTCAAGAAAACTTACAGGGTAAGTGAATTTTCCCTTGACAATTATATAATCTATAAGCAATTTTTATTACTTTCTGTTACTATTTTCAGTTTGTTAATATGGAACTATGAAATAAACTTCTCAATTCATATCTCTTAACTTTTACCATCAGAAAGAACATTGATAAAGAATAATGTAATGGCTAGATTTATATTGCAAAGGGTATAATTTGAGTATGTAAGAATATTAAAGTAAAGAGTATGTAAGAAATGACACACATGCACAAACAATTCCAAGTAAAGCTAGGGCAATCTGAGTAAGATATGTGGATTGTTTCAACATGAGTATTCTGGTTGTGATATTATACTGTAGTTATATAAAATGTTCCCGGTGGGGAAACTGAGCAAAGTGTACAAGGAGTCTCTGTATTTCTACAACTGCATATGAATCTATAATTACCTCTAATAATTTCTATTAAAACTAAAGAATAAGCTTTACCTTAACATTATGCTTACTGAAGGAAAAATACATAAGAGACAAAGATAAATTAGAAAATCTGGAAATTAATAATTGAATTCATTGTCACATTTTTGTTGCATTAATTACTTGTAGCTCAAATTACAGCCACTATAATATAGTCATGTGCCACTTAACACCAGGCATATGTTCTGAGTAATGTATCATTAGACGATTTCATTATTGTGCGAACATCATAGAGTTGAACTTACACAAACCTAGGTGGTATAATCTACTATGTTAACTGTATGTGCCTCACCAGAAACACATGAGTCAAGCATTGCACTATGACTTTATGACAGCTATGTCATCACAAGGTGATAGAAATTTTTCAGCTCCATTATAATATTATGAGACCACCATTGTATATATGGTCCATTGTTGACCAAAACATCGTTAAGTGGCACATGACCATATAAAAATTTCACAGTATTTTAGTTATCTGTTGCTATATAATGAATAACCACAAAGCAGCATTTATCAGTTTCTATAGGTCAGGAATCTGGGCATGGCTTAGCTGAGTGCCTCTGGCTGAAGATCTCATGAGATTGCAGTCAAGCTGTCATCCACAACTGCGATCTCATATGAAAGCCCAAGTGTGAGAGAGTCCTCTTCCAAGCTCACTCACAGCTCTTGACAGGTTTCAGGTCCTTACTGGCTGATGGGCCTCTCTGTAGGGCTAGTCACAACATAGAAGCTTCTAAGGAGGGCAAAAGTAAGAGAGAGAAAGCCCAAGACAGAAACCACAGTCTTTATAACCTAATATCACTTCTGCCCGATTCTATTTGTTACAAGTGAGTTCATAAGTCCAGCCCACACTCTAGGAAAGGGGTTGATTATTCAAGGGCATGAATACCAGGAGGCAGGGATCCTGGCGGTCATCTTAGAGACTGCCTACCACATACAAGTTAATGACTACTGAAATGTAAGACTTCTCATTTGTAACTGCTTTTGTTTCTCCAGACATAGCACCCCTCTCCTATTAAAAAAAAAAAAAAAAAAAGTCAGCAGACCTATCATGTCATTTTGGCATGACAGCATCTTGTAGGTAGCAGGTAGTGCTTTTCCTTGGTTGTAAAGCTTTATTTGAATAGGCACTTAACAACCAGAAGAGTGTTATTTAACATATTATACTTTAACAAATTTATGCCCAATGATCTTGTTTGGAAACATATGTATTTTAACAAACATAGTGGCATCAGTATTACAGCATCTGTACTCTGACAGCATACATTTGCAGAATTTACTTCTTTTAACAAATAAATTTTAAGGCATCTATACTATAATCTATACATAAAGAATCTAAAGTATTTATCACCATGTGTAAGTTTTCATAACTTGAATTGGATATAACACAGATGTTGAAGTCCAAAATACAATTTCCATTACAGGGTTGCTTATAACTTGATTGGTAACTACAATTTGCTTTGTACGGTCAGAATAAAAGGTGTGTCCAGGGGTTAGGAGTAGAGGGAAGAGATTAGCTGTGAATGAACGTGAGGAAATTTTTTGGGAGTAACGAAAATGTACACTTAAATTGGGCAAGTTTAACTTAATAAATTATACCTTAGTAAGCAGATTTTTCAAAATGCTATTGTCCTTGCAAGGAGGTGGCTTTGATTGAGTGGGTGGTATGAATGTGTGTATAGAGATTCAGTGTTGTATAAATAGGATTGCTGACATGATAGGAAAGAGAGGTTACTAATAACTTCCAAAAAAAGCTAGACTAAATTCAAACTTTGAATTTGCTCACTGGTATTGGCTTTTATACCTATACATATATTTTTTAAAGTATATACATACAAATCTTTGTTACTGAAGTAACTGCATACATGGGTGTGCAGTGTATACTTTTATCACAACTCATTGAATGGTACACTTAAGATCTGTGTATTTCACTCTATGTAAATTTTACCTGAGAGAGAGAGAAGTATTAAAATCCATGCTAAAGTGTTTAGGGCAAAGTGTATTGATGTTGCAAATATCGCAAACTGTTAACAATTGTAGACCCTAGGTGGTGAGTACAATTCTTTCAACTTTATATGTTTGAAATTTTTCATAGTAAAACATAGAGGGAAATAATTTTAAGACAGATTCAGCCTACTGTGAGAACTTTTTCATTTAAATGTTCTTTTTCTGTCCTTCTTTCAGATTATTTTTACTCAGTCAACTTTTTTATGAGATGTTTTTCACTCTTGTAATGAAATTCTTCTAGACTCAAAGTTTTTATTGACCTTAAAAGCATATCCCTCTTTAAAGAAAGAGACTCAGGAAATGGTTTTAAAACATTTGACAGATTTATGCTTTTTTATTATTTCATAGTAGCACCAGAAAACTTTTGAGAAATTTGTTTGTATCAGTGAGAGTCTTAGAAAAAGTAGAAATATTCAAAGTTAAAATGTACAATTATCAACCTAATTTTTAGATACAAACTTTTACCAAATGAATTATGCAAAAATTAAAATACTATTCCGAAGGCAAGGTTTGATTACTTTCTAATAAATTTATCATTGTGAAAGTTTGGACCAAGGTCTAAGAAAATAAACTTTATATAGTAAATAAAATTGGTATTTTAAAAAAGGATAGAAAATGGACATCATCTCATTTCCAAAAGCAAATTGTTCAGGTGCCTTGCTCAAGGTAAAACATGGTTTCAAGAGATGCCAGTCTGGAGTGGATTGTTAGAGATCTGGGTTCTAGGGCTCACTCTTCTACTCACTGCTATGTCCTCAGACTCATTTAACCCTTATGAGCCTCTGATTTTTCAAATATAGAAATACCTATAGGACAGGGTTATTGTGTAATCATGTAGGGTAATAAGTATGAAAGTACTTTGGAAATTATAAACTGTTATACAAATGTAAGTATTAATTTTCATTATGAATTTAAGGAAACAGTGCTATAAAATTAACTTTTCTGTAATTTTATTATAATATTTTTATTTTCAATTCCTCAAAATTTGCTCAGGAAAAATTACTTTAATTGAACACATTTTATTGTGTCTTTTTGTACAAAGCACTCTGCAAGTGAAGCCAGGAATACAAATGTGAATATGATACCTACAGTCCTGCCATTAAATAAATTGCCCTCTGGGGTGAACTCATACTCTTTGTTTATTGATTTTCTTCAAGATAGTTACAAGTTTATACAGAGGTTTTATAGAAAAAAAACTTCTTTTTCAGTTTTTTTTAAAGTTCATCAGTTGGTTAATTTATTCCAATGAGGACATCAAGGTCTTCTTCAGTTTTTGAGAAAAGTGAAGAGTTCTTTCAGATATGACAGTAATGATCAACAAAATAAATACTAGTAGCAGCTTAAGAACCTATATGTATGTGTTGTGTTTTGTTGTATTATTATAGCTACCTCAGTGTTTAAAACAAATAGCAATGTGAATGCCCTAGAAATGTCTTTGTAAACATTTATATTTTATAATGAATTGGAAAAATGATGGAACTTGTAGATAGACTTGGTATTGAACTGTAGATATCAGTTATACACATCTATCAGACTAAGAATGTATTCTGTGCTTCTGCTGGTCATACCCAAAGAAAGAAATAATGGAACTAGAAGAGGTATCAATGGAAAGTGTTAAAATGAAGAAAGGTGAAGAAAGATTTTTGAGGTTAGACCCAAAATATATGTTTATTCAATTTGAAATGATGAAGGAAAATGAACTAAACACTAATTTTCCTACCTAATTACAGGAACTTAAAATTAGGGGTACATTTCACAGTTTGCAATAGGCAACTTGAGTACCGCTGTGGAAATGCTTTCTTTCATGATTGAGAATTCACAAAGTTAATCATGTGAGGGTACAAAGTAAGACTATAAATCAGTTCAGAAAAAGTAACAGATTTAAGGAAATTAAATAGGCCTGATGACCTGCGGGGTCTTGCTTACTGAAAACACGGGCTTACAGATGTCTTTGTGCTTTGCAGCAAAGCACCCACTGGGCCTGTATAAGAAGATTAGACCCTAGGTCAAGCTTGTCCAACTCACAGCCCAAGACAGCTTTGAATGCAGCCCAACACAAATCCGTAAACTTTCTTAAAACATTACGAAAAGTATACATGGACTTTTTTTTTAGCTCATCAGCTATCATTAGTGTTAGTGTATTTTATGTGTGGCCCAAGACAATTCTTCCAGTGTCGCCCAGAGAAGCCAAAAGGTTGGACACCTCTGCTCTAGGTAAAGGTGTTGAATTCCTGCTCATCTGCCTCCTCTCTGAGGCTTTCCCCAGGCAGCCTATTTCTCTGTCACTTTGTTTTTACCTTGTATGTATTGTTTACTTCAGGGTATAATATAGGGTGAGTACTTTACAGAGCAGCCTGAGAGTCCCTTAATTGAGGCCAGAGATCATACCTGTTTTCTCTAAAGCCCCTGTGTAGCATCTGGCAAAAAGCAGGAACATCAGTGAAGGTTTTGGTTATTGTCTGACCAGATAGTGTTCAAACTCTTTTTTAACCTCCATACCCATGCATAATCCACACATACCTTCTTGATGAAGGCTCCCCCTGTGTTTCCTGACATAGCCAATTAGTGTAGTGAGTTAGGTAGAACATGTACTTCAAATCCAGACACACCAGAGTCGAGTCTTTGGCTCTGCCTCTTCGAGCTGTGACCTTCCCTGTCCTCTCTGAACCTCAGTTCCCTGTCTAAAAAGATCAGGTAATATATCTACCTTACTGCATTGTCCTGGAGATGTGCCTGGCACATATTAACACTCAAGAATTAGGAGCTACTGTTACTATGATGTTTCTTCAGTACTGAATTAATTCAGTGCATACTTTGTGGATGTTATAAAATGAATAAAATATACACCCACCTTAAGGACCACACAGCATGGAAAAGAAGAGTGAACATGTACACATGTAGGGTAACCCACAGAGTATGTTGATGGGACAGGAATTATGGAACTTTAGGAGTTCACAGACCAACAAATGATACATCCCTGGTCTGGTACAGCCCAAATTACTTCACAGCTATTATACTTGCCATCTTAATACTTGCTACATACAATATTTTTTTATTTTAATTTTATAGCATTAATGAACTGCTACCTAGACTATACAAGGGCTGTCCAGAAAGTATCCAGCCATGTAATATGAAAAATAAAGACATTTATGGCTAGATATTTTTCCAGACAGCCCTTGTATATCAGCATCAGTGATGCTGCAAAGAAACAATAAAAACTAGATAAGATTTCACCAAGATAACTGAATGAAAATGATAATTAGTTTTTTGTGGTATCTGTTGAATTTTTTTTAATATACAAAAAATTTTTTTCACTAGTATTTTTGTTATTACATTTTCATAAGTCCAGAACTTTAAAACTGGCTTTAGTAATTTTATAAACCTGGTACCATTTAATTCTGCTGTTGATGCTGTGCTCATGTCAGGGGTTCAGTGGAACATTTGGGACTAATTCCTTCATATCATGTCTTGCTTTCCAAGGCTTTCAGTAAGGGATGACAAATGAGCTGGCATTGATCTACTATCACAACAAAGTAAAAGTCCTGAGAAGAGCAGGTAGAAAGAAGTGCATTAGATTAATATCTTCTCAGGAATAGCAGGAGAAATGGGAACTAATTTCTGCCTTATACCATTTTTATCCTACTTAATATCTACTTAATGTTTTTACTGAAAGAATATCTATAGCCTGGTAGGCATAATTATTCAAAATTAAAAAGTATCCACAGTTCCTTGAATGGTGAATGGTCAAACTGTGGTACATCCATGTCATGGAATACTACCCAACATTAAAAAGAATTAAACTATTGATACATGAAACAACATGGATGAATCTCCAGAGAATTATGCTAGGTCAAAAGAGCCAATCCCCAAAGGTTACACACTGTATATTGTCATTTATGTAGCATCGTTGAAATGACAAGATTATAGAAATGGAGAACAGATTTGTAGTTGTTAAGGGCTAGGAGGGGATAGAGTAGTGGGGAAATGAGTATGGCTATAAAGGAGCAACCGGAAGGATCCTTGTGGTGATGGAAATATTCTGTAGCTTGACTTGTATCAAGGTCAGTATCCCTGTTGTGGTGGTGTGTGACAGGTTCCCAAGATGTTACCATTGGGGAAAACTGGGTGAAGGATACATGAGATCTCTCTGTATTATTTCTTACACTGCATGTGAATCTATAATTATCTCAAAATGAAGTCAATTTAAAAAAAAATAGCCACAGTAATTTCCACATGAATAACCACTTGACTTGTGGCTTAAGCCCCAAATCTTTAATATAATTAAATAATGCTGCAAAAAAAGCAGTTGCTTGTATAGCAACTTTTTTTCTAGTCTAGAAAATTTAGAACATAGGACAAACCGAAATTTGAATAGAAGATAAAGATAACTATTGTTATCCTTTGTGTATTTAATTCTGGTTCTTTTTCTGAGTTTGTGTACATTTTGTATTCTGCTTTCTTTAATTTTATATCATGAGGATTTTTCTATGTCTTTTAAATTCTTCAAAAACAATTTTTATGTGGCTATGTATTCCATTATATGTAATCACTCTCTAATTATTGGGTGTTTCCCATTCTATTTAATAAATATCCTTATAAATAAATAAATACATTTTTACATTTCCTACTTCTTTGTTAAGGTGGGTTTTTGTAAATGGAATTACTGAAAGTGCATGAGCTTTTTACAGCTCTTTGGTATATGTTACCAGATTGCTTTCTGAAAAAGTGGTGGTACTCATTTACGTTCTCACCAAAAAGTGCATGTAAATGGATACAGTCTAAGACCAGAAGTAATTAGAAACAGCACAGAGTTCCATAACAGAAAGATTCGAGATTTTTATCTTTATCTAAAGCAGGCTTTCTATTGACATTTTGGGCTGATAATTCTTTCTTAAGGGAAAGGGGCTCTCCTGGGCATTGTAGGATGTTTAAATAGCATCCCAGACCTCTACCCAGTAGGTGACAGTAACACAACTCATTCCCCCCATGACCACCACCACAGTTGTGATAACCATAAATGTCTCCAGCCATTGTTAGATAGAGAACAAAATCATCTGTGGTTGAAAACTACTGATCGAAGACTAGTATGTGCAATAAGGCACTTATTGTTAGAATTTCTCTAATATCATTGTATACTAATATTCTGAAGCCTCACTTCTCAGGGTCTTTTCTTTCTCTGGAATATGTATGTCCAAGTTGTTTGCAAAGTAAAATAGGCTAATTGTTTCTTTAAGGCTGTGTAAGTGACTTTGTTACTACTTAGTCTGTATCTCCCCCAGATGAAACCTCTTGGGATTCCTGGTTATAAAAGGAAATATAAAGAAAGTGACTACACTACCATTTGCTTTGCCCTGCAAAAATGATTTGCCCTAATATTTAATATGGTATTTGGAAGTGTCAGTCAGTGTACTTAACCCTTTGTCTTTGTCTTCTGAATAAAAAGGGCCCAACAGACTGAGAACAATTTGATTCTCTTGACTTTGTATGTGAAGAAAGGAAAAAGAATGGACTAGAATATTTGTTAACTTAAGTTTGAGCCTTAAGTATCCTAAGAAGCCTATTTTCACCACAGAGGCTCCCAGGTGAAGGTTTGTCCCTCAAATCTACAGCTGGCTCTACCTTCAGTTCTTGATGGAATGCATGTGTATGAAAGGTTAACCTGTGTTATTTCTGTAATATTTCAAAACATCATGGGGTTGTGGAACCCACACTTTTCTGATGTATAACTTGCCGCACCCAGATCTTCTAACTCAGTTACAGTTGATGAATTTCTTAATTCATGTAAGAGAACCTTAAATATACTTTGAAAAATGAGGAGCACACAATACATTGTTAAATTAAGAACATAAACTCACTGAAAATACTCTGTCCTTCAGTGACATGAAACTCATTTAAGTCTATCCTTCACTACAGACACTAACCTTTGAAGTTCTGTTTGTTAATCTATTGTTCTGAAGTGTAAGATTTAGGTTACCAAGGTTAGTTTGACATTGACTTTCTGTACTGGCTATTTCTTTTCCGTTTGTTCCCATTAGGAGCAGTCTCACAGGTGCTAGACAGCCTGGAAGAAATTCACGCACTTACAGACTGCAGTGAAAAGGACTTAGATTTTCTACACAGTGTTTTCCAGGATCAGCATCTTCATACACTACTAGATGTAAGTCTTTCTTTTTATTATTTTTCTGGTAAGTTGAATATTTAGCATACCTTTGTACTTTATATAAGTTTCCAGATATCCATCATAACAGTCCTTTTTCAGTTGCCTTAAGACTGTGAGAAATGTGGGAAATCATCTATCACAGATTCATAATGGAAATAAAGCACTATATTATATGTAGCACAAATGCAATATAGCCTAACAAGTCACAGTGAAAAAAAATTATGTATGTATGTGTATGTCTATTAGAAGAATCCATTGATCTTAGCTGTGATTACTTTTTATTGTTTTTAAACATTGTTTTAAAGCATTACACCTCAAGCATGAGTATAGGAGAAAGAAAAGCAAATAAGGTACTGTGAAATGAACTGTATTCACATATTTCATATTTAATATTGCCAGTTTTCATGGACTCAGTGTCTTCTCAAAACGTAAGAATATAATCCATCATTAAATATGACAGGCTTCATTTATAGCAGATTGAGATACAAAGAAAAATCAGAAACTGACAGTTCACATCTATCTTCAATTCAGTCACATTTTAGTAAAATGTCTTTCTTAGAGAACTTGGTTCACTTCAGCAGTGAACACTTTCTTAGTACATACTTGCCTACTAGTACTTATTAATTTTTTTACAAGAAAAACCTTCCCTTAAGAGAACAATATTTCCTTTCTTGTGCCTATAACTTTTGGTGCCAACTCTGATCAATCCACCATATGATGCAAATTAAACTAAAGCAAAATTTCCCAGAATGTATTCTACAGAATATTTCTCTGGGAGATAGTAATGAGTGTTGCCATGGGGTGGGGTGGGTAGATCTTAAATTTATTGGTTAAATTATTTATTAACTAAATAAGTTTGGGAAATGCTACATTCTTTATTCCTTTTGTATAGATTTACAATGGCTATTAGTATATTAACACCTCCGAGATGTCCTATAGCAAAGAAACCTGATTAACTTTTAGAGCATTTCTCAAACCAATTTGAGTACAGAAATTTTATTCATAATCCTGTCAAATTGACAAGCACTAGTTTGGGAAAAACTAAGCTAAGAGTGTTGCATTATGTTTCAGTTTCCCACTAAGTGTAGTCATAGGTATCTAACAGTTGCTTCTTTTGATAAATTTGGTCAAATCAAATTAATTATCAAATTTTTAAATTAGTTTGGCTTTTTAAAATTTATTTATTGCTCACATCATGGTTTAAGCAGGCAGATGAGGGAGGCCTCTTCCACATAGTCATTCAGGGATTCGGGCATCTCCCACTGTGTGGTTCTGCCATCTGCCAGGGCTGTAGACTCTTTCATTGCATTCTTTACACCCAGCCAGCAGATGAGAGAAAATGGAGAATTTTACAGGGTCAGGGTTGGAAATGGGCTATATCACTTTTGCTCATATTCCAGTGGCAAGTATTAGTTATATGCCAACCTAGCTGCAAGAGAGCTGGGAAACATAATTTTAAAATGTGCTAAGTTAATCTACAGATTTAATGCAATACCCATTAAAATCATACTTACATGAAATAGATAAAAGAATTATTAGATTTATATGGAACCATAAAAGACCTAGAATTGCCAAAGCAATACTACATAAAAAGAATAAGGTTGGTGGCATTACATTCCCTGACTTCAATTTATATTACAAAGCATCAATAGTCAAAACAGCTTGGTACTGGCAGAAAAACAGAAATGTAGACCGATGGAACAGAACTGAAAACCCAGAAATAAATCCACAAATTTATGGACAAATAATTTTTGATAAAGGAGCAAAAAAACATACAATGGGGAAAAGAGCCTCTTTACTAGGTGGTGCTGGGAAAACTGGAAAAACATATGCAAAAGAATGAACCTGATCTGTGAACTCTCTCCATATACAAAAATTAACTCAAAATGGATTAAAGACCTTCATATAAGACCTGCAACAATAAACTGTATAGAAGAAGACATTGATACTAAACTTATAGACCTAGGACTCAAGGAAGACTTCATGAACCTGTCCTCAAAGGCAAGGGAAGTAAAAGCAAAAATAAATGAATGGGACTGTATCAAACTAAAAAGCTTCTGCACAGCAAAAGAAACCATCAACAAGGGAAAGAGACAGCCAACTGAATGGGAGAAAATATTTGCAAATAGTGCATCAGCTAAGGGTCTAATATCTAAAATATATAAAGAACTAATAAGACTTAACAACAAAAAAACAAACAACCCAATTGAAAAGTGGGCAGAAGAACTAAACAGACACTTCTCCCACGAAGAAATACAAATGGCCAGCAGACACATGAAAAAATGCTCATCCTCATTAGCTATCAGGGAAATGCAAATCAAAACCACAATGAGATAGCATCTCACACCTGTGAGAATGGCTATTATCAACAAGACAAGGAATAACAAGTGCTGGAGAGGATGTGGAGAAAAAGGAACTCTGGTACACTGCTGGTGGGAGTGCAAACTGGTACGACCACTGTGGAAGGTGGTGTGGAGGCTCCTCAGAAAATTGGGAATGGAGCTACCATTTGACCCAGCAATCCCTCTTCTGGGGAATCTACCCAAAGAACTTGAAAACCTTTGTCCGCAAAGATTTATGTACCCCAATGTTCATCGCAGCACTGTTCACAGTGGCCAAAACATGAAACAACCGAAGTGCCCTGCCACAGATGACTGGATAAAGAAGCTGTGGTACATATACACAATGGAATATTACTCAGGTATAAGAAAAGATGAAATATTGCCATTTGCAACAAAATGGATGAACCTGGAGATCATCATGTTTAGTGAAATAAGCCAGACAGAAAAAACAAAGAACTGCATGACTTATACGCAGAATATAAAAACTGTAAGTAACAAAGAAAAAAGAAATGAACAAACAAATAAATAACCCATGGACACAATCAATAGTTTAATGTCACCCCAGAAAGTCTATCAATAAAAATGAATTTAAAAAAAATAATTAAAAAAATGTGCTAAGTGAAATAAGCCAGACAGAGAAAGACAAATATTGCATAGAATCGCTTATATGTAGAATCTTAAAAAAAAAAAAGATCGAACTGATGAAAACAATAGAATGATGGTTTCTTCTGGTTGGAGGATGGAGGAAATTGAGAGAAGTTAGTAAAAGGATACAAACTTTCAGTTATAAGATCAGTAAGATCTGAAGATCTGAAGTAGAGCATGATGACTATAGTTGATAATGCTGTATTGTATGATTAAATCTTGCTAAGAGAGTAGAACTTAAGTGTTCTCACCAAAAAAAAAAAACAAAAAAAGATAAAGATGTGAGGTGATAAATGTGTTAATTAAATTGATTGTGGGAATCCTATCACAACATATACACTTAATCAAATCATGTACTCTTAAGTATATTACAATTGTATTTATCAGTGTACCTCACTAAAGCTAAAAATGTGCTCAGGAAGATCAGTAAATGGCTCTTTGGTGTAATTAATCTCAAGTGATTTGAGGACATTTCAGATTAAGTTTATTTGAAATAACTGTTACTCTCCTTAGGTACCAAAAACCCTTGAAATTCATTATATTTGGTGGATAGCTCCTAGTACTACTCCTCCTCTTCCTCCTCTTCTTCTTTCTCTAGCATCATCATCATCGTGGTTGTCATTGTTATGTGTTATTTGAAGTAAAGCTTGACCTCTATTTATTGGCTATTTAAATATCAATTGTTCTCTATCATTGCTTCATCTGATGCAGAAAGTTTTCATAATTGTGAATTCCCCACAGAAGTTATACCCTTTACTAGAACTAGTATGTGGGATGTACGAAAGAAGTTGCAACAGATTGTGATTTGGTTTATTTCATCATAGTCAGTGGTAAGCCTTTGCTAAAATTTACTGACCTTCTTTAGATCGAGGAATTTTTATAATTTAAAGGTTGAGAGAAACCCAAAGTGGTTTTTGAATTTGTATTTTTGTTACTAACATAACGAGGTATCTGAGCACAACAAGCTTGAGACTGCAAGGGAAATACAAGAACATCCCTGGTATTTACAAGGAAGGGCAGGTGGTCAGACACAGACTAGACTTTGGAGCTGAGCCAAGCCACCAGTTATTGCCCAATGCTAAACTTCTCAGACTCACTGAAAATTTTTATTTTGAGTAACTGCTTCATTCTTGGGTAGACATTATTACAACTTCAGAAGAGACTCAGGTTTTAGTGAGGAAAAACATGCTTAAAGTTCTTTCAGATGCTTATGAATTACAGCCTTTAAGATGTGTCTGCAGTTATCAGCCTCTGCCCTGTCAGTACATCTTGATTTGAAAAAGAGGTGGTGGACAGAAAAGGAGCTGTGCCCAATAAAAAGATACCATGTCTGCAAGAATTTGGCAGACAAGCACTTCACGTGAACCCCAGCCTCCTCCTGAAATGACTGACTTAAGGCCAGCCCTGGGCAATGTTGGGTTGCATTTGGTTCTGAAGATCCAAACTGAGCTGACCTTCAAGGAAAGCTTAATCATGGACAACATAAGCCATCATTAGAATATGCCCTCATAATCTACAGCCCACAAATACGGTTCATTAAGCTCCTATTAATGTAATCAGTGAAGTATTCAAGTGGCTGCCACATAAGAGACATCTAACCATTAAATTTTTTTCAATATTTAAATGCTTATGGTATGCACAAAAAAAGGAACATGATATGACCAACTCTTGAGAAGAAGCTTTTCAAACTTTGCCCATTTTTGTTCATTCTACTGTTCCATGTCCCAAACTTGGGTTTGGATTGTTTTGTTTTACAGAATCAATCTTGGTTCCTTTTTAAAGATTCTAAATAGGGACACCTAGTGGCAGAGTTTTGTTGACCATGGATTATTACTTAATCCCACTGAACCACTCTAGTTAAGTTTGAGCCCATTAGGTTTAAGCTGACCAATAGAAACAGAATTAAGTTCTATGAAAGATTAAAAGATCAAGTACTTTAATTTTTCTAATCATAACCTTTAAAACAGTAACAAGCTCAGAATTCAAAGAAACATTATTAGTATTTGGAGGAAACAAAACACCTGTCAGGTTGAAAGAATTTACAGTAAAACAAAAGGATAAATACTATGGTTCCACTGAAGGGAGAAATGCTTTCTGATTTGAATTCTAGTAAAACATATCTAGCTTAATCTGTAGTTAGAAATAGATCCAGAATCTCTAAATATTTGCTCCCTAACCAGTTCCACCTGGCACACATGCTGCTCTTCATTTTGTGGGAAGAAATAAAGAAGCTTGAGGAGTTGCTGTGCTTGACCTAGCTTATTCCAGTATGTCTACTTTCAGAAATTAAAAGCACTCGTGGGTACAGAAGTGGTCTGTATATGAAATACATAGATCAATTTTAGTACGATATAATTTGGTATTTGTATTAGTTTGCTAAAGCTGCTGTAACAAAGTACCACAAACTGAGTGGCTTTAAATAACAAAAATTATTCTCTCATGGTTCTGGAGGCCAGAAATCCTAAATCAAGGTGCCAGCAGAGCCATGCTCCCTCCAAAGCCTACAGGGAAGAATCCTTCCTTGCTTCTTCCACCTTCCAGTAGTTTCCTGCAACCCTTGCCATTTCTTGGCTTGTAAACGCATCACTCCAATCTCTGCCTCCATCTTCACATGGAGTTCTCTGTGTGATTCTGTCTGCACATGTCCTTCTTAGAAAGTTATCAGTCATTGGATTAAGGGCCTACCCTAATCCAATATGACCTCATCTAATCAATCACAACTACAAAGACCCTATTTCCAAATAAGGTCACATTCTGAGATTCTGGGTAGACAATAATTTTGAGGAGACTGTATTCAACCCAATACAGCATGGAAACCTGATTTTGCTCTGAATTGATTCTTCAGGTGTAAGTGTGAATTACACAAATCTAATATAAAATAATGAAATGTTACCCTGTCATTCCTTAATTAGACTTCTTGGGAATTGGTGTTAAACTATAGTTGTGTCTTTTAAAAATAGTTTGAATCAGTTTGGGCTTGGAACTTGTATGTGATACATTGGATGGTCAGATGATGGATGCACATTTGATGGACTGAAAAATTGAGAAGGTTTTTTTTTAGATAAAAAGCATTTTGCAGATGTTATTTGGTGGTAGTTCTCAGTCTTCTCAATTACTTATGAAAATATTCTTATTACAGAATAGATGTTTATTTTGTAAGTCAACAGTGTTATAAAACATTGTTAAATGACCCATTTATCTCTCTCTGCCAAACCCTGACAAGTAAGTTTTAAACATTCACCCACCATCTGTCATACCTCTGAACAGCTGTTAGCATTTATTACAAACTGCTGTTTCCATAGTAAATGTGATATTCCACCTAATTAAGATTATTTTTGAGGGAAGTCCTAAAACTGTTTTCTAAAAATATTGTCGGTGATTAGATTAATAAAACAAAAACTAACTACAGTGGCAACTTCATTTAGCAGTTTTATATTAATTTATAAGTAGATTTTTATGATAGATCAAGTGATATTTTAAATATTACATTAGAAATAAACTGATGTCTGGAATCCTCCATATTTTATATTATTGACATCTTTATTACAATTGTTTACTGTTTAGGGAGAGTTAGAGAAAGTCAGAGTTTTTCTATGTGACCTGAAGTTAGCACTGGAAAAACTACAACTCTTGATTTACTATTTTGCTTTTTTAAGATGATATTAAATTAGTAGTCATATTTGGGAACAGCATATTTTTAGAACTTGGAAGTTTCCTAAAGGGAAAAAAAATGGAACTTCTGCAGTAATACGATGTGTTTTTTGTTCTGGGGATTTTTGGAGGGGGGCGTGGTGTGTGTGTGTGTGTGTGTGTGTGTGTGTGTGTGTGTGTGAGCAATTTGGGGTCTGAGAAATAAATTGATACACTTTTAAGTTTGGATGTTTAAATACATTACCAGTCAGGAAATGCCAAATCTAATTTTCCCATGAATTTATAGTCCAGTTGATTTGCACTCAAATGTCTGGAATAATAAGGCCTATCTGAGGACTTTCAAAGGCTGAGCTACTGGTACCCTTCTTAGGGTCCCTTTAAGTACATTCCCACTGTTGTGCAACCATCATCACTAGCCATCTCCAGAACAGTTTTCAGCTTCCCCAACTGAACTTTATACTCCTTAAACACTAGCTCACCATTTCCTTCTCTCCCTAGCCCCTAGCAGCCACCATTTTACTTTCTGTTTCAGTGAATTCGACTACTGTAGACCTCATAAGTGGAATCATACTGTATTTGTTCTTTTGTGCCTGGCTTATTTCACCTATCATAATGTGCCCAAGGTTCATCCATGTTGTATCATGTGTCAGAATTTCCTTCCTTTTAAAGGCTGAAAAATATTTCATTGTACGTATATACCACACTTTGTTTTTCCATTCATCCAATATCAGTATTTTATGGTAGATAGTTAAATAATAGGAAAAACCAAATTCTCAAAATAAAGCTCTCTGGTAGTAGGGAATTCAACCTTATTAGTTCCATCCCTAAGTAATTGCTCTATTGGGCTCCAAGTTAGCGCCTATGTCATCCATCTTTGTGAAAGGAATGTGTGATTTTCACTGAAAATATTATTAACTAGAGGGGTCCCTCTGGTTCTCTTATTTGTTCAGATGAATTACTCATTAAAACAGGGATTGGAATTTACTCTAAAATGCCAAGAATAATGAATCAGCTTGTCCCTGGGACCAGTGTTTCCCACTGAATGCCATCCTCTTTTAATGACACCACAGTCAAGTTTACCAGAAGGCAAAGGTATGTTCAGAAAGCCTTCAAAGTGCAACAAGCACTGATTCTTCTTCATGCTGTTCTCAAGGAAAGGAAGGGTTCCCGCACTGAGTGCTCAGTTGAGGAACATTGAATGAGATTAGCTTGCAGCATTCACAATCCAAGAACATAGCTGCTCCTTCTCTTTGTGGCCCTTCAAACATTATCTCATAAAACCACTTCTGCCAGACTGTCGTCGTTTTGTTCTCTTTTAACTTTCCACAACAGAAATTCATTTTTGCTGCAGCTATTTGTGCAGATGCTTGTGTTTATGGAAAAATAAAAGTCATATCAAGTCAAAAATTATTGGACTGCATCTGTAATTAAATAAAATCGTGTATGACACACCTAATGTAAAGGTTTTCTTTTAAAGCAGTAAATTACTAATAGGATATTCATTTAGTGTAAATATCATTATAAACTATTATCGCTGATGCTTCAGAAGAGCTCATTAGGAAATGAGGTACTAACACTTTTTTAAAATGTTTTTAGTGGTTTTTTTAATGAAAAAAATTACATCGTGGTGAAATTTTTCAGCTGGGCAAACTCTTAGATCTGGTATTAAAAAGTGCCTGATTTCAGAAAGTTTGATCAAAACCAAAATAAAACCTGCCTATATTATCTATATAAGCTTGGTTTTCCTCATGCTTTCTTTGCTTGCTAAGGATCGGGCATTATGATTTGTTTCTTACAGGACTTACTCTTAGAGTTATTTGCCAACTGAAAAAGGTCTAGAAAACAGTCAAGTTAGGTCATCTGAAGCCAGTGTTTGAGTTTCTCAGAAAGAGCTGCAAAATGACCAGCAATCCACCACACTAGCCTACACTGTTAGTCCATCAAAGGGACAGTCTTTTTAGATTGAACTAGAAGGTCAAGGAAGACTTAATTTCTTGAATTCAAAAATAAATCCCCTAAAGTGCAATGTTCTAATGGGATTGAAACAAAAGTATATCTGTATACAGACAAATAAAACCTAAGCCAAACAAGGGCCTCCGTAGGGGTACTTTTGCTTTCATAATCCCAAGTACTTTCCAACTCTTTCAGGAAATTGTGAATTGTCCCAGATATACTGACTTTTCAATTTCCTATTTGATATCAGAACAACACTGCCATAATGGATTTTGTTAGAGTAGCATATTACTAAGCCAGCTGGGCCCCTTTTTAAGACTTCTAATAAGGATATATAGTGATTTTCTAAAACTTTATTGAAGCTAGCATTCCACTGTTATACTCTTAGACTAAAGCTTTCCTGGAATATCTAATTTAAGGGCTTCCAGGAATATTCATTTTGGCTACTAAATACAATATGATATATATACATCAGCTATCTATTTCTAACTCAAGCTGCCCAATATAAATTGGACCATAGTACTGGTGGCAGCCCTGAACCTTTCTCCATGGAAAATCTGAATTCCAGGGTGGAACTTCTGCTACTTTATTATGGTCACTAGATTTGTGGATTTGATGCCCCCTTTTTCTTAATGTGAGAAACAAGTTTAATTTAAGATTTATAAAATTTAGCTATTTACATGTTTTCTGAACTTCTAGAGGGAAAGTTAGCACATAGTACAAATGGTGAAGGATAATGTGCAAATAAAATGGAAGTACACTCTTCAAATGAATGGAGTACATTATCTCCAAATGGAGAGTCATCTGCATCACTAATCTTTGAGTGCTTTCTTCGGCTGTTTTTTTAAAAATTGATTTTTAGAAATTTTGTAGAATATAAATTTTTATGAAAAACAACTTTTTGTGCTGATAAAAATGGCATTTTTTTATCCCATAAAAGAAAAAAATGCCCTAAGTGATTTTAATTCTTTTTGTAAACCATATATGCCAATGATGTGTAAATCGTTCATAGATTTGTAAGATGGACAGGTTATGTAATTTCTTCCCAAAGTTTAATTTTAACTCCTTAAGATTTTGAAAATACCATTTTAAATTTTGTAGTGTGTTTCTTTCACACTTACATTTCTCATCATGCAATCTTTAGACTGCTGTTAAAAATACTGCTCTTTTCCTAGTTTGGACTGTGCCATGTTTAATGCCAAAAGATATTTAAAAGGGCGTTTTCTTATTTTTAACCAAGAGACAGCAAGTTTATATATAAACTTGAGCAGGAGAAAAATAGATTTTAGCTCTCAGAAGATTTTCTTTGATCTTTAATTTCTGAAAATCGGCTCCAGTGCAGTAGCTGAATATCAGTTCCTTATATTTTAGTATTAAATCTTTTCCTAACAGTTTGCTGGATTTCAAATGTATTTTAAAAAAAAATACTGTTGGATATCTGTGTCTAATCTGCTGAATTCACTGAAAAGATGTGACATTGAAACTTTGTTCCTAATCACACAGGTTCTTCAAAGAAAGCCTTAATAAGATAGTCTGTGTCCAGTACAAGTCATTTCAGTTCCCATTATTGTTGTGCCGTGTAAACTTATGAACACTGTTATTATCTGTTTTACTAGGATCACAGGCACGTTTCATTATATACTTTGTAACTAAATATTTGACTCTTGAAAACTTTACTTCTACAGAAAGGAGCTTCTTCAGTATCTTTGAAATAAGTAGTAAGATGGTTTGTTTGTTGCTAATGAACTTCAATATTCCCTGCAACTTTGCAGATACATTCATTATTTGGCCCATATCTACAGTTTAGTTGCAAAAGTTAAAATCTTTCTCAATGAATATACTTGTATTCTGGTCCTTAGATTTGGTTATCTCTATGCTAAAAATTTAGTGAGACATGTAATCCAGTGACAGTAATTTTACAGGTTTTCTGCCAAACATCCCATTTTAAATGTTTATCTTGCTAGAAGCTGCATATAAACTGTGAGCAAAACAAAGACTTCTATTTGAGGACTAGAAATCAGAAGAGAGTGCAGTATAATGGGTATGGTAAAACATGAAATGATTTAGTGTTTTAAATGTAAATAAAAAGTGACAATGAGCCGATTTCATTATCTTTACATTTGAAAGTACAATCTCAGGAGAGTTGAATTTAATGTTACCGTCAAATTTATACTGCTTAGTTTAAAGCAACCCATTGCAAATATAAAATGTGCCCTCCTAACAGAACTGTGCTCTAAGACAGAAAGATAAAACATGTCAATATAGCTACACATGGTTATACCTGACCCAGTACCAGAGACTGGCAGAGAGCAGCCCTGCCTGTGAATGAGACAGTGGGAAACAGTCTGTTCCCCTTGGAGCTGTTCACATTTCCTCATTTTGCCTTTTTTTTTTTTAATGAGAAGTGCTGAGGTTGGGTAACTATAATTTCATTAGAAAGAGAAAACAAACAGTAATAGATTCATCCTTGTTTTCTCTCTAGGGATAGTTCATTAACATTCTTCCCTCCCTCCTTCTGCCTCACCCTCTGCACATCAGCTTTACAAATACGCTTGATGTCTTCACATTTCAGGAAAGCAAATACCAAAAGGAAATCTATTTTGTCATGTCCATCCACCTTGAATTTAAGCTTCTAAAGCAGCCAACTGCAGCTCTCAGATCACATCAAGCCAGCCATCTTGTTCTTTTTTTCTTTTTTTTCTTTTTTTTTTTTTTTTTTTTTTGGTATGTGGGTAGCTCCCTGACTGGGAATTGAACCCAGGCCGCAGCGTTGATAGCACCAGCGCCGAAGCCTTAAGCCACTACACCACCCACCTGTTCTTATGAGTAAAGTTTTATTGTAACACAGCCATAGCTATTCATTTATGAATTGTTAATGTCTGCTTTCTCATACACAACAGGGTTGTATGGTTGTGACAGAGTTCAACTGGCCCTCAAAGCCTGAGATACCTGGCCAAGAAAAGATTAGAATTTTAATACTATTTAACAGGGCAAGGCTTGTAGTTAATTGGCAAATATCTTGCAAATTATGTTTAGTGTACTTTTTCCTACAGCCTATAAATGGCATTTTCTACAGTTCTTTCCCCAAATATTTGCTGAAGGTATCTCCCTGGCATGAGATTTTGTGTATTACTCAATTCTAATCTGGTATGAAAGAAAAGAGAGCTTATCAGGAGTCCACAATTTAACACTGCTGCTGTGGCTGCAGGACACTGAGCTTGTCACTTCATCTCACTGGACCTCAGCTTTCTCCTTAAAATGGAGTAGTTGAATCATGTTAATATCTACAATCTCTTCACCAAGAAAAATTTTATGAAATAAGTCATACTCAAACCATACCCAAAAAGGTAAGGAATTAAATGTAGTCAAAATATAATTTCTTAATTTTGCGGGAAATTTTTTAACTACGCAAGCAGGACTGCACAGAAATGTCATCTGGTTCCTAAAGAAACAAACTAAGAAATAAGTATTTCCACTCTGTTTATTTTTATGTGACTCTGAATTTTTTAAAATCTATTCATAGTTCCTGTGCACCAGCTCAAATACTCATTTGTTTTTTTAAAAAACATGTATTAAACATCTACTGTGCACTTAGCCCCATGCTAGGTGCTCTTATGGAATGCCAAAGACTTCAAGAGTCTGTTCATGGGAAAAAGAAAGAAGCACTTAAACAGCATGTTCTACAATCTTGTCCTTCATGCAGCCATTACCCTCTTCTCTGTTAATGTCCTTGGTATGGCAGGCATCCAAATGTTGGCTTTGTCCTGGGTTGCTTCTGCCCCCAAGTGTTACCCTTCAGTGACTTAACTTCTGGTCGTCTTGCTCTGTGCAGACAGCCTTCTTGGGGTCTGGCTCCAACTACATTACTTTCTGAGACAGCAACTTGAGGACTTGACTCAGTGGGAAACACACACATTCTTGCCCCAGCATACAAGTGTGGGCTGCCATACCGCTGGCCTCACCCTGCCATCAAGGGCTGGCCCAGGCAACCGCCAACCAGGAAAGAGGTGACAGTATCTTCACTTGGAACCCCAGATACCACATGTCAAGCTGCCCGAAGGACACTCTCTCACACAGAACTCCTTCCTGTGTACCAAGACAGGCATTGTAAGTTGCTGCAACTCAACAAGCATCCCTCCAAAGAATGAGATAGTGAGCTCTCCTTGCTGGCACCTCCAGTTTTGTGCATGGTTCTTTTGGAGCATCCACCATCCTTCACTGGCATGAGGAAGGGGGCAACTCTCTCTCCTTTCTTGCCCATCAAGAAGGGAATGGGAACATCAAGTACTTGCTCTCCTTATCTTGTGACTCCTACAGATTGCAGGCTTCTGCCTCTGTAAACAGAATGGGATGCTGGGGGAAGTGTGGAAGGACCATTTTGTCCACCATTCAGCAAGCCCTAGAGCAAGCTTGTCCAACCCACAGCCCACGGGCCACATACAGCCCAGGACGGCTTTGATTGCAGCCCAACACAAATTTGTAAACTTCCTTAAAACATTATGAAAATTATGAATGAACTTTTTTTTTACCTATCGTTAGTGTATATTATGTGTGGCCCAAAGAAGCTAAAAGATTGGACACCCCTGCTCTAGAAGGATGGTCTGGCAGTTTCCAAGCTGACTTGGTGCCACTTACTTCCTGTTGGCCTTAGTTTTGGGCTTTTTGAAAATCCAAAACAAGCCAATTCCCAAGTCACAGTATTCTGTATATTCTTTATACATGATAGACTCAGGGAGGAGGTCATGGGTGTTAAGAAAAAGAAACTGAATCTTTCCTTTATTCTCAAAATCCAACTGCCTATCACTTGCTGACAGACCTTGACAAAACTGCACTTGGATTTGAACTTTGATTCCTGTATTTCACCTCTAGGCAGCATACAATATGAAGATGACCCATAAGAATGAGAAGTTGAAAGGCTGCTTATTTCTGCATAGTGTTTTAAAACACTTCAAGGTTATATTGCGTTCAAACTTCCCTCTGTTGACGACTTTATTTACCTGCCTTGCCACATTTCTCAAACACTTTGTATTTGTTGTAGATATCTATCCCTAAAATATTTTGAGTCCCTAAGGCAAAAATACAGAGATAGAAATTGGGGGTGAGGGGTTGGCATGTTATGCATACACACCCATATAGTCTCCAACTTGGTGCTGCTCACTTAGATCCTTGCCAGTTGATATTGCTGGAGACCAAACAACTCTCAGGACCTCAAAGGGACCAAGCTGTCATAGGTTTCTAGGCCTTTGGTTATACATGTCTTTGGAATTTATGAGTTCTTTGAGGACAAGAATTCTCATATTTTTCTCTTCATAACCCTTGTAAATAGAACCCGAATACCTAGAATAGTGGGACCTCAACAAATATTGGATGGATGGATGGATGGATGGATGGATGGATGGATGGATAGATCAACAAGGGCTCACTTCTTCCCACTGATAGTGACCTGAGCCCCTTCCCTGCCCATTACTTCCTTGGTTCTTACTTGCCTTTTGTTTACTGAGCAGGTAGTTGAGATTTGCCGTCTATTCTTAGCCACATGGACACCATCCAGTTCATCCAGTGCCTGTCTTAAGAGCTCCAGTCCTATGCTTTCCTAAGAGCTAGAGAGGCAGGGCCCAGTGCCCTCAACTCAGTAAAGGCCTTTTTTTTCCCCTTTCTATTGGATCTACCTTTGATATTAAGCATCCCATGTACCCCCTCTTTCCACCACTAGTTCAATTGAACTTTGGGTGAATGTGTAATGAATTAGATCAGGCCACACCAAAGGAGCAAAGAAAATTTGGTCTGAGCACTTTCCTTGGAGTAGGACCTTGAAAGTACTGAAACACTAGGCATCTGCAACCTGTGAAGTTATTACAAGGCTAAAATGTTGGTTCTCACTTTACTACTGTATGCCTCAGTTCTCTCATCTGTAAAGTGGGGAAAATAGGGTTGTTTAAGTTTAAATGAAGAATATATGTTAACAACTTTAACTAGTAACTAGCATCTAATAAGTCCTCAATAAAACTAGCAATTTTCATTGTTATTATTAGTACTACTACTCTTTCAGGACTTAACACTGCGCATAAAAATTTACAAATATCTAAGGAGGATATTAAATTACAGATTTCTGCACCCCCTTTTCAAGTTCTGATTAAGTTTGAAGTGAGGCCAAGGAATCTGTATGTTTAATAACCACCCCCGTTGATTATGTTATGAGTCCTTAAGAAACCACACTGACATATGACCTAGGGAACCGTACTTGGCATAATAAGACCAAGACAAAAATAAAAAGTCTCCATCGAAAGAGAGAGAGAGCAATTCTGGGAGCTGTGGAATTTTTGTTGCTTTGTGAGTAAAAATGAATGTGCGTTTATTAAACATGTAAATAGAAACTATTTTCATCATAGTTGAAATTTTTTAAAGTAGTGCTGGTAATAGCCCTTGGTCAAGAGAAAGGCAAAACTTTTTGTGATGATATTAGGCATTATAAAGTGATAGTGCTGTCAGCTTGTAAAGCCTTGAATTAAATTTGCTTTTTTAAGAAAGAGCATTCAAGACTTAAAAATCTTTTTATTAAGTGTTCATGTATAATAGTTTGTTTTTATTTTATCAATGTGACATGTCAAGTGATGGCTATTTTTTAAGTGTCCTATATTTAAATGTGTTTTTTTTTAAACTTACAGTTCCTTACTTGGGGGGAATCTTCGGTTTTTTCATTGTAGATGTACAGTTTTTCATTCATCTCTGTAGACTAATCTAGAAACCTAACACTACATATAATAACTTTATTACTATAGGAAATAAATATTCCTTCATTTCAAATTCCAAAATTTACAATATTTAGAGATAAAAACCATTCAGAGGATGGAGATTCTACAGAGGTTTAGGCAAACTTTGGTGAACCAGCCACAGATTTCTGGTTTGGTAGTGCTTTCTTAATGCCCTCATTTAAAAATGGTCATTGCTCTATCTTCACATTGTTCTCATTAGGCATTTTTAAATAAATTTATTTATTTGTCATTAGGCATTTATTTGTTTGTCATTAGGCATTTTTATGTATGGTATAGCCCAAATATCTACAAATTATAAACCTTTTTCTTCATCAATATAAACAAATCTAACTGTAATGTGAATAATGCTTACGGTCAGTATTTGACTTCTCAGCTAGCATGGATGTGCATAGTAGGGGAGGGAAAAAAAGACAAAACCAAAACCAACCCCCGCCAACATCCCCACCTGTTTTAGAGAACTTAGGAAATAGAAGTGGTAGACTAGCCAAGATCATTTTTAACTTGTCACTTTTCAAAGCAGATTGTTGAATGAGACATTTCATCTGAGTGAAGTAGAAATTAATATTTTAATTGTATTTGTACACTGTGGAAATTTTTCTCTAATGAATTAATTTTCTCCAGAAAATTAAATTTTGGATCATTTATATTTGTGAGGGGTTTGTAATATATTTAGATTCTTTTGGTATCTTCTCATACTCTGTGAATTTCAAATTCAGAAGGAAAAAAGTTTGTGTCCTTGATTTCCTGGTGAAGAATGCCAGCACTGACTCTGTTAATGAATAGCCCTAGTAAAATAAGCATAAACCTTTTGTGAGAACATTCCTTCCTAGAAGGAGTTGGGTTTGCCCTTTCCCAAGATTTAGACTTCTGTGAAAATTCTTTCAGATGTGTCTTGGCCAGAAAGAGAGTTCTTTTATTTTACTCTGTATTCATTTTATTAAATGTTGCTTGTATCAGAGGAAAAAATACTGTGATTATTAAAATATTGATAAATTTGAAATAACAAGGAAATTGCCACATTGACAGAATTTTGGACCTTCTATTTCAAGATGAATTTTTAAAAAGATATGCATACAACTTGTATTCTGTCAAGTTTCCTTGAGTGAATAAGAGATGATTAAGAAGATCCATGGAAATCATCAGCCTGCCTTTTTAAGAGGAAAATATTGTTTAGTGAAATGATAAATATGAAGCTTTAGATTTTAGCAAAGAATGATGAATGTTGATTGGATTTTTCTCCGTTGCTTTTAGCTGTATGACAAAATTAATACAAAGTCTTCACCACAAATCAGGAATCCTCCAAGTGATGCAGTACAGAGAGCCAAAGAGGTAAGTGATATATTTTGTAAACGTATCTGAGTGTCACATTTGTTGTTTTTATTGAAAACATTTCTGCTGCACAGGAGGAAGCAGTTTCCTTGGAGTTATAGTTGGACCATAAGCTCAGATTTACTGTTTCTAAATTGATCACTGAGCATTTGCATACAGAAAAGAAAAAAATCTCAGCAGCAACAGTGCCTATTATAGATTTCTGGTTGTGGTTCTGCTGTGTAAACTTGAACACATTAACATTATCAATTTTGCTTCGTTTTTTTAAATAAAGTTATTTTACTTTACTTGATGGAAATAAAGATCTCTGGAAATTTGAGTTGCTTTTTTAAAGTGGTAATGTTTGAAAGTTAATTAAATATCTACGTCAACTAAGTTCAGAGATGTCATTTTTATAAATTGTTAGTTAATGTATAACTGTCATAGACTTTTTAAAACTTTTAATGTAGACAAGTGACATTGCATAAAGCTTGGAAAATTAAAGTTCATTTATAATCTCATCACCCTAACACAGTAATTTTCATTTGCATATCCTTCTCCAGATACTACCATTTGCATACAAATTTTCATGTAGTTTCAATCAAAATGTATCTTTTGTTTACCTAACATTATATAATGAACATTTTTCCATGTTTTTACTTCGTCTTTGTAAATACAGTAGACTCTCTGTTAACCAAATCTCAGGCAGCCTGCCCTCTCAAGCAACCAACAAAAAATCAGAGAAATAATACTACATTTATTCAGCATGAGTGCCAGTTAACAGAGAGTCTGCTTAATTTACCTGGCATCTACCAATCCCCATAGGTGCCAGTTAACTGAGAGTTTATTTTATAAGTTTATTAACAGCATAATTTTTCTTTGCTATTACTAATTATAATGAATTAGCAATTCCTTCATTGTTAGACATGTAGGATTTGTTTTTTTAACTTCTCGATGTTATAAAAGTCTTTATGCAAATAATTCCCCTTGAAAAAAATTGTTTCTTATAAAGCACGATTACTAAGTGAAAGAATATGAAAGACTTAATTCCCTTCCTACCAGATTTTAAACACAAGACCTGTACTGGACAATATTGGATATCCACTGAGAAACAAGACCAAGGACTTGGGCACTGCTACGCCTGCCCATGTGGTCAGGACACCAGCCTGGAGAAGTTCCCTCTAACTTAAGAGACCACACCTTGGTGTTTAAAATTATAGACTGTGAGAATAGCAGAGGACCAGACAGTATGTGGTTTAATCCTTTCATGTCACTGGTAGAAAAATTCGAAGCATAAAATTCACCAGGAAGAATTGGCTTGTCATCATTAAACAATATGAATTACCAGCATGACCAGTCATGTGGTAAAAGTGCATTTAGATAAGAAAGCAACCCTTTAGTTTCTGTTTGTTAGTTCTTCCCTGAGGAGGTGGTTGAATAAGTACAGAAGTGTGCTGCTGAAATCTAAGCCTTAGGCTAAGTGACTTCATCATATCCCTTCCTGCCCCAGTATTAAGATTCTGCATGGTAAGGTGAGAGGTTCCTACTGGATGGATGACTTTTGTACCCCTGACATCTAGTCCTGCTGAAGTGATCTTTGATTGACTCAACTTTTGGAATCGAGTGCAATGTGTATAACTGCTCTGTGAGTCCAACAGTCTACAGTTAAGAATCATAGTGGTACGTTTACTCTGAAAGAGAACACAGACTTTTGCCCTGGGCTCATGTCACATAATCAAATTTTAGATGAGTAAACTCCATCCTGGTGTTGAGGAATAACTTTTGAAGAACAATTTTGTTTGAAAACTACCATTTTACCTGTAGAGAGAAAATGTTAACAGCTATCATTAATGAAGAAAATTTGAGTGAAAAGAGAAAAGTTTGGGTTGTTTGTTTTTTAAAAAATTATTCTCTTAGGCTTCCCTCTCTTGAGTCAGCCTGCTCCACTTCTCAAAGTGTACTTTATTAATAAACTCTTAACTGTCCTATACTTTCATGAACTCTGTCTCTTGACTGAATTCTTTCTTCAAGAAATAAGAGCCGAGGAAAATGTGCGATTTTCTGGTCCTCCCTTAGGGGAGCCCCAATATACTCTTATTGTCTGCTTTCTCTCTGAGGCTGCTTCTTTCACCCTCTCTATCCCTATCTCTCTCCTCTCACTTCTTTTTCTTTAAAAGAAAAAATTATTCTCTTGGGTTCCCTTACAGTTAATCCTAAGAACCATTGGCAAAGGTGTGGTTCTCTCCATATGAGGAAATAAATATGGAGAATAACATTGATTCTGCCAGGCTGCAAGGGAAATTACTTGGTTTTTTTTTTCTTTAAATTGTTTTTATTTGAGCCTATGTCATTTTAATCATTCTAAAAGGAATTGAAAGTTTTGTTAATATAAAAGAAGGCTGTTATTAACTTTTATTACAGATTCATTTTGGTGGTCAGTTCAGAAAAAAGGTTTGCAGGGATATTTTCCCATTAAGTTAATAAAATTACTTACACCTGCAATACATGTGTTGTGGACATGTCATTTTGTTTTGTATTTTTCAATAACCCTTTGGGTTGTAGTTGGATAATATAGGCAGAGACTCTTATAGCAATTTGTTTTATTTTTATTGCTATCAACATAGTTATTTTATATATTAATAACCTTTGAATAAAATGATGAACTTTTTTCTAAAATAATTATTTTGCCTGCCATTAAAAATTCATTCATAATTTTTAATTTAAAAGAACTCTATATTTTTTAAATCTTACATCCTTTTTGCACTATTTTATAACTTGCTCATATTTTATGTTTTAGGTATTGGAAGAAATTTCATGTTACCCTGAGAATAATGATGCAAAGGAACTAAAACGTATTTTAACACAACCTCATTTCATGGTAAGTAATAACTAAATTTCCATAGAACTGAAACCTTACTTTCAGAAGAAGTTTTTAATATTTTTTAAAAATTTTATTAAAGTATAGCTGGCATACAACATTACATTAGTGTCAGGTGTACAGCATAGTGATTTGATATTTATGTACTTTAAAATGTGGTCACCACAATAAGTCTAGTAACCATCTTTCACCATGCAAAGTTATTATGATATTATTGACATATTTCCTGTGCTGCATACAATATGCCCGTGGCTTATTTATTTTATAACTGGAAGTTTGTACCTCTTATTCCCCTTCACCTCTAGAAAAAAATTGTAATAATCCTCATAAAAAAGCCATCTTTATCAAATGTATTTTTGTACATATAATATCAGATTATTAAGATTACAATACCAAGTAATACCATATACATTAAAATTCTTTTGTTGACTTTGTGTCACAGTTGTAAAGATGTTATTTTTTTCTTTTTTTTTTAATTCATTTTTATTGTTAGACTTATTGGGGTGACATTGGGTTAGGGAGGGGAGAAAGGGGAGGAGGTGGGAGAGGAAGGAGGGGAAGCTAAATATAAGATGTTATTTTTAAGGTGACTTTTCGAAGACTGTGTAGTCATCAGACAAGGGATTTGCTTCCTCATAGGACAGTCCCTAATTCACTGGAACTGTTTATGTTACTTAAACCACAGAAACTCAAATTGTGAAAACTAATAAAGAATTCTCTGAACCTAGGTGATATATTAACATAATTACATTCACTGATAATGCAGAACTCCTGCTTTTCTTCATTTCTACTGTATGGAAAATAAGGATAGCACCTGTATTTGGCCAATTATTATAAAGCTAAACGGCTAAGCAGAACTCAAAATAGATGAGATATCTTTCTGTAGAAAAAGCTCCATAGTTGTCTACTTAACTGTAATTCAAAAGCACAATTACAAATGGAAATTCATGTTAAGTATAACATTTTTAAAACATCAGCCACATCAGTATATGTGGAATATATGTGGAGAGTAGGAAAATCCAGATGACTGCCCTTTGGGAGAAAATCTATTTAAATCTAAAAACATAGATTTAAATCTGTATTCTTATTTCTACTATTGAGGTAATATTTTTAAAATAACAGAACAATATACTAAGTTACTATAAGTTTTGACATGCATAGTATTTTAAAACTTTTACCCAGTCATTGAAATAGAATTTTACCTCAAAATGACCACATAGAAAGAAGCAATTACTACAGTCACCCTAACTCTCCCACCTAAACATGAAAGGCTGAACTCCAGCATAATCTTTGAGAATATTTGACCTGATTTCACATGACAGCAGCACTTTCCACTTACAGGAAACCAGGTTCTGTCTGCATCTGTTTGTATTCTCCTGTGTAACATTCTAATACAGGGGTGTCCAATCTTTTGGTTTCCCTGGGCCACAATGGAAGAAGAAGAATTGTCTTGGGCCACACATAACATACACTCACACTAATGATAGCTGATAAGCTAAAAAAAAAAAAAAAAAGTCACAAACTATCTTATAATGAGACTAAGAAATATGGGGTCCTGGAAGATGGCAGATTAGGTGGATGCTGTTATCTACAGCCTCCCAGATCACATCAAGGTTGCAGATAGCTAACGGAACAATCAACTGTAGGAAACATTGGAGGACTGACTGAGTAGAACCACAAACAGCTGAGAATATAGAGAAGGAAGCCCAATCAAGACCATGAACACAGGCCCCTTAGAGACTTGCCCTGTCAACACTAAGGCACTCTAGGTGGAAGAGTGATCAGCCCCACCGACTTTACTAACAGGGGAATACTTTCTTGCAAACTTAAGCAAGAGTGGCTGTCAGTGGTGAACTGCAAAGCCATCGGCGTTACTCTTCCACTCCCTTTGGACAGTTAACAGTGTGCTGTGAGGGGCATACCACTCTACTACAACTGAAGAACACACACAGCACACTCAAGGGACAGTCATAGATTACACACACAGGAGATTGAAGAGATTGCACCATTGGACCACAGAGGACACATACTACATAATGCCAGCAAGCAAAGACTAAGAGACATAAGAGATCTACCTGCTACATAGAAGCAGACACAGAGAAAGCAGCCAGAACGAGAAAACAGAAAAACATACCCCAAATAAAGGAATGAAACAAAACAAAACAAAAAAACAGAAAGAGAGTTAAATGAAATGGTGGCAGTCAAACTACCAGAGCAAGAGTTTAGAAAACAGGTTATAAGAATGCATAAGGAACTTACTGAAAATTTCAACAAAGAGATAGCAACCATAAAAAAAGACATAGAGAGGGAGAGAGTGCAAGATGGCAACCAGGGAGGAAGTCCCTAAAACTTCTCCCAGAAAACACAATTAAATGGCCATCCAGGAGCCAAGAAAGAAAACCCTGAGTGGCACAGTGACAACAGAAATCCAAGCATCACAAGAAAACACCTGAAGGTTAGAGAGAGGGGGAGCGACCGGGAGAGAAGGGACGTAACAGAGTCGGATTGCAACAGGAGCCCATCGCTGCTAACTGAAGGAACTAGAAAGAGCTCAGGGAGCAGCACCATACACAGGAGGGAAGGAGGCCAAGAAACTACAAGATTGAAAGCCAGAGTGGCAGAATACTGGGTGACTGTGAGGGAGCTGGACCTTACAACAGCGTGTTAGGGACAAAGCCTGGGAGCCAGCCTCTGAAACAATTAAGTAGCAAAAAAGCTGAATGAGGACTCTAAACAACCACAGGTGGAAATAAAGCCCCAGATACAGCACCTTGGCTCCAAGCGCCCTTGCAGCCTACAATGCGCACGCGTGCTGCTTCACTGCATGGCCGTGGTTCCCGGTCCACAGCACAGGCAAGAAGGCTGCCCTCACGCTGCCTGTGGTATCAGGGCCTGCAACTTTAGACCCATGGCACGCGCGTCCCTAGTGCCCTCGCACACACCGGCTATCTCGCGGGGGCTGTGGATTCTGGCCCACGGAGTGCACGCACCCGATGCCCTCGCGTGGTATGCACTTACAGACTCAGCCCTGAGCAGCTGCTATGGAGACGAATCTCTGGAACACACCCGGGGTAAAGCACTGGAGAGGGAAGAAAGGCGGATTTGACAGTGTTCGCCCCCAACCAGCGAGAGCGGCCTCGGCCTACATCTCATCAGCCTCCCCCATCTCCCCTAGCTTCCCCAGCAAAAGGCAGGAGGTGGAGCTGCCCCAGCAGTACACTTTGTTGGCCTCCCCTCTCTCCTACATCCTCCCCAACGAACTGCAGGAAGCGGAGGGACGGCAGACCGATGGGCCCCATCTCCAAACGTAGCTGGAGACCAGAGATAAGGCTTAAACACCTCCCCTCTCCCACAACTTGCCTCCCCAGTGCCACCTAGTGTTGACTCTACAGCAAGACACCACAAAAATACTAATCAGAGCTCCAGGGCTCTGCTGAAAATAAAACCCTCATGCCAAAGAAGAACCCAGCAGACAATATGATTACCTTAGAATTTAAAGCTACTCATAAAGATGAAAAATCTCCAGAAAAGGATCTCATAGACCTAGAAATTAATGGACTAAGTGACAGAAATTATAAAGTAGCCATTCTAAAGGCTCTGAGGGAAATGAAAACATGCTGGCAGAACACTGTAGCTGAGATGAATGAAAATCATCTCAAATCATCAGAAAGGAAATCCATGAACAAAAGAAACAATTTAACAAATTCGAACCATAAGGAAAAACGAGATGGTAATTCAAGAGATACATAATACAATAAAAGAAGTGAGAAATGAAATAACTGCCATAGGAATCAAGGCCAACCAGATGGAAGAAAGAATTAGTGATATTGAAAATCAGAATATGGAAACATCTCAGAAAGAGGAATATAGGGAATATAGAACCAAAAGGATTGAAAGAACTCTGCAAGAACTATCTAACTCCATGAGACAAAACAACATCAGGATAATAAGATTAGAAGAAGGAGCAGAGCACTCTACAGAGAACATACTCAAACAAATAGAAAACAAGAACTTTCCAAACCTATGGAAAGATCTGGAACCCCAAATTCAAGAAGAAAATAGGTCCCCTAGATACCTGGACCCTAGCAGATCTTCTCCAAGACACATTGTACTAAAGGTGTCAAAAACTAAACAAAAAGAGACAATTCTCAAGGCAGCCAGGGGAAAAAAGAACTATAACCATTAAAGGAAAATCCATCAGACTGGCATCAGACTTCTCAGCAGAAACTCTACAAGCCAGGAGGGAGTGGAATCAAATATTCAAAACTTTAAAAGAGAAAACTTCCAACCAAGAATAAATTATCCAGCAAAATTATCCTTCAGATATGAAGGAGGAATAAAGACCTTCCCAGACACAAAGAAGGTGAGGGAATTCGCCAGCAAGAGGCGGCACTTCAAGAAATACTGAAGGAGGCTCTTGGCCCTGAAACAAAACATCTGGAGAAATGGAATAGAGTTGGGGCAACAAGAAAGAAACAAAAATAAAACAAAACAACAACAAAAAGTAATGGCCTTAGGAAATCCTCACATATTGATCATCACTCTAAATATTAATGGACTGAATTCACCAATAAAAAGGCACAGAGTAGCAGACTGGATTTAAAAAAAAAAAAAAAAACATCCAAGAGACACACTTCAGCCATAAGGACAAATGCAGACTCACAGTGAAAGGATGGGAAACAATACTCCAATCAAATGGTAACCAGAGAAAAGCAGGAGTCGCCATACTGATATCTGATGAAATAAACTTCAGGTTTAAAAAGGTAAGAGATAAAGGTATACATTACATAGTGACAGGAGGCACAATACAACAACAAGAAGACTTGACACTAATTAATATATGTGCTCTCAACCAGGAAGCACCAAAATGTACAAACCCACCACTAACAGATCTGAAAGGAGAAACTGACAAAAGCACAATCATTGCGGGACAGATCGTCCAAACAGAAAATAAATAAGGAAATATCAGCTTTAAATGACACTTTATAGCAATTGGACATAATTGGCATTTACAGGACACTTCATCCAGCAAAAAGAGACTATACCTTCTTTTCTAGTGCACATGGAACATTCTCAAGGATAGACCATATGCTAGGACATAAAAGTAGCCTCAGCAAATTCAAGAAGATCGAAATCTTACCAAGTGTATTCTCAGACCACAAAGCTTTGAAATTGGAGATCAACTGTAAAAGGAAAGCAGAAAAAAACCACATATACATGGAGATTAAACATCTTATTTTAAAATGACTGGATGAAAGAACAAAAGAAGAGGTTTAAAAATATATAGAAACTAATGACAATGAAAATACACCATATCAAAATTATTGGGACACAGCGAATGCAGTAATAACAGGGAAATTGATATCATTACAGGCCTATCTTCAGAAACAAGAAAAATCACAAGTAAACACCTTAGCATCCCATCTTAAAGAACTAGAAAAAGAAGAGCAGACAAAACCCAAAGGCAGCAGAAGAAAAGAAATAATAAAAATCAAAGCAGAGCTAAACCAATTAGAGAACAAAAGGACAATAGAAAAAAATATTACAAAGAGCTGGTTCTTTGAGAAAGTCAACAAAATTGACAAACCCCTGGCTAGACTAATCAAAGGATGAAAGGAAAGGACACAAATATCCAAAATTAGAAATGAAAGAGGAGAAATTATCACTAATACCACAGAAATACAAAGAATTATAACATCCATTTATGATCAAAACACTGAATAAAATAGGTATAGAAGGAAAGTATCTCAACATAATAAAGTCCATATATGACAAACCCTCGGCTAACATCATACTGAATGGGGAAAAGCTGAAGCCTATTCCCTTAAAATCAGGAACAAGACAGGGATGTCCCCTGTTACCACCGCTATTTAATATAGTACTAGAAGTTCTAGCCATAGCAATCAGGCAAGAGAAAGGAATAGAAGGTATCCACATTGTGAAAGAAGAGGTCAAATTGTCATGATTTGCAGATGACATGATACTTTATATAAAAAATTCCAAAATCAACATACAAAAATCAACAGCATTCCTATATACAAACAACAGATCTTCAGAAAAAGAAATGAGAGAGGCAATTCCTTTTGCTATCGCAACAAAAAGAATGAAATACCTGGGAATTAACTTAACAAAGAATGTGACAGATTTATACATGGAAAACTATAAGACACTTTTGAAAGACATCGAAGAGGACACAAAGAAGTGGAAAGATATTCTGTGTTCATGGATAGGAACACTTAACATTGTAAAAATGGCCATGTTGCCCAAAGCAATGTACAGATTTAATGTAATTCCTATCAAAATCCCGCAATCATACTTTCACAAAATAGATAAAAGAATTACCAGATTTATATGGAACCATAAAAGACCTCGAATTGCCAAAGCAGTACTACACAAAAATAATAAGGCTGGTGGTATTACACTCCCCAACTTCAATTTATAATACAAACATCAATAAACAAAAGAGCTTGGTATTGGCAGAAAAACAGACACATAGACCAATGAAACAGAACTGAAAACCCAGAAATACATTCACAAATTTATGGACAAATAATTTTTGATAAAGGAGCAAAAAATATTAAATGGGGAAAAGACAGCCTCTTCAGTAGGTGGTGCTGGGAAAGCTGGAAAAACATATGCAAAAGAATGAATCTGAGCTGTGAACTATCACATATACAAAAATTAACTCAAAATGTATTAAAGACCTTCATATATGACCCAAAACAATAAACTGTATAGAAGAAAACATAGGTAGTAAACTTATAGACCTGGGGCTCGAAGAAGATTTCATGAACCTGACCTCAAAGGCAAGGGAAGTAAAAGCAAAAATAAATGAATGGGACTATATCAAGCTAAAAAACTTCTGCACTGCAAAAGAAACACTCAACAAAGCAAAGAAATAGCCAACTGAATGGGAGAAAATATTTGCAAACAAAACATCTGGTAAGGGTCTAACTACTAAAATATATAAAAACTAATATGACTTAACAATAACAACAAAAGTAAAACAACCCAATAAAATAGTGGACAGAGGAACTAAACAGACACTTCTCCCACAAAGAAATACAAATGGTCATCAGACATATGAAAAAATGCTCATCCTCATTAGTTATGCAAAAAGGAAATGCAAATCAAAACCACAATGCCATACCTCTTCACACCTGTTAGAATGGCTATTATCAACAAGACAAGGAGTAACAAGTCCTGGAGAGGATGTGGAGAAAAAGGAACTTCTCGCACACTGCTGGTGGGAATGCAAAGTGGTACAACCACTATGGAAGATAGTGTGGAGGTTCCTCAGAAAATTGGGAATGGAGTTACCATATGACCCACTAATCCCCCTTTTGGGGATCTCCCCCACAAAATTTGAAAATCTTAGTCCGCAAAGACTTATTTACCCCAATATTCATTGCAGCACTGTTCACAGTGGCCAAAACTTGGAAACAACCAAAGTGCCCTGTGACAGATGACTGGATAAAGAAGCTGTGGTACATATACACAGTGGAATATTACTCAGCTATAAGAAAAGATGAAATACTGCCATTTACAACAAAATGGATGGACCTAGAGATCGTCGTAGTAAGTGAAATAAGCTAGACAGAAAAAACCAAGAACTGTATGACTTCACTCATATGTGGAATATAAAACTGAAAGCAACAAACAAACAAAAAAACAAACCCACAGACACAATCAATAGTTTAATGTTTATTTGGGGACAAGTGGGGATGAGATGGGAGAAGGGGGAGGGGGTGGCAGAGGAGAGAGGGGAACCTAAATATATGGTGATGGAAAGAGAACTCACACTGGGTGGTGAACATATAATGCAACAAGTAGGCAATGCACTATAGAATTGTACACCTGGAACCTATGTAATTCTTGCTAACCAATGTCACCCCAATAAGTCTAACAATAAAAAAAGACATAGAAACCATTGAAAAAATCAGAAATGAAGAATACAATAACTGAAATTAAGACTACACTAGAAGGAATCAACAACAGGTTGCACCCCAATAAATCTCACCATAAAAACATGTTTACAAAATATTTAAAAAGCAGGTTAGATAAAGCAAAACTTTGAAGCAGCAATCTGGAGGACAAAGTAGCAGAAAATACCCAAATGGAAGAGCAAAGAGAACAAAGAAATTTTTTTAAGAAATGAAGATAACCTGAAAGACCTCTGGGACAACATCAAGTATAACAACATTTGATTATAGGTGTACCAGAAGGAGAAGAGAGGGAGCAAGGGATTGAGAACCTGCTTTTAAAAATAATGATTAAAAACTTCCCTAACCTGGCAAAAGAAATGGCCACACAAATTCAGGAAGCACAGAGAGTCCCAACCAAGATGAACCCAAACAGTCCCACACCAAGACACATCATAATTAAAATGGCACAGGTTAAAGACAGAGAAAATCCTAAACGCAGCAGGACAAAGACAACTTACCTACAAGGGAGCTCCCATAAGGCTATCAGTGGATTTCTCTATAGAAACTTTGCAGGCCAGAAGAGAATGGCAGGAAATGCTCAAAGTAATGAAAAACACGAAGACTACTCTACCCAACAAAGCTGTCATTTAAAATTGAAGGAGAGATAAAGAACTTCCCAGTTACAAAAAGATAAAGGAATTCACTACCACTAGGCCAGTGTGGCAAGAAATGCTAAAGGGACTTCTTTAAGCAGAAAAAAGGAAAAAACAAGCAATCAAATAAAAAACAAGAATAATAACATGTTGATGACTATGTACCTGTGAGTAATTGCTTTAAATGTAAATGGACTAAATTTTCCAATCAAAAGACATAGGGTAATGAGTGGATAAGAAAGTGAGACTCAGGCATATATTGACTAAAAGAGACTCACCACCTCATAAGGAAAGACACACAGACTGAAAGTAAAGGGCTGGAAAAGGATATTTCATGCAAATGGAAATGGAAAAAAATCTGGGGTAGCAATACTTATATTGGACAAAATAAACTTTAAAACAAAGACTATAACGAGACAAAGAAGGACATTACATATTATAAAGGGATCAATCCAACAAGAGGATATCACTTTTGCAAACATTTATGCACCCAACATAGGAGCACCTAAATACATAAAGCAAATATTGATTGACAAAGGCAGACATCAATAGTAACACAATCTTAGTAGGGAACTTTAACACCTCACTAACACCAATGGACAAATCTTCCAGCTAGAAAATCAACACGGATACAGTGGCCTTAAATGACATGCTCAAGCAGATGGATTTAATTGATATTTTTAGAGCATTATATCCCAAAGCAGCAGAATAACATTCTTTTCAAACACACATGGAACATTTCCCAAGGCAGACCAAATGTTAGGCCACAAAACAAGCCTGAGTAAATTTAAGAAAATTAAAATCATATCAAGTACTTTCTCTGACCACAACAGTATAAAACTAGAAATCAGTTGCAACAACAAAAAAAAAAAAAAGAAAGAAAGAAAAACTGAAAAATGCACAAACACATGGAGGCTAAACAGTATGCTACTAAACAATGAGTGGGTCAACAATGAGATTAAGGAAGAAATCAAAAGGTACCTTTAGACAAATGAGAACAAAAACACAACTACCCAAAAATCTATGGGACATAGCAAAAGCAGTCTTGAGAGGGAAATTAATAGCAATGCAGGCCTGCCTAAACAGTTTAACCTTACTTCCAAGGAAACAGGAAAAACAACAGCAAACAAAACCTAAAATCAACACAAAGAAGGAAATAATAAAAATCAAACCACAAATAAATGAAATTTAGACTAAGAAGACAATACAAAAGATTGATGAAACCAAGAGCTGGTTCTTTGAAAAGATATACAAAATTGACAAACCTTTAACCAGACTCCTCAAGAAAAAGAGAGAGAACCCAAATAAATAAAATCAGAAATGAAAGAAGAGACATGACAACAGACACCACAGAAATACAAGAAATTATAAGAAAATACTATGAACAACTATATACCAACAAATTCAGCAATTTGGAAGAAATGGATAGATTCTTAGAAACACACGAACTTCCCAGGTTAAATCAAGAAAAAACAGAAAATCTAAATAGGCTAATTACTAACAATGAAATTGAATCAGTAATCAACAGACTCCCAACAGGTGAATCTTACCAAACATTCAAAAAGAATTACCATCTATACTTCTCAAACTATTTAAAAACATCCAGGAAGAAGGCAGGCTCCCATACATTTTATGAGGCCACCATTACCCTGATTCCAAAACCAAATAAAGATACTACACACAAAAAATAATGCTATAGGCCAATATCCCTAATGAACATACATACAAAAAAAAGCTCAACAAAATATTAGCAATTTGAATCCAGCAATACATTAAAATAATCATACACCACAATCAGGTGGGATTTATTCCTCAGATGCAATTTTGGTTCAGTATATGTAAATCAATTAACATGATACACCACATAAACAAAATGGAAAATACAAATCATATGGTCATTTCAATAATGCAGAAAAAGCATTTGACAAAATTCAACAGCCATTTATGATAAAAATGTTCAGCAAAGGGGGAATAAAAAGAATATATCTCAATTTAATAAAGGCTATATATTGATAAACCCACAGCTAACATTATACTCAATGGAGAAAAGCTAAAATCATTCCTTTTAAGATCAGGAACAAGACAATGATGCCCACTGTCACCACTCTGATTCAGCATAGTACTAGAAGTTCTAGCCATAGCAATCAGACAAGGAAAACAAATAAAAGCCATCCAAATAGGAAAAGAAGAAGTAAAACTATTATTATTTGCAGATGACATCATACTGTATATAGAGAATCCCAAAGATTCAACCACAAAATTATTGAAACTGGTAAATGAATTTAGCAAAGTAGCAAGATACTAAATCAATATCCAGAAATCAATTGTCTTCTTATACACCAATAACAAACTAGCAGAAGGAGAAATAAAGAAAACAATCCCATTTACAATTACATAAAAAAATACCTAGGAATAAATTTAACCAAAGAATTAAAAGACGTGTACTCAGAAAATGATAAGACAAGAGAGAAGTCAAAGAAGACACAAATAAATAGAAACACATACCATGCTCATGGATAGGAAGAAATAATATAGTTAAAATGTCAGTACTACCCAAAGCAATCTATAGATTCAGTGCAATTCCCATCAAAATACCAATGGCATTCTTCACAGATATACAACATATAATCCTAAAATTTATATGGAACCATAAAATACCTAGAATAGCCACAGCAACCTTGAGAAAGAAGAACAAAGACGGAGGGATTGTGCTATTAGACATCAAATTATACTACAAGACCACAGTTATCAAAACAGCATGGTATTGGAATAAAAAGACACACAGATCAATGGAACAGAAGAGAGAGCCCAGAAATAAATCCATGTCTATGTGGCCAATTAATCTATGATAAAGAAAGCAAGAACTTACATTTGGGTAAAGACAGTCTTTGCAACAAATGTCTCTGGGAAAACTGGACAGATACATGCAAAAAAATGAAATTGAACCACCTTCTTACACCATATACAAAAATAAACTCAAAATAGATTAAAGACCTAAATATAAGACCTGAAACCATAAAACCCCCCAGAAGAAAAATACAGTAAGTAACCTCTCAGACATTACCCTTAGCAGTACCTTCAATGTTATATCTTCCAGGGCAAGGGAAACAAAGGAAAATAAACAAATGGGACTACATCAGACTAAAAACCTTTTTTATAACAAAACAAACCATCAATAAAACAAAAAGACATCCCACAGAATGGGAGAAAATATTTGCCAATGAGGAATCCAATAAAGGGTTAATATCCAAAATTTATAAGAAACTCACACAATTCAACACCAAAAAGACAAACAATCCAATTAAAAAATGGGCAGAAGACCTGAATAGACATTTCTCCAAAGAGTAGATACAGATGGCCAATAGATACATGAAAAGATGTTCAACATCACTAATCATCAGAGAAATGCAAATCAAAACCACCATGAGATACCACCTCACTCCTGTCATTATGGCTATCATCAAATCAACCAACAAGTGTTGGTAAGGATGTTTAGAAAAGGGAACCCATTTTCACTGTTGGTAGGACTGCAAATTCGTCCAACCACTATGGAAAACAGTATGGAGGTTCCTCAAAAAATTAAAACGGAACTACCTTATGATCCAGCAGTTCTACTCCTGGGTATTTATCCAAAGAAATCCAAAACACTAATACGAAAAAATATATGCACCGCTATGTTTATTGCAGCATTATTCACAATAGCCAAGATATAGAAACAACCTAAATGCCCATCAATAAATGATTGGATAAAGAAGCTATAATACTCCATTTATACAAGGTTGCTGTAGTATTACTCAGCCATAAAGAAGAATAAAATCTTACCTTTCACAACAACATGGATGGAACTAGAAAATATCATGCTAAGTGAAGTTAGTCAGACTAAGAAAGACAAATACCATATGATCTCACTTATATGTGGAATCTAAAGAACAGAATAAACGAACAATCAAAATAGCAAAAAATTTTTGGACACAGACAATAGTTTAGTAGTTGCCCCAGAGAAAGGGAAGAGGGGATGGGGAAGTAAGGAGGGAGATTCAAATATATGGTGATGGTAAAAGAAACTACTCTGAGTGATGAAAACACTATGCAACATGTAGACAATAAAGAACTGTACATCTGGAACCTATGTAATTTTACTAACCAGTGACAACCCAATAAATTTAATTTAAAAAATGAAAAAAATCGTGTTTTAAGAAAGTTTACGAATATGTGTTGGGCCATATTCAAAGCCGTCCTGGGTGCATGTCGCTTGTAGGCCACTGGTAGGACAAGCGTGTTCTACATTGGTATTCTACAGAGCAGGTCCCTTTCCCAGTAAGTGGCACATCTCACCTCAGCTTGGTTATTCTCATTGAATTTATGATCCCATTTAATTGTTATTATCTGTTTCACAGACCAAGAAAATTAAGAAACTCGGTGCTTTAGTAGTATCCTTAAGTTTGAAAAATCACAAGTGTCAGGAGTTAATTACCCCTACTCAATATTATCATGTTCCCTGTTATTTTCATGTGTATAGGCCATGTTTCCCCAGATTACAATTAATTCCCCTTTAGCCATCATGTTCTATATAGTGTAAAAGTGGTTAAAACTGGATTCAGATGGACCTGGGATTGAACTCCAACCTTGCGACCACTAGTTCTCTGAACTCTGTCTGAGACAACCTCATGGAGTTAGAATAAGAATTAAGTAGATGATACATCTCCTGTGCTTAGCACAGTGCCTGACACATGCTTGATACCTAATAAATGTTAATAATGAAAATTATTAGTTACTCCATAGTGTCTTATCTTGAGTAGGGTACATAGTATGCTCTCAGAAAAACATTGAGTAGATTAGGAACGTGCCCATTTGCAGATAGGTTAACCTCACCTCAATTGTTCTGTGCAGTGTAATGTGTTTTCCATAGATAGAAATCTGTAGAAATTTTGGACAGACATATCAGGCTATAAATTACTGAGTAACCTCAGCTCAAGTCAGAGAATGATATACAACTGTTTGAGACCAGCAGATCTTTCAGATTTGATGTAAGCAAAATAAAGAAATTAACATACGAGGGCTATCCATAAAGTCTCCAGCCATGTAATATGAAAAAGAGAGGCATTTATGGCTGGATTTTTTCTGGACAGCCCTCGTATACCCAAATAAAAGTCTCTTTTTAAGGTTGAGATTTTTTTTTCAAAATCATTAATGCGCAGATAACCCTGTGTCTCACTACTTACCTACCTTCAAAGCCTTGATTTATTTTATTTTTCTGAAGTCAGATGTTAATATGTGCACTGCTATTACAAAACATTTTTTGAAATAATAATTCTTACAATTTCTGAATACCTTTAGATGCTTTAAAAATATTTTATTCATTCATCAAATATGTAAATGCCCCTTTATGTGCCACGCACCATGCTAGGCACTAAGGATAGTGGTGAATAGGACAAACAAGGTTCCTGCCCTCATGGAATTTCTAGTGGGGGTGGGATGAAGGAATGGAGAGGTGAGCTAGAGATGCAGTGAGCAGGTAAACTAACAAGATAATTTTATATGATGATAATAACTATGAAGAAAAAAAGGGGTAACAGGCAGAGATGATGGTAAAGTGGGAGACACTTTAGTCAGCCAGGGAAAAGACCTCTGAGAAGTTAACCTGTGAGCTGAGGCTTGTTATCTGCAAGAACCAACTTTCTGACCATCCAAGTCTGGAAAGGCCCAGAGGCAGGAAGGAGCTTTGTAGATTCAAAGTACAGAAGTAAGGCCATTGTGGCTTGGGATATAGTAAACAAGGCAGCAAGTGATACTGGAAGAGCTAGAAGAGGTTGGCAGAGGCCAGACCATGGAGGGCCTTGCAGGCCATGGTAAGGAATCTAGATTTTTTCCTCATTGTACTGGATGGCACCTAGTGGTTGCAAGTAGGAAATGTTGTCAGAGCTCTGCTTTATAGAGTGTTAGGGTTGATATGTAGAGAATAGACTGTAGCGGGGGTTAAGAGTTAAAAGAAGGATACCAATTAGGAAACTGCATGAGAGGTGGTGGTAAAGCCTTGGAGAAGGTTGGGTCTGATGGAAAATGGGTAGACTGAGATTATACAGTAGAGATGGTTGAATGCTACAGGACTTGCTGATGGTTGGGATATAAGGTGGTATGACTGACCCCTTTTACAGTTCACAGAGAAAACTGTGCCCTAGAAAGGTAAAGAGACTTGCCTGAGGTCAAGTGGCCTTCTTGAGATTCATAACCCAGATCTTGCTGGCTCTAAAGCGCATGCTCTTAAAAGTGAGTTGACTTGTAATGAGGATCCATTTACCTATAAACTTAACTTGAGCTCATTGATCATTCCCAGATAAGCATATATTTGGATAATGTCCCATGTGGGAAATGTAATTCTGAGTTATATACACTATGTTAAATAAACTTAAATGCTGAAACTTTCTATCTTATAAGCATTTTAAAATCATGGCTTCAAAATCTTGATATTTTTAAAGAAATATTACTAGCTAAAGGGAAGTATTTTAATGCTTACATGATTTTATTATGCCAAGGTTTAGGAGTTATTCTTAGCTTATTTATAATTTTTTAAAACATTTTATTTTTTAATTACATTTGACATACAATATTATATTGGTTTCAGATGTACAGCATAGTGATGAGACATTTATATCACTTGCAAAGTCCTCATTCCGATACATCTGGTTCCCATCTGACACCATATTAATTATTAGAATGTTATTGATTGTATGCTCTATGTTGCACTTTACATCCCTGTGACTGTTTAGTGACTATGACTTTGTACTTCTTGATTGCTCCCCATTTTCACCTGCCCCTCCAGCTCTCCTCCCATTCCCCCCCCCCCCGCAAATCTAGTACCCATCTGGCACCACACACAGTCATTGCAACGTTAGTGACTGTATTCCCATGCTATACTCTATCTACATCCACGTAACTATTACTTTTGTAACAACCAAACTGAACTTCCCAATCCCCTACCCTTATTTCACTCACTCTCCCATCCCTCCTCCCATCTGTCAACAAACTGAATGTTCTCTATATTTTTTAATCTGTTCCTGTTCCACTTGTTAATTTTCTTCTTTGGATTTCACCTATGAGCAAAGTGAATTTGCATCTGGTGGAAATTCCTCTGTTTGTCACTCCCTCTCTGTCTTTTGATTTAAACCTTTGATATGTATAACATGAAAGCAACTATTGATAGACATGTAGCCATTGCCATTCCATCATTTATAATTTTTTGCTTTTTCCTATCTTAAAGAAGTCCCTCTATAGCATCCCTTGTAGTATTGGTTTGGTGGTGATGAACTTCAGCTTTTTCTTGTCTGGGAAGCTCTTTATCTCTCCCACAGTTTTGAATGATAGCCTTGCTGGATACATTAATCTTGGTTGTAGATCCTTGGTTTTCATCATATTGAATTTTTGCCAGTCCCTTCTGGCCTGTAAAGTTTCTGATGAAAAATCAGCCAAGAGTCGTATGTTATAAGTTACTACTTGCCTATCTTTTGTTGCTTTTAAATTTTTCTCTTTGTCTTTAATTTTTGCCATTTTAATTGTGGTGTGTCTTGGTATGGGCTTCTTTGGGTTCATCTTGTTGGGGACTCTCTGTGCTTCCTGGGCTTATATGACTATTTCCTTCACCAGGTTAGGGAAGTTTTCAGTCATTATTTCTTCAAATAAGTTCTCGATCCCTTGCTGTTTCTCTTCCCCTTCTGGTATTCCTATGATGCGAATGTTGTTGGGCTTGATGTTGTCCCAGAAGAATCTTAAACTATCCTCATTTTTTTGGATTCCTTTGTTGTTGTTGTTGTTGTTTTGTTGTTGTTGTTGTTCCAATTGGGTGCTGTCTGCTAGCTTCTCTTCCAATTCACTTGTGCCTCTGCTTTATCTAGTCTAGAGATTCCTTCTATTCTATTTTTTCATTTCCTTTATTGTAGTCTTTATTTCTGTCTGGTCTCTTTTAATGGATTCTATGTCTTTCTTTATGCTTTTTACCTCTCTGTTGAAATTATCACTAATTTTCACTGATGATTTTTATAACCATTATTTTGAGTCTGTATCAAATAAGTGGCCTGTCCCCATCTAGTTTACTGTGATTTTCTGCTTTTCTTTCTTTATTTTGAGTTGTATTACTTTGTTTCCTTATTCTGGCAGCCTCTCTGTTTGCACATTTTCTGCTCCTTAACCCAACACTCACTGCTGCAGTTTCTTTGGGGCTCCTGCTAATACTGGGAGGAAGTGTGGGGACAGAGATCTGGAAAGGTGGGTGAGGGAAGACAGTACCTTTGTTCCGCACCTGGCGCTGAAAGTGGCATCCTCAGGCAGTGGGGCTTATGCTTTTCTGTATTTAGTTTGCCCCAAGTTCTCTGTCCTGCATTTTGGAATCAGCTATCTTGAATGCTGGTCCCTCAGATGAGACTGTTTGTGGGCCGAAAAGCATGTCCACAGCCCCCTCTCTCCTTCACCTTCCCAGGCCAGAGCAAGGTCGTACTGTTGCTTCTTACTGCCCCATCGTTTCCCTCCTCTCGGAACTGAAGTGAAGTCAGGCTGCCATGTCTCAAGGCACCAATGCCTGTACCCACTTGAGTCAAAGCAAGATCCGGTTGCAGCGTCTCACAGCCCCAACCCCTGGGCCTCTTCGTGAATGCTCACCCACCGCCTTCGCCCTCCTCCCTCCCACAGCCACAGAGTTTCAAGCAGGGACCCACTAGCAGCCCTAGTCTCTGCACTTTTCCTTTTTTCTTGTCTGTTTGCCTCTCTTAGCCCATGTGCAGGTACTTCTATGCCATGAGCGGATCTCTTAGCTGTGTTTGTGTGTTGAGTAGGGAGTTCTTCATTGAATTATAATGTTCTATTGGTTGTGATCTCCAGAGGAGTTTTTCAGGAGCCTCTCTCATGTGCCATTTTGTTAGCTTATTTATAATTTCACACTTATTTGTTTAATTATCTGGCTTTTTCTTTGCTTTCTGATCGTTAAAACATGAGGATTCAACATTGAATTACCTAACACTTAAAAATATAGATACTTAAAAAAAGTAAATTAATTAAATAAAATAAAATAAATGCAAAAAACCAAGTATCTAAATATAAACAAATAAAAATTTGAATTAAAAATTTAAAAAATATATATATAGATACTTGTAAATATTTACAGTAATTAAGGAAAGAGTAAATAAATGTAGTTTTAAATGATTTTTTTAAGTCTGTACTCTAAAGGTCATGATAAAAAATATCACACTAATCCCTTTTTCATTTATTTTATTTAAAAGATTGATTTTTTAAAAAGAACAAATGCTTTGCTTGTTGCAGTTGTAAAATAGAAAACAAGCTTATCCAACCCATGTCTCAGGACAGCTTTGAATGCAGTCCAACACAAATTTGTAAACTTTCTTAAAACTTTAGGAGATCTTTTACTTTTTTTGTTAGCTCATCAGCTATCATTAGCATTGGTGTATTTTATGTGTGGCCCAAGACAGTTTTTCCAAAATGGCCCACGGAAGCCAAAAGATTGGATGCCCCTGATATAATACATTAAGGATAAAGACAAATGTTAATAGAGTAGAAAGTTAAATTTCTAATTTTTTTCTTTACTGAATCAGATCTGGAACAGAAGATTTTAAAAGCAAATTTGTATACTATTTTCCCAAAAAACAAAATAGTTAAAATCACCTTAGGTTGTCATGAAAACTTTATTGTGATAAATTTTATGATTTGTATTTAAGAAGCCAGAGGAACCACTTTTTGAAGCTAAAATTCATATTTTTCTTATTCATTTTAAAGTAGTCGTTTTTTTCACTCTCATCTGAAGTTGTCTTTTCCATCTTACCACAGTACAAAAAACAAAAGTGTTTCTTTTCTGTTACATGAGTCTTCTTAAGCAGTTTAAAATAACAGTTATGGGAGTTCCCTGATGGTGTAGTGGCTTAAGGCTTCGGCGCTGGCGCTGTCAGCGCTGCGGCCTGGGTTCGATTCCCAGTCAGGGAGCTACCCACATACCAAAAAGCAAAAAAAAAAAATAAAATAAAATAACAGTTATTTCAGCTGAGTAACAACAATTGCTCAATCATACCTCATAACATATTTGAAGAAAAATATTCAAACTTTGATTTTCCTATTTTGTATTGGGCATCCTCTTTTGTAATGGCTATTTATAACAATCTGTAAATGACCCATGTTTTTTTCCATTCACATATGCACTGGAGCTCCAGGTTAAATTTTATTTTGTGGTAGCCATCTTTTACAGTGGTAAATTGTGGTTAATATCAAGTATGACAGCATTTTTCTTTTGAAGTTCACTTGGGGTATTATTTTGTGATTGTGAGCTTATCCTTTCATATGATTGACACATTAAATACAAGTGTTTGCTTATATATTTAAAAAGATGAATAAAAATCATTTGCAAAAAGCAGCATAAACACTTTCTTCAACCCATATAACTGGCAGTATAACCTGATGAAAGCTTGATTCTTTGTTCACCTGGCTATATATCTTCCAGTCATACAAAGCATGGTTTTTAAAATTCACTAATTATGGAAGACACATCTATTAGTTGATATAATTAACCTAATTTTAGCAGATGAAGTTTTTCAGTTTATCTATCATTGATTTTTGCTTTTTACCCTAAGTTTTAGTTTCTTAAGTAGGCACATTTAAACCAGAAAAAGAGGGATTTACCCACATAGCACAACCTCCACACTTGGACTTGGGGTACCAGTATGGGGTGTAGTCAGGCAATGGTCAGGAAGCCAAGGTCCCCAGAGCCATTGTGGAGCCCTGCTCTCAAGTTGTGCACTGTTTAGCCCCTCAGTGCCCCTCACCCAGATCCCAGTTTAGACCAGCCCTCTGAGATCTTGAAAATATCTGCAATTTCTATTAGAAACCAAAGTCCATATACTACTCCAAGCATATGCTGTATTGATGACAAATCAATACCATCTTCATCATGATTTTACTGCATTGTTACTTTATTTTTGCCTCATATGCATGCCTTTAAAATTAAAATACCCGTCATAACTTTGATAAGCCTTTTCATTAAATAGTTTAATATGAGATGCTAATTATACTTTTAAAGCAATATTAATTCCATTTCATTATCTCCAGATATTTCATTACCACACAGATCACAGTTTAAAATGAATTTATAGTTAACAAACAAGAAAATATAATCTATGTAAAGCTCCAAACATACTGATATTCAGCAATAAAATTCTCTTTGAAGTAGAAATGTTCAAATATCCATGCAAATTAAAAACTATTTTGTAATGGCACCAAAAGTACTGTAAGTGGAAGAATATCTTTTTTTAGAGAAACAAGGGATATTTGTTATCCAGTTTCACTGAGATGACATATGCAGATATCAGTACAAACAAATCACCTTCTTTGTTAACAAGCTTTGCAAAAAGAAGTCATAATAATTGTCAACTTTTTGTTCATTTAGTCAAGTGCTCCAAAAAATAGAAATAAAAAAACATTAAATAGGTTTAGATTTGGAACTCTGTATCACATGTGATATTTTGAAAAATTATGTATTTTTTTCAGGTACACTTGTGGAGATTTTTATTCCTTTTACTTAGTCGTATGTTATTAATTATCTGCATCCTTTGGCTGATATGAAAGAGACATTGTTAATACCAGTAATGAAAGATATATGCTCAATACACCAGTTATTGTACTGGTTCTTTTTAAATTTGTTTTCATTATAAGGCCCAGCACAAATTTGCCATCACTATTTACAGATGATTCTTTCTGTTAAATTTGAAATTGCATTGTCAGCCTTTATTGTTAGTTAGTTGGTACTTTTTCATAGCGTCAGACCACACCTCTAACCCTGGTAATGGACACATCCATTCATTGATTTACTCAACTCATTTGTTTGTTCATTCAGTTCCTTAATCCATCTATCATGATTATTTGTCACAAAGAAATCAGGATGTGATTTTATTTAGGTGTAATGTGCTTCCAGTTCTCTGTAGATAACTTTGAGAGGTAAGGAATAACTTTATATATGTTTATGTAATGGATTTCTGCTGGAATAGTACTATTGTTATTAATATTTTATTTCCTTCATAAAATACCAGGCCTTACTTCAGACTCATGACGTAGTGGCACATGAAGTTTACAGTGATGAAGCATTGAGAGTCACACCTCCTCCCACCTCTCCCTATTTAAATGGTGATTCTCCAGAAAGCGCCAACGGAGACATGGATATGGAGAATGTGACCAGAGTTCGACTGGTCCAGTTCCAAAAGAACACAGATGAACCAATGGTGAGTAGGAAAAGAAAATTTTTTCTGTACTCTTATAAAATCCCAGCATGCATTACAGCAGCTGACTTCAACCTATACTACTAGGAAGTCAGGAGGGGAGGAGGACATGGATAGTTTTAAAGAACTCAGTTTCCAGATCCTCATTTCACCACCCCCCCACCTCCACCCATAATTGTTGTGCTGACATCATGCCTAGGGCATATTGGTTCTCCTCCCCACCTTTCCATTCACAATTGCTCTTCAAAAAAAGACACACCTGATACTTTACTCCAGAGTGTGAAAACCTCTGGGGCAGCAAAGAAAAGGACAATTTGAAATATTGGTATTGGTCTTGAAAAAGTGAAAATCTAATGACATTGTTTAAAAACATCCTTTTATGAGTCTCATGGTTTCTGGATCTTTTGCCTTCAACAAAATTAGAGGAAGATAATTCAGAAAGCATTTAAAGAATTGAGTAACACTGCTAAAATTAAATTCCTTCCATTCACATCTATGAATTAATTTTCTCAGTGCTTAGGAATAGAATTGATGCTGACCCTTACCTCATTCTCAGAATTAACATATTGAGAAGATCAAAGAAAAGCTTCTTGATTTTAACTGAACAAAAGCAGAGCCCCTGGGTAGGTAAGGCAAAGTGGAGACCATCCAGGCAAACCAAGTGTCCTGTGCAGAAACCTGATAGTAAAAAGACTGTTAACACAGTTTCAAAAAGGAAAGGAAGGTGCCATGGCTGGACTGTAGAAAACAAGGTGAGTGGCAGGAACAGGGCCTCACAAATGTTGAAAAGATGTGTTAAGGATTCTGTTCTTTATCTTAAAATCATCAGGAAGCTATTAAAGAGTTTTAAGCAGGAAAATAAGATCAGATTTTCATTTGAGAAATAATGGCTCTGGAGAATGGATTTAGAGGGGAACAAGAGTAGGTATGGGAGACCAGTTAAGAGGCTATTAATATAGTAATACAGTGGAGAGATGATGGGACTGTGAACTAGAGGGATGGATAGCAAATAGATTTAACAAAAGAGTAAAATCAAGCAATCAATTGATAATGGATTGACAGTGGAGATGAGGAGATGCAAGTATCAAGGATGACCCTAAACTTTAGATTTTCACAGCTGGATAGACAATGATGCTATCTACTGAGACAGAGAATATTGGGAAAGTTCCAAGTTTGTGGGAAGAATTATATCTTTAGGGGAAAAATCTTGCATTCATATTTTTTCATCAGAGCATAGGAAAGGGATATTGGGATATAGAAAAGCACATACCTAATTAAGAAAGTTGCCCAGTTGCTCTCCAAATTAAAGGAAGAGTTACAGAGCAGTGATTCTATCTATGACTGTGATTTCCAGAGAGCCCTCAGATTGTAATTTTCATTTACTGTTCTTTGCCAGTTATACTGTATTACCCCAGCACTAGCAGAGGCAGGGAACATGTGAATCACCTCACCCCTTCTGGTGCTCTCCAAGCAAATCTTTGACATAAGAGTACAAGCAGTAGCAGCTTTGGGGCTCCTTGGGCAAATCATTTCATTTCAGTGGGCCTCAGTTTGCTCATATTTTGCTTAGCAAGTATTGCCAAAAGCGTACTTGATTAAATGATCTCCAAGATACCACCCAGCTCTGAAAGTCTAATATTCTATCCTTTCATTTTATATATTCATTCAGTCATTTAGCAAATGTTTGCTAAGTGCCTACTATGTACAGATAACTACCATATATAATATGTTCCCGTGTATAATGCGCACCCACATTTTTGGCCCAAACTTTCAGGGAAAAAAATCTTCCATTTTAATTTGTTAATTATTGATTTCTAGAGTTACACTTTTAACTCATAAGCATAAATAAAAGAATTAAAAACATTTATATAGCTATGGAATTAGTACTACTGATGTATAATACGTGTCCTTATTTTTCCCTCACAAATTTGGGCAAAAAAGTGTGCATTATACACAGGAAAATACAGTATATTAGATGCCAGTGATAATCGTGGCAGATAAGAAGACATGGGTGCTTCCCAGAGCTCACTTCCCACAGGGCTGCCTACATTAGACAAGCAAATATGCAGTTTAGCCCAGTTTGTTTTAATAAGAACAGCTATGCTAGAGCTATAGAGGAGAGACAGCTGTGTCAGAGAGGCAGGAAGTAGGGGTAATCAGCCAAGCAAAACAGACAGGAAGATGAAATTGACCACAAAAATGTGGCCCAGAAATGTCTTATGATCATCATGTTCTAAAGCAACCCAATGACAGTTGCTTGGCCTTTTGTATGAAGACTGACTACATAGAAACATATACTGAGTAAAAGCATAATGAAACTATATCCCTGAGTTACTTTTTTCAGAAAGTATAAATGGCCTTGAATCTTTCCTAAAAGTCTCCTTAAAGAAGGCTTTCTTTCCTCTGTCCTCTGTGATCCTAGTGAAGGTGTATGATTCCTCTGCTGTTGACTGGTTGCCATAAAAATGGGAATTATTTTATGGAAAATGTACATCTTCAATAATATAGTTCTCTATTACATTTAATATAGCTTCATTTGCTTGCTTAGTTATCTTATTAAAAGCACTATGTTAATATTACTATGCAAGATATGTCCATATGATCTCTTTTTGCCTTTTGGAACTTTTACAATGCATCCAACTATGCTAGGTCCACCCTGCAAGGGTAATATGCTCCCATTACACCCTTATTTTTCCATTTGTGTGACATCGCACTTGTAATTATTTCTGTTGATTGGAACTTGCTTAGTTGCAAATGATAAAGACCAAACTTGAACTAGTTCAGACAATACGGGAAAGGCTTGTGCAAACAAGGAAAGGTCAAGCTTTTACCTCAAGCTGGGGTTGGTTCAGGAGTAGGCACCCAACCCAAACTGGGCCAGTTCTTTCCCTGGAATTTGGAAACTTGGAGACAGAGAGAACATAAGTCAATTCCTCTCTGCAGAAAAATGTTTGGGGCAGACAAAATGATGAATGTTAACTCTAGTTGGTATGAGGTGAACTTACCCAGCCATGAGAGACCCTATCGGTCTCATTTACTACTGTGCCTAGCAGAGTATTTACCACATTATCACAGTAATGTTGGCTGAATGAATACATTGATTTATTAATTTCAAGGATGGAACCCCCATTGTACTATCATTTCCTTTATGAAATTAGATTTGACTTACACATTAATTTATTATACAGTATTTTTCCAGGAACACCTCTCTTCATAGCCATACATGCTAATTGAATATGTAAATTGGAAATGAAACATATCTTGCCTGCCACTTCTAAGTACAAAATAGGAACCGTGCAGTTATAGTTTGTAGAATTGTACAAATTCAGACAGAGTCTAGATTATAAAAATCTCAAATATTTTCATGAAGCTTTCTAACAGAGTATTATTCTCCAATGAAGAAGATAAGAGAGTCACCCTGCCCATGCTCATCTCAAATTCAAGACCAGTTCTCACCAAGGGTGCTTCCAGACTTCTTGAATCTAAATCCAAAGAGTGAGTTTAAAAGTCAGTATGTTTTTTTAGCAAAAGTCAGTATTATTTAAAAGGCCCCCATGTGATTCTTAGAATCAACCAGGTCTAATGCAAAAATATGTTCATGAAAGCTTGCCTTATAATGGTGAATAATTAAAAAACCAAAAGTGATCTATTCCACAGAATAGTATTCTGGCATTAAATATGTAGAGCTTCTACTCTGGCCAAGATAGAGTGACAGGGATCAGGTTTACCCACTCACCTGAAACAACCAAAAAAAACTGTCAACAGGCAAAATTACATGAAAGAACAGTTTTCAAGACATTGGCCATTAGGCAACAAAGGACAGTGATCCCTAAGAGACAAGAAGCAAACAAATAAACCCTGTGATTACTCTACCTTACTGACTTAAGAGTTTTCAGACCACAGCACAGAGAAGGGGAACTGAGGCAGAGCAACCAGACTCCCTGAATTGAGGACACAAAACTGAAAGTCTGAGGAGACCAGAGCACCTAAAGTTCAAAGAAAAGAGTATTGAAGAAGAGAGGGCTATACAGAGAACCCCAGAGATCTATAGAGGATCCCCTTCTGAATAATGATCAGCACATTTATGAGACAAAACTACCCAGAGTCAAGGAAAAACCATCTAAAAGGTTTAGAGAGGACATGCCCAACACTGACTGCCTGTTCCAAACAAACTGGAAAAACCAATTTATGGGCCGTTGTGTAGAGTGCTCAGGACGGTTTTGCCTCAGTAATAAGGAATAATTAGCCCTAGATGGAGAATTACTTCAGACTTGCCTACCAGATCATGAAAGCAAGACCCAAAAAGGATTAAACTATTTCTAAGTAACTGAACTACATCTCAGAACCAAGCTTGAGAATATTTATAGGAATAAAAATAATCTAGCATGCAACAAGATAAAATTTATAATATCTAGCATCTAAACAAAGATTATTATTATAGCAATCAAAATACCAAAAATAATTTTGTCATGGCATGGTGGAGTAATAAATGGTTTTCCCCTCCATTTTCATATTTTCATTGCTGTTTTCCTAACTTTAATAATAAAAATTATCCAGAGAAAAATCACAACAATAAAAACAAGTGCCATCTCACAGTAATTCTAATTTTACTTAAATTTTTACAGGGAATCACTTTAAAAATGAATGAGTTAAATCATTGTATTGTTGCAAGAATTATGCATGGGGGCATGATTCACAGGCAAGGTAAGTTTCATATATAATTCTTTCCTTTCTTAACTTTTCTTTCCTGTAGCCTAGTGGGGAAAGTGTTTTTTATGATCCATATAAAAGATCTATTAAATTTATGTTCAATATAAATGATCTATCTTTGGTCTTAATTACTCTTGGCCTCCATATATTCTTACTCATCAGCACATGCTCCAGCCTGTAGATAATGGAGGGAGGAAGCTATATTACAGTTCTGTTGCTAGAGCATCTCTGAATCACTGTTTTGATCCTGACTTATTAGAGACCATGGAAGATAAAGTATCCTGTTGAGCCCCAGCATATATGGGAGACATCTATTCTGGGACATATGATGTATATTTAAAAAGTTAAATGACAGTTCAAGAATTGCTCTCTCATTCATTCAGGAACAAGATAGACTATAAATTAGAAATTTAGAGTTTGAGAAATAACAATATAAAAATTCACTGGTAAAATAAGAAGTGAAATCTATGTTTCGGTTCTTAATACCTGCTATACAGTAAAGTGCAGTCATTCTGAGGAGGGAATTCACTAAGAACTGAAGTAGACTAAGAATGATTTTTTGAGAAAGTGGAACTTCCATTATGCTTCAGATGGGCAGGGTTAGGCTCCTCTTAGAAAGAAAGGGCTGAGTTATATGCACTAGTATTTAGCTGTGATCCAAAAATGATCCTCCTGTCCAACAGTTAGATTTGCTTTCTTTGGTATCAGGTTACTTTTGTACTTAACACGTCTTTCCTTAACCCCAAAGAACAAGAAGTAACACCATAGTCCTCTTAGAGATGACTGCTGCCTTCAGGAGTATCTTTAAGGCTTAGGGAGTGGACAGCACTCATGCAGGAGGATATTTGGTTTTAGATTCCAGTATGAATTTTTTGTTTATTATTTTTTTATAATTTGCTGTAAATTTAGTAAAGTCACAGTATCATTTTTTTCTTTAATCTATTGTATTAATATTACTGCACTGGCTAGGACCTGCCATTTCTAATAGAAGCAATATAGTGAACATATTGTCCTATTCTTATTTTTTAAAGGTAGCTCTCCAATGTTTCCTCACGAAGAACAACATTTACTGTACATTTTTAGTAGATACCTTTTATTAAGGCTGAGGAAGTTCCCTTATCTTCTTAGTTGCTGAGCATTTGAATTATGATTGGGTTTTGAATTTTATCAAGTGCTGTTTCTGCATCTGCTGGGATGATCATTTGATTTTTTTTTCCTTTCATCTATTAATGTGATAAATGACTTTTAAAGATTTCCTAATGATTAAACCCCTTTCACATTTCTCAGATAAACCCAGCTTCGTCATTGTGCATTGTCTTTTATATGTGCTGTTTCACTCTAATGTGCTAATGTTTTGTTTAGGATTTTGTATTTGCAATTATGATTCAGAATGGCTTGTAGTTAATTTTTCTTTCTCATGTTTCTCTGTCTGGTTTTAGTGTCAAAGTTTCATTGGCTTCATAAAATGACTTAACCTTTTCTGTTCATGAGTTCTTTGAAAGACTTTCTATAATATTGGAATGATTCATACCTTGAAAGTTTGGTAGAACTTGCCTATAAAACTATCAAGACCTAGTGTTTTGTGTTTGTTTGTTTGTTTGTTTGTTTGTTTGTTTACAACTGCTTCAATTTCTTTAACATTCATAAGGCTATTCAGGCTTTCTGTATCTTAAGTGAGTAAAATTCAGTTTTTCTAAAAAATCTTAAATTTTAAAAAATCATTGCAGTAAGTTTCTTCATAGTGTTCTTTTTTTTTCTCTGTCATCTCTATAATTATGCCCCCTCATTCATTCCTAATATCACTTATTTGTGCCTTGTCCTTTTTCTCTCGATTAGTTTTGCCAGAAGTGTGTTCAGAAACCAACTTTGGATTCTGTTAATTGTATGTTTATTTTCTTTCAGTGTTTTATTACCTAATTCTTATTCTCTCCTTTCTTCTTTCTAATTGGTTTTAATCTAACTTTTTTAATTAAACAGTTCATTTATTCCAGTCTTTCTTCATTTCTACTACATGCATTTAGGACTAAACTCTACCTCTTAGTACTGTTTTATCTGTATCCCACCAGTTTTGATATGAAGAATTTTTATTGTAATTCAATTCTAAGTTTTTTAAATTTTCTATTATGATATTTTTTCATTGAACCATAAGTTATTTAGAAGTGTTTTTGAACACCACATTCAAGAGGATTTTCTCTTTATATATAATATTTTTAAATTTACTCCTAACTTAATTGTATTGTGGTCAGAGAATGTATGACACCATTTGTATGACACCATTTCTGTGAGGTTTGTTGAGCCTTGCTTTATATGGCATAGCACTTTAATCATTTTTGTAAATGTGTCTTTCAGAAGAATGTTTATTTTTTTATTATATGCAGAGTTCTCTATATGATGATTGGCTTGAGGTTTTTTTGTTTTTGTTTTTGGTTTTTTTGGTATTTTTGGTTCAGATCTTCTGTATCTTGACTGATTTTTTTGTTGTTTTTTTTTTTGTCTATATGACCTGTCAATAATTGTGGAAATATCTCATTATTATAGTAGAGTGTTTCAGTTTCTACCTATAGATGTCTCTCCATTTTGGCTTTATATATTTAAAGCTGTTTTATTAGGTGCATAGAAGTGCCTGGTGAGCACTTCTATCCTGAATAATACCTTCTACTTAAAACCTATTTCATCTAGTATTAATTTAGTTATTTCAGTTTTATTTTAGTTTTTGGTAGTATATCTTCTTTCATCCTTTTATTTCTAACTATTCTCTTCTTATATGCTTTAGTGTGTCTCTTCCAAACATTTCCAAAGCTGAGGGTTTTTTTATTTTTTAATGCACTCTGATTATCACTGCCTTTATTTATTTATTTATTTATTTATTTATTTATTTATTTATTTATTTTATGTGGGTGGTTCCCTGGCTGGGAATCGAACCCAGGCGGCAGTGTTGACAGCGCCGAAGCCTTAGCCACTACACCACCAGGGAACTCCTTCCTTTCTTTTTTTGAGACTTTTTATTTTTCAATTATATTTTACATACAATATTATATTGGTTTCAGGTGTACAGCACAGTGATGAGTCATTTATATAACTTACTAAATCCTCCGATACATGTTTCCCTTCTAACATCATACATAGTTACTACAATGTTGTTGACTACATACCCTATGCTGCACTTTACATCCCTGTGACTTCTGTGACTCGAAATTTGTACTTTTTCACCCACCCCTCCATCACCCCAACAAATCCAGTACCATGTGACACCACACAAAGTTACTGCAACTATATTGTCATGTTTTACCCTATATCCCCATTGTACCTTGTAACAATCAAACTAAACTTCTCAATTCCTTTCCCTTATTTTACCCACTATCCCATCTTAAATAAGTCCCTCTAACATTCTTTGTTGTACTGTTTTTGTGGTGATGAACTCCTTTACCTTTTTTTGTCTGAGAATCTCTTTATCTGTCCCTCAATTTTGAATGCTAGCCTTGCTGGATACATTATTCTTGGTTTTCATCACGTTGATTTTTTTCTGCCAATTCCTTTTGGCCTGTAAAGTTTCTGGGGAGAAATCAGCTGAGAGTCAAATGGGTGTCCCTTTATAAATTACTACTTGCATTTCTCTTGCTGTTTTTTGAATTTTCTCTTTCTCTTTCACTTTTGCCATTTTAATTATGATGTGTTCTCGGTGTGTTTCTGTTTGGGTTCATCTTGTTTGGGACTCTATGTTTCCTGGGCTTGTATATCTATTTCCTTTGCCAGGTTAGGAAAATTTTCAGTCATTATTTTTTCAAATAAGTTCTCGATCCCTTGCTTTTCCTCTTCACCTTCTGGTAGTCCTATGATGTGAATGTTGTTATGCTAAATGTTGTCCCAGAGGAATCTCAAACCATTCTCATTTTCTTGGATTCTTTTTTTCTATTTGTTGTTCTGATGGGGTGTTTTCTGCTGGCTTTTCTTGCAAATCACTGCTTTGCACCTCTGCTTCATCTAGTCTGGTGACTCTTCTTATTCCATTCTTCATTTCAGTTAATGTAATCTTTATCTCTGCCTGCTCCTTTATAATGGTTTTTATGTCTTCTTTTATGCTTGCTATCTCTCTGTTGAAGTGATCATTAAGTTCACTGAGCTAGAATTATTTTTAATTCATGGCCACACTGGTTTCATCTGTACTTGCCCTACTTCCCATTCCCCTGGATTATTTTGAAGCAAATCTCAGGTGTCTTATTTATATGCATTTTAGAATGTACCTCTAAAAGATACTGTGAGCTTTTCATAACATCAGGTTAATATATAAACATGCACAATTTATAAATAAGGAGGCAAATTTTTACATAACATTCCATTTAAATGTTGGTTCTCAGTCACTTTTTTCATTTAAAGTATTACAGGATGCTAAACTGCCTACCAAATTATTATAAAAAGATTGCAGTATGTCAAATATGTTTATTGTTACATAGGTATTATCATATTACAATTCTTTGAAAATCAGTAGCCTTTGATTCAAAATTTGGTAGATATAATAACAGGAAACACTTAAATGGTACTTACTCTGTGCCAAGAACTCTTCTGAACTCTCTACATGGATTAAACTCATTTAATCCTTTTACTAATTCTATGAGATTGCTACTGTTTTCATCTCCATTTTACAAATGTGAAAACCAAGAAACGGAGAGTTTCAGAAACTTACCCAAGATCTTAAAGCTAATAAGTGATGATGCTGAGATTTGAACCCAGACAGGCTGGATCTAGAAGCTGTACTTTTAAAGCACTATACACACTGCCCTTTTCAGAAAAATTAGCAGATTTCCACAGCCATCTTTCAACACTGTATCTTCCACAAGTAGATGTATCTGTTTTGGGGAGTTTACTACTTAAACCAAACTTGTACCTGTTTCTGAAATATTGGTCTTCAATATTTAACTTCATTTTTAAAAATGACTTATATTGCTGCCTTTGGATTTTTATTATTATAAAAGTATATATCATTTCATGTTTATAATTTTGTATAATTTCTTAGGTACACTTCATGTCGGTGATGAAATTCGAGAGATCAATGGTATCAGTGTGGCTAACCAAACAGTGGAACAGCTGCAAAAAATGCTTGTGAGTAAATGGAAGTTTCTTTTTTCTTTTTTTTTCTTTTTTTTTTTTTTTTTTTTTTTTTTTTTTTTTTTTTTTTTTTTTTTTTTTTTTTTTTTTTTTTTTTTTTTTTTTTGGTCTAAGGTTGACTTTCAGTTTGTTAGCTAGTTTTTTAATGCACAAATAAGGGATATTCTTTTGTAACCAGAGTATCTCTGGTACCATCATTTGTATCAACTTGAACTTATATAACATTCATAAAAACTGACAATTAGGAAAATGTTTACATGCAACAGAGTTTAGAAACATTTTGCCCACCTTTAGCAGTGTGGACTTTAACATTATCCTTTCATCCTTTGTCTACTGTTTCTTATCAAGTCAATGTTTAAAGAAAACTTTTCCAATTGTGCATACCTCTGAACTAGTAGTTTCTCACTGACCTCAACTCAGCAATGTCAGAAACCTCACTCCTTTTCAGCTGAGTCATAGCCTGCTGTATTGGATGTCTTTACAACAGAGAGAAGAGGAAAGTCATAGTAGACCAGGCCATTTCTGACCATACATATCTAAAAATTTGTGTTCAGATTGGGTTTTGGATTTTTTTTTAAAGGCAGAAAGGCCCTGGAGAGCAGAAGGAGATGTTTTAGACACCTGGTCCTGGACCTTCTTCCCACTACATGGTAGCAGCCTCCCATGTTACGAATATCTGTTAAGTGTGAAACAAGCACACAGACTCACTATAGTGAAAAAGAAAGTCAAAATGATGAAATAAAAAGCAATTTTATGAAGTATACCATCATAATGTAGTTTACCAAATATAATTTTATGTAATTACTTGTTCTATTGTCGAGTTTAATTTATATTCACTTAGGAAAGACATGTCACTTAGAGTTTTTTGTAGTCATGGCTCTAAAAAGGTTACTGTTAGAGGTCTGGTTAAACCACTACCATATGAACAAGGTGATCAGCCTTGATTTTTCAGGACTTCTCACAGGAACAACTTCGCTGTTATTGTGAATAGTCTCTGCTCTATAATTCGGTTTCACTTTAAGCCCATGTCCTTTCAGCTGGCTTGCATGAATTGCCCTCACACATTCTGAGTGCTTTCTTACGTGATTTTGTGTGCGACATTTGTTTGTAAGAGAGCCTTCTTTTCTTCCTCCAGCGGGAAATGCGGGGAAGTATCACCTTCAAGATCGTGCCAAGTTACCGCACTCAGTCATCATCCTGTGAGGTAATAGCTCTAACAAAATACCCTGTTTTCTCTGGGTTCTTAACTAACTGTCTGCTGATGGCTGAATGTTTTGGCTTTCTGGGAAATTGTTTCTGCCTGTGCTGTTGATCACTGCACACCAATTTTACAACAAAGATAACGGAACAGAGTAGGTCCCATCCACCTACTCAGCCCTACTTCCATGGGGATCTCCTCAGCACTTTAATATTCTACAGGCTGGAATCGAAGCAAAATATAGAGAAGCTGTAAATAATGACATAAGACTTAATAAAGAACAGAGTCTCTGAGGGAAAAAATAACAATCATAATAATATTTCCAGGAAGTACATTCACTTCCCTTATTAAGAAATCACATAGATAATTCTTCCAGGAATCTGAGAAGCTATCTATTTCTATCAAGATGGAATCATTCATATAATTGTGACAGGTCTCTAGATGGATAAGTCTGTGAGGAATTGATAGTGACATTAGTAGAAGAATATAGTCTTTTGCAATCTTTTGTGAATTTGTTTAAACTTGGAATGATACATGATTCATAAACAAGTAAGTTTTCTAGAGCAATACAACCCCAAAGTTTCTTTGTTACACTAGTCTTATCCTATAAAAACTGTAGCTTTTCCACCCTATATTATTCAGTTTTCTATTGGTTATGAAATGAGATTTTAAAATCTATTCTTTTTATATTTGGAAATATAGATTGGCATAAATAGTATCATCCTTAAATCATCACACATTCAGCTGGAATATTATTTTTTGAAGTCTGTTCTTTCATGTGCATCTTCCAAGTATATGTACATCAATATGAAGTACACATTTCCTACAGCTAATTTTTAAGACTGGCAGGTAACTTACTGGAACTCATCTAGAAAATTGAATTTGTACTTAGGAGAAGTTGAGGGAGAAATTATAATGCTTCTTCCAGTCTCTAGTAGTGCTGTAAATTTCACACAAAAAATCAGAGGCTTTGTGTGTTTTTCTAAATCTATTGAAGATATATATGAGAATTTGTAGTTTTGTCATGGCTCATTTTCAGTGAGCCATGACAATTGGAGTTTCTGTTTATATCAGGTCTTGAGCTCCTCTTGGTGGCTTTTTATGGAACTTCAAGTAATACTGTATTTCAAAAGAAAAGGAAGTATTTCTGCTCCAGGATTCGTAGTTTTGCAGATTGTTACCTAGAACACAAACCTTGCTAGGAAAAAGAATATCATACACACATGTTATGTAAAACATTTTAATATTCTAAAATCACAGATGGTCCTCATACCATTTCTCATCATTGAAGAAATTTAGTAAACATGATTGATTTTTGTCTTTTTGGCTAACTAACCAGAAGGTACTATTAGTTATTAATATAACATAGGTTTTTCTTGTGTTTTTTTAAGTAGTTGAACTAGTTTTGGGGTGGAACCAGTATTACACATGTAAATTCTATGTTCTTGAGTAAGAAGAGCCCCCCACCTTTTCTTCTTTACCTCTGAATAGAAGGAAAAATGATACTCCCCTCCCAGCCCCACCCAACCTGTTTGACCCTCCTGTGCTCTGGCAGAATTCAATCCTGTGGTTGGACTTTTCCCAGATGGGGCAATACTTCCCAAAGGAAGGTACTCTGGCCACCAGAATCAGCATCACCCTGGCCCTTGGTAAAACAGAGGACCCCTGCCCCTCACCCTGGCCCTACTGACTGGAGTCTCTGGGGGTGGCACCTAGAGATCAACCTGCTCACTAACGTTTTAGAATGCTCAGCTAAGGGATCCCATTATTTAAAAAGCTAATGACTTCCAGAAGTTTTCATTAAATCTTCTAGAAAAAAAATGTGTTTTGAGGAGATGTGCACGTTCTAAAAGTTTCAAAGAACTCTACTAAACCAACAAATTTAAACACTTAACTTTCTTCTTCTCCTTGGTCTTATCATTAAAGTTGATTTGGGCAATAAGGGAATGGAGCTGGAAAGGGCTGTGAGTGCGTTGATTAGTATAGAGAATGCAATTGAGGATCATGGATCTAGGGCTGTGGCTCCTGGGATCTTTGCCGGAAATGTAATTATTTTTAGGGGCTCAAGATTATTGTTTTAATCAATCTGCTAAAATGATCTAAGGAATAAAGGTTTCTTCTCTCATGTATATGTTATCTTTTACCTTTATTAGTAATATTTGTCCTAGAAAGATTTCAAGATAATTACGAGGTTTTTTTTTTTAGATGTTTCACTTCAAATTTGAGTCATTCAGTAATTTTTGACATTGAGATACCTAAAAATTGCTAAATACTTTTCAACAATAATTTTTAATAAAAATTAGGTAGTTGGGATCTTCACAATAATCTCGTAGTAATAATATTCATCATTTTACAGTACTTGATAGGATTTTAATATCAAATTATTCTTCTGGGTCTCATTTAAAGCAAGCAAAGGTTAGAGAAAGTTGGAGACAGGAAAGAAATGCTTAATGAATGCCATGGTCATCACTTATAATATGTGAATCTTTAAACTGCAAAGTTTTTTTTCATACTTCTGTGAAACCATGCAAGTAAGTCAGTATGGCACCTTTGCAGCTGAAACCTCAAAGGAAATGGTTGTCAGACTGTGGTTGTTACTGTTGATGTAAATATCTCTGTTTCTGTGCTGGTGTTCTGTGTTAATGAACCTTGTGTCTTATTTCAGAGAGATTCCCCCTCCACTTCCAGACAGTCCCCAGCTAATGGTCATAGCAGCACTAACAATTCTGTTTCGGTAAGAACTCTAGTTTCACACGGCAAAGTGTGACGATTTTGTTGGTGCCACCTGCCATGAGTGTTCTAGTTACATGTGTTCAGTGGAAATATTGTCTTCTGCCAATATACGAGGCTACTACAGCTACAATGCAGTTTACTCCTGGAAAATCTTTTTCAATATTTTCTTCTCAATCAAATCCCTTCCATTTGTTCAATTTGAAGAAATGTAGTTCCAATACTGCTGTGGTCATTCTCAAAATATTAATATGTCATCCCACTCGTATTTATAACCTTGCTCAAACTTATGCAAAGGGTGTAAGTGCAAATTTGTAGAAATTTCTAAATATTTTTTTCTAATTTGAGAAAGATAAAGAAATGTATGGATTTTGAAAAGTAGGCATTTGGGTCTTCTTGGGCTTTGTAGTTGTCTATTCTGAGTGATATCAGCAACATGTTTCAGTTTCCGCTATCTAAGTTTACGAATTGGTGTGCCCTCTGTTATTGTGGTACGTGCACATATTTTTGTGAATTTTAAGCCTTGCCTGGATGTGAAAAGCAAAAGGAACTGGCTTCAAACTGCACTTAAGCCACGCTGTTATCACATCTTTAACACAAAGTACTTAATATTTTGATTTGAACTTGGAATTTTACTTTTTTTTTCAGAACTATCCATTTTGAAACAAAAAGTAATTATTTTTAACTTATTGAAACAAAAAGAAGCACTTATAAGTGCAAGTATGCAATATTTTGGGGTAGCAAAATCTTCTCTAAGTTGCTGATATTGCTGTGAAAATTGAGAGGTCTAATAATGCAGCAATATCACTTTTTTCCCTGACTATTAATTTGCCCTTTAAGAAAATATCAACTTTCATATTAGGTAAAATTTTAAATAATTTAGAAATCATCTCAAATGAAATGATATCAGTAAGTGAAATTATGGACAAAAATTTCCTATGATTTTTATTTTCCTCTTCAAAATAGGCTACCAAAGGAATTCATGTATAACAGTTAACATTTAATACTTTTAAGATGGTGAAAATCCATATGACCATTGACTTTTTCAAAATCTAAATGGTTGCAGTGACTACGTTGAAAAGTGCAACAGCTCTTTTTAGTTTGGTTTTTTTTTTTTTAATAGGCTGTTTTATTCGCAGTGGCTTTTGTGTTGAAGATGCTGAGTTGTTTCTTAAGAACACGTTTTCTCTCTGCTTAAACTTACCTGCTTTCTTCAGCTTGCTGCTAAATGGCCTGGGTTTGATTTTTTTATTTTTTATAACTCAACATTTCTAAGAAACGGAATAATGTATATTATCTCTTTACAACTTAAATCTAGCTCACTTTTTAAAACCATATTGTAAGAGAACACACAAATTACCTTGTACTCTTGAAAAGTAAATGAAAATTTTTTCTCCTGGGTTGGCTTTATTCTACAGGACTTGCCATCAACTACCCAACCAAAAGGACGACAGGTGAATAGATACCCTCTATAGAAACTTATCTAAACTGAGCTGCTAATAGCCAATCCTTTATTAACCCTTTCCATCCCATAATGTCTGCATTTTGGACCATAACATTTGAGCATTGAGAGCTTGTACCATTTCATTTTAACACATTAAACATGACTAATTCCCTATAAAGATTTTTCCTTCACATCTTTGTAGCTGTGATGGTTATTGTAATTTCAACCTGATAATTTAGCCTTTCAGAGGGTCTTATTTTTCTCCCTCTGGGGTAGAGAAAAATTTTAAAGGTTACAGAACTCTTAGAATTCTAAAAATAACTAAAATGTACATACTGATGACCATTTTTAAGCCATAATTTTCTAAAATTTGAAAGCATTTTCTTAATTTGCATTTGCATGTGTATTTGTAAAAGCCATTTACAATGAAAGATAAGAACATAAATATCCTGGCTTTACATCCTCATGGAAAGCTAAGTACTGCCTAACACTGGCAAGTATTAATAACTTGCAATTTGCCAGCCCCTCCAAAGTATGGATTTTAGGTACAAATGCAGAAACTTGTTAACTTTACAGGCTGGATTTCTGAAAAAAAAAAACTGAAACAGAATAATTATACAATAGTTCCAAAGCCTTCAGGTTGGTTTTACAGTGACTTAAACATTGAATTCAAATTTAATTTCAAGAGATAGAATTTTTGTGGGATTTTTCTTGAAGTGTGGTATTAAAAAATAATCTGGTTTAGAGTTAATATTTGTATAAGTTAGCACCCGATAGAATTCACCCACAGTTTAGTATTAAGATTGCATAAGTGATACAGCATTGAATACCTAGCACCTTATTTTAAAGCATTTAGAAATGCAGTAGTTCATAAAATGCTGCCATATGATGACCCCTTTTATGCTAGTCTGTTTCCTTTTATAATATTTACTAATTACATTTACATATCATAAAACTCAGAGCCTTGAACTATGTGTATCTTGAAGCTCTGCGTTGATTTCAAGTATTACATTGGCAAAGCTAGGATTCAAATTCATTTTTCTTCTCTAAAAAGAGTAAAATATAAATGTAAAGCCTAAATCCTGTTTTAAAAATAAAACTGTTTTTAAATACTTTTAAAAATTGTTTGAATTACATTTAAGTTTATCAGCAGTGGGTAGACGCACTGCCTGTTGTCATGTAGGCATTTTACAGCAAGATATTACCACAGTTTCTTGCTAGTTTTGTACCATGTGCTGCTTTAGGGTTAAAACCTACCCTGAATGTTTGTGTTTATGACTTAAAGGATGCCTCATGATCATGACAACTTATCCATAACGTCAACTAAATATATGCAGATTTTTAAATGGTAAACATACATCTCTATAATCATAGGCCTATTCTGTTACAGTAAAAGCAGAAATTAAACCTTTATTTTTAGTAAAAAAATATCTTAAGTGTTTCTTCCAAATAAAAACAGCAAAAATTTAAACCTGTATACATCAAAGGTATTACATTGTTTCTAGTGGCAGCAGTTTTTTGTGTTGTATTTTCATGCATCACTTTTACTTTCACCATTTAATGTCCTGTTTGTATTGTAAGTGTTAGTGTGTGGTTATTAGCTTAGAGCTGTTTTCTTTCACATTGCCATCGCATCCTTTCTTACAAACTCCTGTTTTATAGATCTATGTAAGAGCACAATTTGAATATGATCCAGCCAAGGATGACCTCATCCCCTGCAAGGAAGCTGGCATTCGATTCAGAGTTGGTGATATTATCCAGATTATTAGTAAGGATGATCACAATTGGTGGCAGGGTAAACTGGAAAACTCCAAAAATGGAACTGCAGGTCTCATTCCTTCTCCTGAACTTCAAGAATGGTACGTCATTGTTGTGTTGTGTTGTGTTGTGTTGTGTTGTGTTGTGTTGTGTTGTGTTGTGTTGTGTTGTGTTTTATAATGAAAATGAAACCCTGCCCATCCAGTTTTCAACTTTATATTATTGTTCTATAGTATAAAACCTGTTTGATATATTCCTTGCTCTGCTAATCAAACAAATTTCAAACTAGTCATCCAAAAATTCTAACTCCTAAGCATCTAGTGAGCTCCTGTTTCACAGTCAGATCATTCTTTCATATATCAGGAGAGGAAGGTTTGGAGAGAGGTTGAGTGATTAGCCTCTGGTCCCTATCACGTCATGGTCTCTTAACAGAGCCCTGCACTCCTATATGTTGTTTCAATTCCTTCCGAATTGCATTTTTAATGTACGCCCTCCTTGCCCCTCCATATGCTCTCACCACCCCCGTTCCACTTTACCACCAGCAAAAAAACTCAGATGCTGTGATTCAGTGTCACCTAGGGTATTTGAAGATAAAATGTTTTACTCTTAGGAGAAAAGGGTACCCAGCCAGAAGTTTCGTTCTTTCCCTTGCCAGGCCTTTAAAAATTCGTGTCTGTTAGAAAGTTTGCGTTTTGAAAGCAGGTTAAAGTCAGACAGTTTTTAGACATTAGTTTTCACTGAGAGGACTCACAGATTACTATGTATCTTGGTAAATCTATTTCTGTTACTACAATTTGCTTAGTTGCACTAGTTTTTGGAAAATGTTGATGGTTTTACCCTTGTCAATCCTTTGGCAATATATTAGAAGTCTAGTGCAAAAGAGAGAACTTTGTGTCTGAGTTTTGTTTCATGTGACCAAAAATAACCATTAGGCATTGCACCAGTTCCTCCCAAAATACTTAAACCTAGCTAAAAGAGACAAAAGGCATTCAGCCTGTAGACATTTCTAACTGTTCTTTCACCCATTTTTTTCCTCAGTAATTAAAGAGATGTCTCAGTTAATCAATTATGCTTGTTTGCCTCTTTCAGCTATCCCATGTTTCCCCAAAATATTCTTAAATTTAGAATGTTGGAGCTGATAAGAACTTCAGATGCTGTCATTTTACAGAAGAATTTGTTGGTCCAGATAGAGGAAGTAGCAGCCTTCCATCTGGTGTTGAGTTTCAGTCCGATTTTCAAGACACAGTTTAACTATTAACAGGAGGAGTCATTTTTATGATGATGATGTTATTATGTTATTACTAATATTTACATTTTAACAAAATGTGTTCTTGAATATTACCACATATGATGAGCATGTACTGGAAATAATTATCTAGATTCCAGACCTCTTTCCCTAGTCATATCATCTGCATAAATCATGTTTCACTGATATCTAGAACTCTTGAGTCCTCTGGAGCAATCCTGAGAAATGGCAATGGAAAAAGCAAATTTGCTTTCTATTTCCCGTAATGGTAAACTAGTTTATTTGAATTAATCCCCTTGCTGAATAAAATGAGAAGTGCTGCAGAAAATATGTTTTTGAAAATTACCTTAAAAGCTTTGGATAGCTGAAAAGGTATCGAGGAACTAAGTGACCAATTTTTATGTGAAAACCATTAATCAGAACAATAAAACATTAGAGCACCAAATTGACTCATTTTGCCAAGAGGGCATTTCTGTTACTGAAACTTCTCTGCCAGAGGACTGAGGTTAAGAACCAAGGCCCATACAAGTAATGGAGTCTGTTAGGATACCCTTTCCACATTGTTCAGACTGCAAAAGGCTATAACCCCAGGTTAAGAGCAAGCAGATAAGCATGCCCTTATTGTCCTACAACACCAGGGGACCATAGAGAAGGCTGCCTTGTCATTGAGCAAAGCAAAAGACAAGAGTGAAAGGAGAACAGCGTTCCCCTGAAAAAATTGAGGCCACTAGTGCACCTTGAATGGGTTTGCACCCAGGTCCACATAGCCTGACAGCCAGGAAAACCTCAGCCATGCACTTGATTTGAGTTTTCCCCTTTACTAATAGTTCCAAATATCTGTTAGAAACAAAAAGAAAACCTCTGAGGTTAAACACTCTTATCCTAACCTTCATTTTAGTGCTTCTCCTAATCCCCCACATAAATTTTTTCAAAGTCAGTGACCAACAAGTCAAAATAATCAGGCACACAAAGAAACGAGTGAGACCTGACAGAGAGAGGCCCAACTGAAATGAAAGCAGAAACAAACCCAAAATCCCTTCACTTATTGGAATTAGGATACAAGGTGTTTAAGCTACTGTGCTTATTAGCAGGTTTTTTAAAATCAATAATAAGCTTGAAACATATCTTCAGAGAACAGGAAAATTTTTAATGGCATAGCAAATTTTTAAAAGAACTAAAAGGGGGATTCCCTAGTGGTGTAGTGGCTAGGCTTCGGCACTCTCAACACTGTGGCCTGGGTTCGATTCCCAGCCAGGGAACTACAAAAAAGAGAGAGAGAGAGAGAGAGAGAGAGAGAGAGAGAGAGAGAGAGAACTAAAAAGAACATCCAAGAAAAAAATTCAACAAAAAAACCTCTAGCCACACACTTATTAGAATGGCTAAAATTTGTTAAAGTTTCATCAACAGGCAAATGGATAAACAAATGATATCATATCCATACAGTGGGATGCTGTTAGCATTTAATTAGGAATGAACTATTGATACACACAACAGTATGGATGAAATTCAAAATAATTATGCTGAGTTTCCAGACAAAAAGAAAAATGTACTATATGATTCCATTTATATAAAATTCTAGAAAAATGCAAAACAAATCTATAGTGACAATAGTTGCCTGTGGATCTAGATGAAGGCGGGAGGGCTTACAGAAAGGCATAAGGAAATTCCTGGGGTGGTGAAAATGTCTATCTTGATTGTAGTGATGATTTCATGGGATATGTCAAAACTGATGAAACTGTGCACTTTGAATATATTCAATTCATTGCAAAAAAAAAAAACTGAACTCAATACAATTGTAAAAACTGTAGAGGGGAAAAGGGATTCTAACTGGGATCATGAGAAAGAGGCCCACTGGGCAATATGCCTTGACACCTGAGTAGGACTTCAGGGGTACAGGAAGGCACTCCTAGCTGAGGGGGAAAACAGAGCCCTTTGTTGGAAAATTGAAGTGGTCTCTAAAATGTTGGTGGGCATGCAATACTCATGAGAAAGATTTGAAACAATACCATCAGCCATACCCGGAAGTTTTGTTCAAATAGGTTGCTACCAACTGACATTTTTCACATTCTAGAGATGAGAAGTCAGTTTTTTGGACCGAAATGCTACCTTGTTTATCCTTGCTAAATTTCACCTTGCTTGACAAGACTTATCATTCTAGTCCTCTGATATGTTTTGAGCCCCTCAGTCTGTCATCCCTCCCCTTGCCTCAGCAATAAAATGTTAAACTTGTTTGAAATTTCCCTCCAGATTGACCTAAATCCTAACAGATTTCTCTCCACTTACTGAACTAAAAGGAGTAACATTCATTTCCTGAGTGGCTGGTAAAAATTCATTTTATTCCTCTATCATTATACCACATATGGCCACACCACAAATTTTTACTGGGAACTTTTTGGTTTTTTTATTTTTTAAGCTTAAAAACATTTACTGAAAGATACTCTTTGTAACATAAGCTTCACAAGGGCAGAATTTTGTTTCTTTTAACATGTCAAAGATTCTTCAGTTCTGTTTATATTTCCAAATATCCTATGCCTCTCAGAAGCTGTAGTTATGACTAAGAGCACCTATTGACTCGTACTGGAAGAATCCCCAAAGCAATGGCTACCTCAGCCTCCTCTGTATGACATGTATGGAGAATGACTTTGATACTGTTGCTGAGAGTTCACAGTATTTCCCAATAAATATCTTTCTCCTAACCAAAAATAAAGAAATAAATAAAAATAAAACTCTCAGTGAGTAAGTGAGTATAAGAAACCATGGAGGACAGTCCCTTCAAGAAAACAGAAGAGAACACTTCCCAACTCATTTCATGATGCTAGCATTCCCTAATACCAAAATTCAATTAAGTCAGTTCAAGAAAAGAAAACTACAGACCAGTATCCCTAGAGAATATAGATGTAAAAATCCTCAACAAAATATTAACAGATTGAATCCAACAATATATAAAAAGGATAATACATTTTGACCCAATGGAGTTTGTAGTGGGATTAAAAGGCTGGTTCAACATTTGAAATCCACCATACTAACAGACTAAAAGAAGAAAATCCACCTGATCATATCAATAGATGCAGAAAAAGCATTTGATAAAATTTAACATCCACTCATGATTAAAACTCTTACAAGTGATCGCTTTGGCAGCACATATACTAAAATTCTCACAAACTGTGAATTGAAGGGAACTTCCTTAACCTGATTGAGAGCATCCATAATAAACCTACAGCAAACATTATTGGAACAGAAAAAAATGTTGCAGGTGATACGATTCTGTATGTAGAAATTCAAAGGAATCTACAGATAAACAATTAGACTTAATATGAGAACTTAACAAGATGGTTGATATAAAATCAATATACAAAAACCAATTATATTTGTATTTACCAACAACAAACAGAAAACAAAACTTTTTAACATACCATAATTAATACTACCTGGAAAACCATAATATTATAAAGTACTCTTGCAAAAAATATAGAACTTGATCAGGACTCTAGATAAAATTTCCTACTCACAGGAAGCGCAAAAGACAGAAGGACTTACTGACGATACCATAGGGATGAAAACAGAAAAATCCTGACTTGGAAATGACAGAACAAACAACCAGTTTCTGCAGCAAATAAATTGCAAGAAGAAAAGGAAGAGAGGAAAAAATAGGGAACCTACAGACCTAAAAGGAATTTAATAATATTTAAGGAGGAAATGATACAAACTTAGATTTGTTTCAAAATAATCTGGGGTGGGTAGGTTGTAAATAAAACAAAATAAGCCATAAATTGATAAATGTTTAATCTAGGTTTTAGGTTTTTGGAATTCATTACACTATTCTGTACTCTTGTGTATGTTTGAAATTTTCAACATTACCAAACCTCTTTTTTTAACTGATTTTTTAATTTTTATTATCATTATTATTAATTTCAAGTGTATAAAACAAGATAATGATCAGACATCTGCATCTCTCACAAAATGATAACCCCAACAAGCCTACCACCCATCTGACAAAATCTTTTTTTTTTTAAAATGAACAACCTAGGAACAAATCCAACAAAAATGTTTAAGACATTTACGGGATAAATTATAAAATTTATTGAGACATTAAAGAAGACCTAAATATTCATGGACTGGAAAACTCAATATTGTAAAGATGTCTGTCTATTCCTCCCAAATTGATTCATAGATTCAATGAAGTCCCAACCAAAATCCCAACCATTTTGAAATTGACAAGCTCACTTTGAAGTTTTTGTGGAAATACACAATATTAGGAGTAGCCAAGATGCTCTTCCAGAAGAATAAGGAGGGAAGTCTTACTTCACCTGATACCAAGACTTATTATTAAAGCTGTAGTAATTAAGATATTAAGGTTTGGGAATAGAGATGCTCAAATAGACCAATAAAGAGAACCCCAAAACACTTCCATACATAGTCACTAGTGAGGAATGAATAGACTTTTCCCTAAGTTATGCTGGGACAATTGGGTTTCTATTGGGGGCAGAGGGGGACAAGAAAGAAAATTGACCCCTGACTTCACACCATATACAAAAGTCATTTCCTGTGTATTAAAAACCAAAATGTCAAAGACAAAACTATAAACCTTAAGAAGGTAATATTGAAGTATATTTTCAGGGACAAAGAAGAATTTCTTAAGCAAGATACCAAAAATACTTCCCATGAAAGAAAAGATTCCTAAATATGACTAAATTAAAACTAATGAGTTATATTCATCAACAGATTCCATAAAAAGAGTAAAAAGGCAAGCCACAAAGTGGAAGAAGATATCCACAACACGTATAATTAACAAAGGTATAATATCTAGGCCATATAAAGAATTCTTATAAATCAATGAGAAAAAAACAGACAACCAGATTTGAACAGGCACTTTACAAAAGAGGACAGCCAATAGCCAATAAACATGAGAAGGTGCTCAATCACATTAATAATCAGTAAAATACAAACTTAAAACACAGTGTTATTCTATTACTTGCCCACCATGATATCTAAAATTAGACTGATAATACCAAGTGTTGACAAGAAAGGGACTCTCATGCCCTGCTGGTGGGAGCATAAATCAGTACAACTTCATTGGAAAATAACTTGTCATTTTCAGTAGCATTGTATGGCATTCCGATAGTGATTTTGGATTATCCTTATATGTGGCTCACTAGGGGACCCATGGATGGTCCATAAGCAAAACCTTCTATAGTAATATCACACAATTATTTGCTTAGACTAAATCTAAGCAAACTTTTAGCAACATATGTGCACATTACAGATACTGAATATTATAATCATATAGGGCAAAATTACAATTTTCTGATTGTGATTCTAACTGTGGATTTAATCATAGCGTTTTTTTTCTTAGACTAGAGTGACCATGTAGTAGTAGTACCATTTATTAAGCATCTCCTGTGCCTGGCACTGTGCTAGGGGGCATTGTTAGCATTTTTTGTTATACTCCATCCAAAAAGCTCTAAGAGGTTAAGGAACTTGCCGATAGAATGTACTGGCTAAGAGCATGGATTCTGTTGCCAGACTGTCCTCGTGCTCATACTTAATTAGCTGTATGATTTGGGGCAAATTACTTAACCTCTCAGTGCTTCAATTCCCTCATTTGTAAAGCAATGATGCAATTTCATGTGTTTAGAAAGACTAAGTGAATTAATACAAGTAAATTTCCCAGAAAAGCACCTCATACAAAATCGATAGAAGCTAATAAATGATAGAGCTAGGATTCAAACCAGACCTGTCTCAACTCAAAATCTTATGCTCTTTCCACTATATGTCATGACCACGTGTTTTAAGCTTCTCATCTGTGCGTCGTTTTATCATAAGCCTGTGTAGTTGAATGTTTATTTGGGGACGAGTGGGTTAGGGAGGGGAGAAAGGGGAGGGGGTGGGAGAGGAGGGGGGCAAGCTAAATATAAGGTGATGGAAAGAGAAGTCACATTAGGTGGTGAACTTATTATACATCAAGTTGACAATGCACTGTTGAATTGTATGCCTGAAACCTATGTAATCCTTGCTAACAGATGTCACCCCAATAAGTCTAACAATAAAAATGAATTAAAAAAAAAAAAAAAACATTTCTAAGAAATTGTCATGAAAGCCAAAATGCAACTTTTATTTGAATGACTTGAAAAATTTGTGAGGAATATGTTCATACAAGTTCATGGAAAGTCTTAAAGTGAGTGATTTTTCTCTTTTATCAACATAAAATTATACATTAGTTATTGTTTTTTTTCCTCTCTCTTTGTATGCTAGGCGAGTAGCCTGCATTGCCATGGAGAAGACCAAACAGGAGCAGCAGGCCAGCTGTACTTGGTTTGGCAAGAAAAAGAAGCAGTACAAAGATAAATATTTGGCAAAGCACAATGCAGGTAAGGAAAAGTACAACTTTTATAAGGCCAGTTGCACATCTCAAAGACCAAAATAGATGTCACATGTCAATTCAGTCTTCAGAGTTCTCTACTCTAAAATTCCGCCATATAAGATCATCATCAGCTTTCAAAAAAACATTAAGAAACCCCTACCTTCAATTATGTTGGTTATTTGCCAGATATTTTACAGAGCTATACTTCATAGGAAGAAAATGCTATTTGGAAGTAGTATTTTTCTGGAACAAAAAGAACCCAGCACATTAAGTCCTCCCCTAAGAAATGAGAGCTTGAGAGTTTACTGAGTCACCAGGATCCTTCCTCCATGCTAAGATTGGTCTTGAGCAAATATCCTTGTTCCTGGCTCCTCTCTGTGCCCTTAATAGAGAGCTATACTGCAAATGGTTCAGTGACTGGTTTGAAAGAGCAGAAATGTCATTGATACTAACTTGGTTTGGTCAGTTTCTGTGACTAGTCTTCTTCCCTAATGGTATTTCCTTGGCTGCTAAAAGACCAAGAACATTATCTTGGCCTTCCCTTCATGGTATGTTGGTCTATATGGAAGCTTGCATCAACTTAAGACAAAATATTCACTTGTTTGCTAAAAACTGAAATGAATACCAAAAATGCATAATCTGTCATTGAAATAGAATTCCCAGAAAACTCACAGGATGTAACTTAAGTTAAAGAACGTGCATGAGTGGGATTTACTTATTTTCAATAACTTCTTAACATGACTCCTTTTATAAGGAACTTTTTCTGAGGAATTGGAAGTCCCAGCATTGGCTTTGGATTACTTCCCAAGGTTTCAGAAATAACTCCAGAAATCAAACATGTGGCAAAAAGAAAATCAAGTGAATACAATTATACAGACACAATTTGACAGTATACTGTTTCTGACAAACGTGAAATGCATCTCTCTGTAGAATGCTATACCATATGTCATTAGCATTTACTAGGAAAAAGTATTTAGAGACTCTGAATGGGTCATTTCTTATTCAGAGAGTAAAAATAAATAAACATTTTTGAAGTTCTGTATAATATGGAATGAATATCAGTGGCCACGTGTGTTCATTTTAAATGGTTCAGTTAAATGGGGAGCCTGTTCCTTCATGTTAGCTACATTGTACCATATTTTTATTTCCAATAAATTATATCATTTCTGATTATGTACCACTACAGAGCACGTCTGATAATGCCTTTTTTGTTGTTTTATAAAGGTAAGAAATATTTAAAGCAGATTAAACAATATAGCAATTATTAATTATAAATGCTCAAGAAGTACTATTTGAAGAAATTCACTGCACTATCAGCAAATACTATTTAATGCAAAATGTCAGTGGTTACTGCCAAGGCTCCATATTCACCTTTATTTCCATCTGCTTCTAACAGACTCACAAGATGGGTTGGCATTTGTGTGTGTGTGTGTGTGTGTGTGTGTGTGTGTGTGTGTGTATCCTTGTAATTTTTATAGTAATTTTAAATGATATGGTTAGAGGGCATTAAAATTAGTTTAAACCTAGAAAAGCAAAGAAATGGCTGATTAAGTCTGTTCACTCATCATTAACGTTATACTATATTAATGGAGGACCCATAGACATAAGTATTCAGTTTGCCAATATTCTTTAATTCAGCTCTGAGGAAAAGTATGAAGCCAGTTGATTGAAAAACAAGAACCTCTAAATTCTGACAAAGAATCTCTTGAATTGTTCACTATCAGATTTAGCTGTCAAGAATTTTGCCAGAGAATCAGCATTCAGTCTGGCAGCCAGTCTTTTCTACAGTTCCCTTTTTCCATGCTTTGGCCCCTGGGGCATCACGGATCTTCCATCATTCCCATTCTCAGATACTTAGTAGTCCTGCAAATGCACCTGTAAGGTTAATAGGCATCCTGAGATATGACCAGGAATTAGCACACCTGATTAACCCTGCAACTTGCACAAATCACTTGTTTCCTGTGGATCTCAGAACATTGGGATCACTCAGTCGATCAAGGATATCTTTTCTAATCTAAAATTCAGTGGATCTCAGGTTCTTTCATCACTGGACCTGACAAATGGGTATCATTTACTGAAGCCAAATACTCATTCACTTCCCTTATCTCAGGCTTTAGCTCTGGTAAACATTGCCTATCAATTTGAAAGGGATTCACCCTTGGGAAAGAAGGCAGGAACCTCATAAGAATAAATTAGAATTGCTTTTTCTCAAAACCATGGATTTGTCTAAGTTCTTAGAACTTAGAACTAAGAAGTCAGGGGAGGCCCACTACTACCACTTTTTTGTTATCTTTAGCATTTTCCTAAGCATTGGTCTTCTGGGTCTCAGAGCCTTCCTAACCATGTTCACAGTTTCTTCTTACATGTCAGTATTTGTCACTGAGGATAAGATCCTCTTTTTATGCCCTTTGATAGAAAGTCTGAGCTTCTTAGAAGGTCCTTGCAGAGCTACTCAAGTTTCTTTATAGAACTCATGTATTGGCTTATTTGTAATTGTCTAGTCAGAATATCATTGTTAGGGTTTCGTCTCCCACAAAATCATCACTCATGAGCGCTTCTATTAGTTGTTCCGATCAGGAGAAGATGCCCTACCACTTTCCTGGACTTTCTGAAGTATGCTGCCTGGCAAAGCCTATCACCATCTCTTCAGGTTTCTTCCCCTCACCATGCAACTCTTCCATTCTGTTCATTATAAGTCCAGAGTCATTTGCTTAATGATTGCCTTTTTAGGCTGACCAGACATACCATTTTAAGTGGGACATAAAATAACAGTACTGTCCCATTTCAAATGGTACATATGGTCATCCTAGTCTCACTGAGCTAAATTCAGGGTTTGAATTTGAAATGAAACAGTACCCTTGTTTTCTGTCTTGTTTAAAATGGTATGTCTGGTCAGCCTACCTTTACTTTACAAGAGATGAAGTTGTCAGGAAAGGAAATCAAATATTTTATCAACTGTTCTGATTTTAGCTGTGATGAAAATTCATACTAGTATGTGACATTGCCTATATAAAGAATTGCTCTAAAAGAGGGAAACAAATACATTTGAATCCATCAGTAAGGCAGATGCTTTGAGAACTTTGAAATATTCTATTATTTAATACCAAGAACTAGCCAAGTGGGCTCATGGGCCATATATCGAACTATATTTCTGAAAGATTTTTCTGGCTCTTTCAGAAGTTGATTGTAAAAATACAGTGGCAGAGAGGTCTTCCCATAGTCCTCAGTAAATTAAAATAAGAACCATATGTTCCTGCTTCATATCTGAGAATTTAGCATATATTGATGGCAAGATCTAAACCTTATCCTCAAATTCTGAAGTTGTTTATATTTGTAGTGAAAATGAAGGAGGGGAACTTTGTCGATATCTAAAACTGATAGGAAAAGATAATACTAGAATAAATTTTTTCCATTCTGTAACCAGAATGTTTCACACATCTAGTTAAAGCAGAATTCTGTTCACACTGTGTTGCCTACATCTCACATTATAAAGTGGCTGAATATGACCCATAAATAAGTTTTGTTTTCTCCAAACACACATGATGTTTAAAATAATTTTAATTAGTTACCACATTTGAATAGGAGATATTTAACATTAAAATCTGAGTTGCCTTCCCTTGAAAGAACAGAGGATATGGTGATAGAATTGGATCAAATAGACCCACTTTCTCCCTTAGCAACTCTGAGCTATTGATGTCCCTTTTGACACACGTTCTCATCATCCCCACCACTCCATTTCTACACCTGGTCTATTCATCGCAACACATCGGCTGCCTAGCCACTGCAGGCATTTGAGCGTGCCCTTGGCCCAGTATTGCCAGCGTGCAGTGTTTTTTCTAATTGGCAGTTTGTACAGTATTTAAAGATACTTCTAGCTTTTCAAACTGAGACAAGGAATCAATGTTAAAGGCTTATTTATGAAAAAGATTCAACTGGAAAGTTTCATGAATATTGAGGAGCTTACCAGGAAATCAGGATAACATGAGCAAACTATGCCAGACAATATTTCTGAAGCCTTGGGAATAGATTTAATTATGTTGTGTTTACAGCAAATACATTTTCTGCAATGCATAAGTTTTTAGCCTCATAAATTTGATGGGAAAATCATTGTCATTCTGCTAGAATTATAATCCTTTTTTTTTTTTTGTATGTGGGTAGTTCCCTGGCTGGGAATCGAACCCAGGCTGCAGCGTTGACAGCACCAGCGCCGAAGCCTTAAGTCACTACACCACCAGGGAACTCCCTAGAATTATAATCTTGAGGCATTGATATTCCTCAACCTTAAGACTTCCAAAATCAGTTTAAGATCAAGTTACTAATGTAAACTTTGAAAAAAAAAAACTATTCACTAATTCCTTTTTTATGTTTAAAGTCTTGAGCAGAGATATTTAAATATCCTGAGATACCCTATTTACATACATCCACATGAACATAGAGGATTTCTACAAAACCATTCATAGGTGTGTTTAAATTATGCTTAATGCCACCAGTTAGTACTGTTGACTTTAAAAAGTTATAATTTTTTCTTTCTTTAATACAGAGAACTCTAAAGACAACAAAAAGTGACCCATAATCTCACTGCCCTGTGGACGTTTTTCTTTTTAAACAATAAAAGTAATAGGCACACGTGATTAGAAATTACCAACAGAGCAGGAAGGTATTGTACAAAATGAAAAACAAAAGTCTTCCACACCTGCATTCTGTGAAGCAGGTTTATTGTAACTATTCCCAGACAAAATTTCTATGCATATATGCTAGTATATAAAACCCACTGGTTTTTATATAATGATATTGTTGAATTTTTATTAAAATGAGTTTGTTTCTTAATGTGATTTATTTGCCTCATGTTTAGAATATTGCATGGTAAAGTTTCTTTTGTGCATATTATACTTTTATTTTACTAATATATTAAAAGCCATATTTCAATGACCCCTGTACATTTTTCATGCTGTCTTACTCCCAATGGCCTCTGTGCATGTAAGTAACCTGTTGAGTGACTATGCCTCTTTGTTTTTGACAGTTCCTTTCGTTGAATCATTTTTTTAATCAACAAACATCTTAAAACCTTTAAAAGTCCAGTCTTTAAATGTTCTCCTTATATTCCTTATATGTCTTACTTTAAAATAATCCTTTTTTATTTTTTCTTAATCCTATGACCATGTAGTTGATTTCATTTAGACCAGAGTAACCTCTTCATGCTACTCATTTATGGTTAAGATATTGATGTGCAATGTATCTTTTCATTTGTTTGTGGTGTTGATGGTTGATATCTAACTCATTCTTATGTGTTTTTTTTAAAATGACAAGTCTTAATTTAGTAGGATTGGAGCTAGAGCTCTGTAGAGGGAAAGGGGTGTGTATACCTTTCAGAAAGCTTGTGTCATCATCATCTTGCTCTTTTTGTGAGATGCTTCATTATTTTTATACATAGAATATATCAGCTTGTTGATGCACTTCTTTCATAAGCATACTTTTCCTTGATGGAAATATCACTCAGAGAGCAATAGGTATAAAAAGCAATGCTGTAATCACTCCTGCTTTTATTTTTGCCACTCTCGTCACTCCATTAGCACTGCAGCATGACTAGCTAGCTCTACTTTGAAGAGAAACTCCTGTTCATTTTAATTTTGTAAGTCGGCCATTCTAAACACAGAAAGCATTTCTTTGTTTTTAGCTGTTGCTAGAGAATAGGCTTTAAAGACTTTCAGTCAACCTTTATGGAATTAGGTTTATCAAAAGAAAAAAATGCATAAATACCCATTAACATGCACTAACCCTTATTTTAACATATTATAATTCTTTTTCTTAATATTTTGGGAATGATACTTTGTTTCTGATCTATTGCATTCCAGAGTATCCAATTTTGCATTTTAAGGTTCTTTGCTACTGGGAAGATTACAAATGTTAAGGACTGAGCTGATATTCAAAAATATTTGGCTATATTGTTTCAGAGAGTAGAAGCTTCTCTTAATGACTGACTGAAGCTCCCCAGATTCCTTTATTACACCAGGGAATCAATTTGTCAAATTTATTTTAACTCCTCTAAAATACAGAGCTTATTCCATATTCTTTAAAAAAGAAATATCAGTGTATGCCTGACAACATTTGGGTCTTACTACACAGAAAAATATTATAGGAAACATAGATGCATGGTTTCAGCCTTCTTGAGAGAATTTTTATATGTGTGTGAGAATTAGACTACCTCAGACTTCAACAGGAATGGTCATCCTCTCGGGAAAGTCTTTGTAACAGTTTGTTAAGAGGCAAGTTTCCAAAAAATATTTTTTAAAGTATTTCTTCTCAGTCTGCAATGATTAGAGAACTCTCTATTGCAAGGTTTTCAAGCTCAGACTGTTTCATGCTTCTTTTCATTCTGTTCATCCTGATTTACTGCACACAGGCTGACAAAGTTTGGGACCCAGGGAGGCATGCACCCCTACATTCCCAAGATTTTCCATCAAATAGATAGCTGGGTTACAGTAATACTTGTGAGATGCTCATTTTAAAAGCTTGTAAAATCATAGTTACAGAACTTGACTTTGAAAGAATCTAGAATGGGACCTTCCACAACTCTGCTGAAAGAAAGAACCATGAAGTTAAAGACCAGCTATCCATGTATCTCTCATCCATCCCTAGAAATAATCTAGTTAGCCTCTTTCTTGATTAACTTCAGTTGCATTCATGCTATATTCATGTTGGTCACTGTCTGCAGAACTTTTCTTTTTAGTGTTGCTGATTTCTTAGAATTGCAAAAATCTAAACAGCATGTGGTTTTGAATGAATTCATATGATTTGTTGAATACTGCATGAAAAGATATGCAGTATCTTTTAGAATTGGGCTTTTATGCATGTGCTCAACATAACTTTGGATGCCCTTGGTTCTAAAGTGCATTTTCATGGGCTTAAAAATGAAATTTTCTCCCAAAAGGTTATATGATTTAAATATATTACAAGCTAGTTGAATCTATATTTTTAAGACATGATTTTACTATTACTTTAGTTTTGCTAGTAAAATTATAATTTACATACATGAAATATTCCTTCTATGAATTTACCTTTCTTCTAAATCTTTACATTTTAGTGTTTGACCAATTAGATCTTGTTACATATGAAGAAGTAGTAAAACTGCCAGCATTCAAAAGGAAAACACTAGTCTTATTAGGTAAGTTTGATCTTGTATAAGTGGCTTTCTTACTCTAATCTTCAAAACATTTTGTGAATATTATTAACAATTGTCAATTTTAACTTCCTTTTTAAAAAATGACATAGGTGCGCATGGTGTTGGGCGAAGACACATAAAAAACACCCTCATCACAAAGCACCCAGACCGGTTTGCATACCCTATTCCACGTAAGCCATATCTCACTCTTTTAATTATATTTTCCTACTACTTCTTTAATATTGTAATTTACATATTTTTTCTGATTGCATAAGTAATAAGAAATTTGGAAAGTCCAAAAAAGAACAAAAAGAAAAATGAGTTAATATTCCCAACCCCACTCCCCCCACTAACAGTACTATAGGTACTTTGTTTTGTTGTATACCCTTCCAGGTTTCTCTTAGTGCAGATATGTGTAATGCATGTATTTGTTTGTCACTGTTGTTTTTTAACAAAATTGGGCTGATCCATTCTGTTTATAACCTAATTTTTCTAACAGTATGTCATAAACATTATCCAGATGAATTATTCTTCAGAAAAAATAGGTTTTAATGATAGAATAGTTTTCTTTGATATAACAATATTTTCCTTACTCAGTATCTAAATTGTTGACTTTTATCACTTTTAAAACCCAGTCAAGAGAAGTCACATTAGGTGGTGAACTTATTATACAACAAGTTGACAATGTACTGTAGAATTGTGCACCTGAAACCTATGTAATCCTTGCTAACAGATGTCACCCCAATAAGTCTAACAATAAAAATAAGTTTAAAAAAATAAAAATAAAACCCAGTCATTGCTATCAGTTCTTTATTATAAAGAACTTTAAATCTGTAATATATTTATTCCCCTTATTTTCTATCTTATCCTTAAGCTCTTTCCCTCTTTGTTTCCTCAACTATAAAATGAAGTAATTGTAGAGATATAAAGAGGATTTGAGTTCATGTGAAGTACGTAGCAGATACTGAATAAATAGTAGCCATCTTACCACTAAAGTAGCTTGGTTTTAAAGAATACTGTTGCTGACCTCAATCATGTCTACTCTCTGAAATATTTGGCCCCAGATGTGTGTACAAGTATATCATATGTTTACCTGCCAAGATGACTGAAGATAGTACAGCATCCACATAGTATGCCATTTCTTCAGCTTTTCATGTGCCTGGAGAAAGAGTTCTTTTATAAAACATCCATATTTTGATATCCATAACACTTAGCAGTTCTAATAGTCTAGTTGGGGCAGGAGAGGGGGACTTCCCCATGGGTTTGGACCCATGCACAGCAAAGTATAGCATAAATTTGTCCTCGTGGCTCAAAGAAGTAAGGAAGAACAAAGGAAAAAAGGAAATTGAAAGAGAAGGGAGGAGAGGGAGGGAGGAGAAAGAGAGGGAGAAGAAAGGAGATGGGGGGAAGAAAATGAAAACCAATATTCCTGGCTTGTCTAGAAAAAAAATTTCCTAAAGTATATTTTGCAGAGTACTGGTCCTATTAGTATCCCACAGAACTAGGATTTACTGGCAAATATTTTAGTCTACACTCACTTAGGTGTCAGCAAACTTTTTTTGTGAAAGACCAAATAGTAAATAATTGAGGCTTTGAGGGCCATATGGTCTCTGTCACAACTATTCAACTCTGCTGTTATAGTATGAAATTAGCCATGGACAATATATAAACAAATGGGCATGGCTATATTCCAATAAAACTTTATGTACAAAAACTGACAGAGGGCCGAATTTGGCCCACTGGCCGTAGTTTGCCAACTCCTGGTTTAGGTCTTTCCTTTTTTTTTTTTTTTTTAATTCATTTTTATTGTTAGACTTATTGGGGTGACATCTGTTAGCAAGGATTACATAGGTTTCAGGCATACAATTCTACAGTGCATTGTCAACTTGTTGTATAAGTTCACCACCTAATGTGACTTCTCTTTCCATCACCTTATATTTAGCTTCCCCCCCCTCCTCTCCCACCCCCTCCCCTTTCTCCCCTCCCTGA